>CM020505.1:6835628-7263128 GCA_009823395.1 Thamnaconus septentrionalis | reverse complement strand
GAAATGATGTGGCCCAGGGCCCAGCCAGGCCATTTTATCACGGCTATTAGGACTAAAGTAGAAAGTGGAAAATGGCTCCGTTGGCATTAAGAGTCCATCTCAATCATTTTAATGCAATCATAATCATGAGACTTTCTAATATTATTTTTAAAGGCTTTTGTGAGGAGGGGAAGGAGCTTCATTTCCTCTGCTTAACCATCCTCAGTCGAGGGAGAGAGCAGGTGAATGGCCGCAGAGGTGATGATGAGGAGGAGGAGGAGGAGGAGGAGGGTGACGGAGAGTCACCTGTAACCCCCACCCACGCCCAACCCCCGACCCCGACCCAGAGTCCTGCGCCGCCACTACACCCCCACTGGTCTGACTGCACAGTGCGCACATGCCGGCCGGTTCACTCCGACAGAGGCTGCAAGAGGCGGAGAGTCGAATAAAGGGAAGAAGATTAAAAGCAAGTCTCCCCGCGGCCTCTGTCACACAGCCGTCACATGACCTTGTCGCCCTCAAGGCCCCGTCTGACCAATGGCACGCAGGCCTCGCCGCTTTCTACATCACAGCCAGGACTAATAACCCCACGAGCTAAACAATCCAGGAGTTAATGTTTCCTCCTCTCCCCTCCGCTGTTTTGAAACTTTCAATTTTCCTGAATAGCATTATAATGCATTATTAATATCTCTAAATTATTACTCATTTCCCTCTTAAAATGGAGTGCTTTAATTCCCATTTGAAGTGCTCATCAAGGCTGTACAGTCAAATGAATGTGGAAGGATACATTATATTTGCAAAAATGCAAAGGGTGAATTAAAAATATATAGCGATACTGAAATATTAACTATTAATTTCAAAAAAGATCATTTTCTGAGGGATAAAAAAGCATTTTCATTACTTCTGCGACTCTTTTCCCCCTTTTTGAAGTGCAGCGCTCTGATTGTGCCTCTTTGATTAATATGCAATTATCATGTAGTGAATATTCACCTGCACTAAAAATGCATAAATTATATATGTGAGACAGCCATAAAGTTCTATTGGGAGAAAAAAAAAAAGCACAAATGGCGACACGCGTGCACGTCTTGGCAAAGGTGCTGAGGTGAAAGAAAATGATGTCCAACGGTATCAAAGTGAATGATAGGAAGACGGGGGGGAAAAAATCACACTCACTCATACACTCACACAGACACAGACAGAATAAAAATTGTAAAAAATTTTTTAAAAAAGGCCCAAACTCGACGGTTTTCACCCCCGCGATCCTGAACTCGAACTCACCCTTGAAAGCGTGACCTTCTGCCGTGTGGCGGCAGAAAGCCGCAGCACCAAGACAAGGATGCCACTTATCATCAAGGGACGAGGTGGCTGTTTAATTTCACACTCGCAGTGGCTAAAACCCCTGTTAGTGGCGAGCATCACAATGGTAGCTTCAGCCGGGGGAGCAGATGTCCCGGTGAAGGGGTGCAAAGAGGGGAGGGGGCGGGGGTGCGGCCGGGCTAGGACGAGAAAGAGGTGTGTGTGTGTGTGTGTGTGTGTGTGTGTGTGTGTGTGTGTGTGTGTGTGTGTGTGTGGTTGCACTGTTGTTGTATTTGGACCGGCCAGTGCCCTGATAAAACAAGGCTTCTGTCCCTTAAGTATACATAAATATATATGTATATACACACACATATATATATATATATACACATATATATATATATATATATATATTTATATACACATATACATGTATTAAACATTAAGATGGTCACCACAGGATTTTTGCGGTGTTTTGAGAGGATAATTAGCTGCAGTCAGTTAGTTAGTCAGGCGACCGGGGCCGGTGGCTGGGTTTGGACTGGGCGCGGCCCTGCTGGGGGAGGAGGGTTCGGAGGCGCCCGGTCGGCGCACGCCGAGGCCAAATTGCTTTCTGAAGAGCTTCCCATTGTCTGCAGTGATGAACTTGAGCTTTGGCCTCCAACCCGAGGAGCTTTCTTTCTAATCCTGAGCGCCCCTGGCTCCGCCCCCCTCCCCCTGCCCCTGCACAGCCCCTCCCTACAACCTCTCACACTGACACACACACACACACACAAACATAATGCGCACCCTTCAAATGACGCCTGACATGACTGCAGGGTTGAACGGTGACCAGTGCCTCCCCGCACAGCTGAATATAAAACACAGTAATGAGCAGCAGCAGCGGCGGCAGCGCTGGTGGAGGAGGAGGAGGAGGTGATGGGGTGATGGAGGAGGTGCAGAAGAAGGAGGAGGAGGAGGAGGAGGAGGTGGGGATAGAAAATGGCTCCCCTCCTCAAACATGGCCGCTGCTCACTGACGGCGAGACGCGAGCGACGGAGGAAAGAGAGAAAAAAAAAAAAAAAGGTCAAAGCCTCTCGTCTCTTCGAGCCCCTCCTCCCCCACCTCAACCTCTCACTCAACCGGCCCCACCCTCCCCCACCCCCTCTCTCTCCTGGTCTTCTTCTGCGGCTTGGCGCTGTGCGTGAGAGCGAGCGTACACTTGGCCGTCCCCGGTCATTTTCCTCACCGCGTTCTGTATGCGGCTGTGCGGCTCATTGTTGGAGAAGAGACAAAGGACGGGCGCGTTGGGAAGAGACAGGTGGCCCCCATCTGAGCGATGAGAAAACCACCAAAGTGAAATCCAGCCGCTGGAAGAAAAAAAAACAAAAAAAACAAGACGACAAAACAAAACAAAAAAAAACCCAAACAAACAAGCAAGCAAACAAACAATGAGAAGGTGGCGCTGCGGGGACGGTGGGGCGGGGGGGCCATGGCGGAATAAAAGTGGCCCTTTTCCATCTTACTGGTGCGGCTCGGCGAGAACAGCAGATCCCACTCTCACCCCGCCCCCCTACCTTCCCAGTACGATTTCAAATTTCCTCTGAGCATTGCGGTCTGGGCAGATCCCCCCTCCACCCCCCACCGCCGCCACTTCCTAACGCCGTGTAATTTTTCTCCATTTCCTCCAACGGTCGGTTGTGCACAGAATGTTCCAGATGCATTTGGCCGGCGTGATTTCTATTTTCTTAATATCAGGACATCAAGTTAAAGAATATAAATGTTTATTCAGCAGAAATGGGGGAATCGGCGTCGGGCGGATGCGGCGGCTCTTGGGGGAACGGCGCCCGTGCTAAATCAGTAAATCACTCCATCTCCAAGATAAACGGCATGTTTTGGAGTTCATTGCCTTTCGTCTCGGCCGAGTGGCCGGTGCAGCGGCAGGCCCAGCAGGCTGGAGCCGAGGTGTCTGCCGTTGTGGATGGTTACAGGCGGATAATGAAGCAGCGGCCCGGGCTTTGGCTACGTTCTCTTCCGCCCAGCCGTCCCGTAGCGAAAGGGCCGGTTGCCAGACGCGACTGTTAAGCCCGACCTCACCTGAGCCACAGTGGCAAAAAACAGCCACGCACCTGCCATGATGCCAAGTTTGGTTGAACTTTCATCCTCAAAAGTGTTTTCAGAGAGCATGACGGAAGTTTTTCACCTGCTCACTGTGAAAACCTTCAACCGTCAAGGACGACGACCAATCTTCTAAGACCGTCCTCACTGTGCAACATGTAAAAACCTACATCCAAAAAGCAGAGAAGAGCACACATGCCCACACCTGCAAAACAAACTGGCGGGAGAACAAATTACTGGAAGCCAAAAGCTTTGAAAGTTTGATTTTTGCCTTTATGTATTTTACAAAAGCAATTACAAATGAAATGTGGAATGATTATGTTTGAAATGAATTGTCCCTTTAAAAGAATAATACTAATTCTTAAAAGAATAATTTAAAACCTAAAGGTAACAAAAAGGTTAAAAAAAATAATAATAATTTTAATTTTCTTTATATATCACAATATTTGATTGTGTTCTGAGAAATTAGTCAGCAGCAGTTACGTTTTCCTCCAATCCCTGCGCACGCTAATATCAACTAACTTCAACTTCAGCATTGTTGAAACGATAAAGCACACTACATTCACTTGCACTATAAGTAGTCCTTTGTTTGAAATCTCACAAAGCTCACGATAAAAACAACTTTTAAAAAAGCTGATCCCACAGGCATCATATATATATATATATATATATATATATATATATATATATATATATATATATATATATATATATATTTCTATTATTCTATTTGAATTATTCTCATAACAGTGAAAGCAATTAGCTGTACACACCAAAACATAACAAAAACATACCGCAGCATTTTCTCCAAATATACAGTTTGTATGCAAATTTGTTTTTTGTTTTTTTTCAATTAACAAAAACATGCCCAGTAATAATTTTGTATGTTTTTATTGGACGTCTGAAAACTATCTATCATTTCTAATTTAAAAATGTATCAAAACATTTCAGCCAACCTGAACTTCTTTTATTCATAATTCTGAGTTTACTTAGCTTAATTCTGAACTTTAACACAGTGCTGGTGTTTGCAGGAGAACAGCATCTCAAATATGCAGAACAGATCATTAAAGGACCAAGACAGAGAAAGGTCAGATCAGGGACTTATTAAAAAAAAAATTCTACATTTTAAATAATATTGCTGAGAGCTGTTTGCTGACGTGCCATTATGTATTTGCCACAATCACCTCTAACCTTGGAGTGAAGCAGCGCAATCACAAAGTCATTCTGGTGGCAAAGGTCCCCATCACATGACCAGAGCGATGTGGCCTTAACATTTTTCCTGAGGAAGACGCGACTCTTCTATGAACTGTCTGGTCTAACTCGTTTTAAATTTGAAATCTAGCACAGCAATTCACACACGTGAACACTTATAGAACTATTTGAAATGTACAGAAAAAATATAAGAAATAAATATAATCGACATTCTGCATGTTCATGTGTTTCATACATGATACATTTTATAGTGCATGAGATGTTATATTGTTTTGGTGCTATGTGTGTACACTTGGGAAAATTCAATCTACATTTCATGTCAAATGAGCTGCTGGATTAAGACTGCACACCAGCCCCACCAACAGGAATGTGAGCCACAACAAATTTTAAACTATTTCACAGAGTTTATCAAAATGACAGGCAATTAGAGTGGCTCTGACCGTGGCTTTGCATGCCAAATGAGAGCCATTTAAGTGGTGGGAGTCAAACATGTTATATAAAAGGGAGGGCACGTTGTGCAGCTCCATTTCTGCTCCTGGACATCCCTAAATTAAATATCCCCATAGTCCATTAGGCTAAAGAGCCTGAGGAAAGACTTTGCCTCACCACAAAAATGACAATAAACTCAGGCAATCATGCCAACAATCAATTATGTATGAATTATATTTTTCCCCCGACTGCGTAAAAATGTGTTGAGTTAATTCCCCTAAGTATACACTGCTTCCAAGGGACATATCTACATGCACGCTGCCTAAATGAGTGTTTTCCCAAAGATTTATCAGCTTCCTTGTGCCACCCGAGATGACAACATCTTCATCTGAGCCGCGATTCCTCCACATCAGCCGCAACTGCAGGGGGCCACGGGCGAAGCCCTGAGGTGCTACAGTACGTGCCCGACGACCTACACAGCCGTAAATCCAGAGCTAGAAAGCGTCTAGGGAAACTGGGGAAAATATGGAACTGGCCAAGTTGTTCGTCGAAGCTGCAGCACGATTGAGAGAGAGAGAGAGAGAGCAGGAAGATGAGACTGGAAAAGAGAGAAGGGGAGGCAGCAGGCAGACAGGGGGTTGGGCCTTTGGTGACCTGACCTGTCTGGGCTATGGGCTTGTTGAGTCGGTGATGGGGTCCCTGAGGTCCCCTCTGTGGCCCCGATCTCTGATAATGACTTCTGTCTGGCCATGATACTGGAGACAGGTATTGGCAGGTCCACTGTCCAGTGTCAGCGAGGTGCCAATAATTGCTCAGTCTGTCAGTGAGAAATAACCTGTAAACTGTCTGGCCTTTGTGTTGGAGGAGGGACCGAGCACCGCCCTGCGTTGCCGGGGAGTGTGTTGACCTTTGACCCCCACCCTCCAAAAAAAAAAAAAAACGATCATGAAAATTCACAAACGTAAATGTAACTGTGTTGACGTTGATCTCCATCGAAATGTGTCCTCGGCGCATGCAGCAAAACGCTTTATTATGATTAATAAAATGGTTATACACACACACACCAACACAGAGGCCTGCAATTTTCTTCAAGAAATTAAAAAAAAAAAAAAAAAATCACTGACAGTTCCCGATGATCCCGCCCCGATGTCACCCCTCTTATATTACGTGCAACACAATCCACCCTCACACACTAATTTGTTTTCTTTGCCCTCTTTTTCTGTTTCAGTGTGTAACCGAAGCCTTTGAAAATATACAAATTTAATAAGAGCTAATAGAATCATTATCAAATTCAGATCAATATAAATTTCGCCCCGGTGCCCATAAAAGGCAGCAATATTGAAATACAACCCTGTCTGTCTGTCTGTCTGTCTGCACTCTTTCATTCTTCTGCCTACGACTGACACGCGTGCCGCCATCAGAACATGAATTACCAGACAGGTACATTACAGCTAATAAGACTCTCACAAAACACCCTTTATTAATGCATGAGAGGCTCTTTGATCCGGCGGGAACTTTCCTGGGGACGGCAGCAATCACGGTGCCACAGACGACACACAATAAGATGCTTCCCATTAGGTTGGAAAAGTCAAGAAAGTGGTCGAGGTCAAATCAACCCCGAGCACTGCAGTGCACGTCTCACAGGGGAGGGACAATACAGAGCTGCCACAGCTCGGCTAAACAAAGCTGCGGGCCAATCTTTTTTTTTTTCTCTGTCATTTGTGCCAAATCTGAAGTTTGACAAAAAAAAAAAATAAAAAAAATCAGTGAATCAGTCAGCATTTATTTCCTCCAGCGAGCAGCACTCACTCACAGCATTGCTATTGAATCAGTCACAATTCAGATGGGAGACTTTATTTTTTATTTTTTTTGCAGCACAGCAAAAGCTACAAGCTAAACAACACCCCTGAACTTCTATTCACGCCTCGTTTAAAGGCCCAGTGTGGAAGAATTAGTAGCATCCAACGTTGTTAAGAACACAGCAAACTATTCCAATGTTTGTTCCTGTCTTCTAACTCCCAACCTTTGAAATACCACATAAAAGCAGAGCTGATGGGCATTCTGCTGTAGTCTAAATGTGTAAAAGTGGACTCACTATTAATTCCATGAAAACACAAGTTCCATATATATTTTTAGTGGCAGCATATAACTACAAACATGTATCTAATTTTATGCCAAAAGACGTCAGTAAAGTTTTACACATTGAACATTTAAAGGGCAGCAGCAGAGACATGAGGAACTGACAGAGTAAACACAATGTCTGTTGTATTGCTTTTGTGTAATGTCCAAATCACTTTCCTCCACCCAGAATAGAGTGAGAAGAATAGGATGGGGTGTAAATAAATACTGGAAACTCTTAACGGCGAGCATCAAACTCTGAAGTGAGTAATACTGCACAGAACCTACATCATCCTGTCAGCCACGCCAACAAAATCAATTTCTAGTATGTATTTTTACACCGTAGTTAGTTTGATAAACTCCGGGAAAAGTTAACTTTCCCGACTGAACCGGAATCAATATTCCGCAAGTCTCCCCCACGAGTGTCCCCCCACCTCTCCCCCGCCCCGTCAACGCACCTGTCAGCGACGGTATCGCCAAGCCCTCACAAACCGTCCATCGGAGGACAATTTCAGTTTAACATCTATTCCAATATTCCAGAGTTTGACAGAGCTTGTCACATTATAAAGTCTGAACATGGTTACAAGAATTGCAAATGATGCCCATGATTGAATTTTATTGAAGTGGTCAGCCAGTAGCTCGCCCCCTCCTCCGCCTTGCAGAGAAGCCCCGGGGCCTTGAGGTGGTCAGAGGGGAGCGGCTTCACAACACCCCACTGCCGCCAGAGCGGCGGGAGAAGACCCCCATTCTGGAGACGGAGGTGCCACTGCAAATTTATGACCTGACTATTTAAGACCTCTGTAATATATTCCCAGTTCAGCGGGGACCCATCGCCGGCACTCCATCATGGCCTGTACGAGTCCTCGCAAACCGCTCGCGCGGCGCTCGCAAACACCTCCGCGTCCGCACAATTTGTGGTTCCGCTGACACTCGGAGGCAAAGCGGGCCGGGCCTCGGCTGTTTTTAATTGCGCCGACGTGACACGGAAGATCAGCCGCTGCTTGTGTGGCGTCGCTGGATAACTGGGAAGAGAGGTGAACGCGGCCATATTCTCTAACGTTCCAAAATGACTGAACCAAAATAACAAACCAGAGATTTATTCAAACTGACTGACTGACTGCACCTGATCTGCTGAGGATGTTTGTTTGTTTTGTTTTTTGTAAAATTCTTCTCTGAACTGCTTCGCCTTCACGCCGCACCGTGCATGTGAATTTTCGCCTTTTCCTTGACCCCGAGTGCTGGGGCATGCTAATCAACCCCCCCTTCCCCCCTCCATGACCCCCGAGGTCACGGGGTCAGGTCTGGACAGAGACGGCATCCTGAAAACGGCCACCGCGAATGCAAAGGAACATCTGCTGTGCGTGCGTCACACAAAGCTGTCCCCTCGGAGCCCCTGGCGGCCCTCGGGAGCCTGGGAACACAGCTCAAAGTCAAGTGCAGCCGCGACAGGCCCGGCGCTGACGGGACGCAGCCACGGAGCTGTGGCGTCTCACTGCTGACGGCAGCCGATCAATCGAGAAATACAGGCAGGAGGTGTTTTTAACTTCTTTGTGTGTCAAAAGTTCATTCATTTCTATCATGCTAGTTTCTTTTTTGTTATTTTGTTAATAAAGAGAAGTAGGATGAGAAATTCTTTTTAGCTTAGCTGCTGCTGTGCACTTCCTTTAAAACGTGGTGGCTAACTAGCAAGACCCTTTTTGCACCATGTATATTCTTATATATAGGAGAACCGTTCGAAAGACAGGAAAACCAAATTACTTTATTATACTGCGAGTACACCCTTTTATGAGTGTATTTATGGGCAGTGTGTTCAGCTTTCACCAATATAAAAATCATAAATCAAATCCAATTTTACACACTGGACTTTGACACCACCGGCCCCCATTTACCCAGTTCAGATTTGCATACGCGCTCTCATTGCGTACACAGGCGCCATTCACACCTTCACACTCACTTTCCCCGGCAGCTTAACAACTCGGTGCCTTAAAAAGGAGCCGTCGCCGCTGTCGATAGCCGGATCGATACCCCGAGATGTCTCCGTTTTTCCCCCCCGGCAGCAAATGAAGAGCATTAGGCGGATCCTCCCGGGCCGAACTCTCAGCGCACTTCCAGAAGGAGGCGCAGCTGCCGCCGCCACCACCACCACCGCCACCGCCACCGCCGCCGTGGGACGGCAGATGGATGTCTGCCGCGCTCCCAGACGTCGCCGCGTGCACGCCACATTTCCCCTCGCCCGTCTAATGTGCTGCTGATCTACACCTGCTGGGCCCCGCGGCTGCATAGGTGCACGCAGCTCGCCTGACAGCATCAATCACTCAGCGGGGCCTTATTATTGCCATTTAAAATACATTTAAAGTAAAGAGTCGCCGGAGCCAAGTGTCCGACGCCGCGTGGATGCGGCAGCGGCGGCAGCGACACTTCATGTGTCACTGTGAAGAATGTTGGTCGGAAACAGCTTGGTACGTCGCAGAGGAGGAAAAAAGAAAAACTGTCAGTGATGAGAAAAAATTAAGTCCTTTTCCTCTCAAGGTCCAGTGTGTAAAAATTTAGGATTTTTATACTCCTAAAACCTGAACATACTGTCCATAAATACATGAACAAACATATATTTGCAGTAAAATAAAAGTAATTTGGTTTTCCTACACTTATAACAGTTGTCATATATATATGGGAATATACGCCGCCATTTTCTAAGGAAGCCCACCTGCCAGTGCCCTAAAAACATAACACACTGTCAGGTGGCTTCCTTAAAAACTCTACACACTGGACCTTCAAGGCGCATCTCGATGTGAGTGAGTCCGGAGGTTCAGGCCCGGGCTGAACCGACTGGGCCGTGACACACAGCTGTGATGCTCGCTCAGCTGACTCGGGGTAATAGACACTAGTCCCTCTAATTCCCCTTCAATTCGCAGCCAAAATTGAAAGCCGCCAAACGCAGCCTTAATTACGTTCCACCCAATCAGGGCTTAAGTGTAACCTTCCGCCCTCGCCCACCGTCGCTAAAACACCCTCAGCCGCTCTGGGGATGGGGAGGCGACCTCGCGAGGTCCGCACGAACCTCGGCGGCAGGTTAAAGAGGTCCCTCCCACCCCCACTCCCTCCCCACCTCCCCACGCTGCTAGACGGATATATTATGTAGATAAGGAGGTGAACGTGGGACTCGGGAGCCGGGCTGCACGGTCAGCAGGCAAAGTGCTGAAAAAGCAAGCGGATGAGGGAACAAACAGGGTTATGGATCTCTCCTTACATGGAAGTGGGCAAGCTCCCCTGACCCAAATTTAATTATTTCTGTCCCCCACCGCGTCCCGTCCCACCCCAACCCCCCCTTTTCCCCTCATTGTCCTGTTTCACTCTGACTTGCATCTTTTCCCACAAGATGTGGTTCTTCATAGAATGAGCCCGATTCATTTTGGCAGATGATCCCATTGTTGTTGTTCTTCTTTTTATGCGAAAAGACAGAATTTATTTTGATGTATTTAGAAGCGGTCAGCAGCAAAATACTCAGTGCGTGCTTGACAGGCGTTTCCTTTCCCAGGAAAGGTGCACGGGGTGATCCCCCTCTCTGTCCACCGTCCTGCACCCTCCGACCCTCCGACGCTCCACCACCATTCACCTCAGGCTCCTAGAGGCAGCTGGATAAACCGAGGAAGTCTCAAGCCGACCGCAGTCGACGCGCAGCTATTTTTCCATCCTCTCTAATCACATGATCAGGGTGTCGGCACCACATCCTCAGCGTGGGGAGGGGCCAGCCAGCCAACCAGCCAGCCAGCCAGCCAGCCAGCCAGTCAGCTCAGCTTGCCACCATTTTGTGCGGGTACCTGGCTCCTTTTTGTTGCGACTACCTGTCTCGTTTGTTTACCCGCATAACTGTTGATATTCCGGAACGGCTCCAGAGACGCCGGTGATGCGTTTCTCCTTCTTTCTTTTTTTTTATACCTACCCTCCACCAGTTTTTTGGGGAAGGTAGGGGAGGGGGAACAGCTAATGCACAATCTGCGCCTGGCTAAAGCAAAACAGACAAGACGCCGCAGACAAAACCCCACAAGGTATCGCCGCTGCCCACTCTGGATTTCATTTTCCTTCCCCTCTCCCCTTCGCCTTGGCTGCGCTCCCGACAGAGCCCTTCTCTCCTCCCTGCCATCCAATGTGTGAGGCACATATGGCGCTGTAAAATTGCTGTCTGCGAGAGCATGCCTCAGCCTGTACAGACCTCATCAGAGGGATTAAAGAATGGGACGGGGTGGAAGGGGAGGGGATCAAAATAAAATGATGACAGCCGCGGCTTTTCTTTTTTCACAACACCTCGCCCGCCGCCGCCGCCACCCCATGCTCTGTTTTAAGTAGTGTAGAACATCAGATGACAGGGAAGGCTCTCTCTTGCCATCGCTGCTCCGGCTCGCAGAGGAAGGTTTGCTTGGTCGGTGAGCTCTGCCAGGGGCTCACTACAAAGGGGGAACCAAATTATAGACGATGCTGTTTCCCCTCCCGACATCCAGCTGCCCGAGTTCACTTAAAAGCTGCTTCCAATTAGGGGCGAAGTGACTCCGAGGTGCAGCGAGCGGCGGCATTTGGTTTGCGGCACGCTCGGCCATTCATCTCTGACGCGTTCTCTTTTTTAAGGCAACGTAAACAAATGAAAGACAAAATGTGTGACAGCAAGCGGAACGAGCGGACGGGAACGTCAGCGCCGAGGTGGAATGTTGCACTGGGGAGAGCAAAGGAGAGAGGGGACTTGAAAAGACCGCAGGATATTAAGAAGTAATAGATGTCACACCAGCCCCTGATGACAAAGCCCTCCCCATATGCTTTCAATGCAGCCCCATATCGGAGTGATCGAGAAAAACAGGGCTGACTTAAATTTCTTGTGTTCTAAGGGGGGTAAAAAATAATTGTTCCAGCCAGCACAAAGCATGTCAGTCCAATTGTTTTTTTTTTCCCCTTTTCAATTAAAAATTCAATTATGGCGCGTAGAAGCAAAGGTTGGTTAAATAAATCATTATTTTAAGCATAAAAAATGTGACCCATAACAGCTAATCAGGCTTTAAAAATGAGCTGAATTTAAGGAGAGGCATTTCATCTACTTTCAAAATGATCAATTATCATTAAAAAAAAAATATATTAATCAGAACAAAAAAAACTACGTTAACAAGGCGTTCCATATTGTCTGAAGCTCAACATAAAGAAAATTCCTCCCACAGATCAGGTTGCACTCAAAGTGTGCATACAGATGTGATTTTATGGTGATTGTGCTAAACTCCAGCGCACTGCGAGACGTGGAGGTTTATTCTGGGATTTGTCAGACACTGGATCTTGCCCCGTATTTGAGACAACAAAAAGGCAATCTTGACATCTTGCCCAAGCAGCAGATAATATTTGCTGTTCAGAGACTGGCTTTCTTTTGTTCCAGGTCTTTATAAACCCAAGACACTTGAAATTTAAACCCAGTTCAAGAAATATTATTTGCCACAGGGCAAGGTAAATCTCTTGGCAGGGCCTTTCAAAGGGTTGCCCTGGGTTTGTTTACAATTGATCTTATTTAAAAGTGGATTTTTTTTGTTTTACTTTTCAAAGACATACTTTCTGCCATGATCTTGTAGGTCAAAGGAAAAGATGAATCTTATTTTTTTCCCGATTGGAGCAAAGAAAATAAAAAAAATAAAAAAGCGAAATAATCAGGAGACAATAATACAGAAAGCCACAGTGCACCAGTGGTTCTCCCAAGGTCTCTAACTTGCAGATGTAAAATAGAAAACATATGCAAGATAACATCTCCGACTGCAGCGAAGAAAGTAAAAGAAAATACACCGCGGGTGAGAGAACAAATAAATAAAATCTGAGCTGCCAGAGGGGGGGGAAAAAGTATGTCTTGTGATTTAGTGAAGTATGAGATGCATCACGAAGTACGAGAAAAAAAATTAATCACACTACTGGTGTGTGTGTGTGTGTGCGTGTTTTCATTATTAAAAAAAAAAAAAAAAAAAAGCACAACACCACATGAAAGTTGTCTCTCTTTTGAGCAGCAGCCGACAATTTTCCTCCAGTCGTCTCCTGAGAGAGAACAACTGACCTGACAACTGACCAATCCCCAGGAAGCATTGGGGTGGGGGGTTGGAGAGGAGAGAGGGAACACTTGACCACCCCTCTGTCTGCGTCTTTGAAAATCATTTTACTATTATTTTCAATTCTGCAGTGTGACTCTGCAGCTGCATGTGATAACTCTGCGTTTTGTGCGAGATCACGTTGTGGGGAGACCAGCATCCACACGGTGGGGACTGTGCGGTTACCGCCACTGTTTTCCGGGGCTCGGTGGGCTCCTCTCCTGCTCAAACGGGCCACACCAGAGGAGGGGGAGGCGGGTCAGCGGCTGCAAAGCCAGTTTAAAGCTCCCCGCTCCTGGGGAACAAGACCGACAAGCGCAGGGCGGCAGCAGCAACGAGGGGACGCCACGGTAGAGACCCCTTCTACTGGACTACACCTGGGGGAGCCCACGGGCCACCCAGCTGTATTGCCACACACACACACACACACACACACACTCAAATACATACAGTACAGAGGGAGCACAATGCTCTGAAAGCCTCAGAATTTTTAGATCTTGCAAAAAAATATATATTTAGATTTGAAAGTGTTCACACACAGTGCCTTAAATTTCAAGACCCTGTTTTCCTTTTTTTTTTTTTTTTTTAGATGATTCAAGGCTCCAATATTTCCAGTATTTTTGTGCTCTATTTTGCACAACACTATCACTCGTTTGGGCCAATCTACGCAACGGTCTCTGTCGACCTGCACTGCTAAGACTTTTAGGCTCACAACTTTGAATAACGTCTCCCTCCATTGTGTCGTGCACGAGCTGGTGAGAGCGTCCCTGGGGCGCCTCCGTCTTCCCAGAAACTCCCTCCAAGGCTCTCCAGGTTAACATGCCCAGCTTGACTTTCAGATCAATAGTTGTAAAATGACTTCATCACACCAAAGAGGAAACTTTGTGGGCAGAATTGGTCCCACAGTTGCCTTGACGGGTCTCCTCTGTGGTCAATCCAGGCATGTTTCTCCTAAGAAATGTGCCACAAGAAAGGACAATAAATGGCAGATAAAAAAAAAAATTGGCATCTTTTGATATTTTCACAGTCAAAATTAGTAATAAGGACTCCTAATGAGGTTCTGAGACTGTAAGGGCACAGGAGACGCGCTGGGTCAGGACCTCCCTACTGGGACTCTGCCTTCTTCTTGCACCTCCTTTGTTCTTACAGTATCGGGGTGATGTCAGTTCACACCCCAGCCTCCCTAAAATGCCCCTGAAGCCTGGCCCGGCTCCTGAGTGCGAGTGTGTAATCGGTCCTGGCAGAGTGCTGGTTAATGGGGGGGCACGGGGGCCGTCGTGGCTCCGAGATGTATTCATGTGCATGGCGTGGCGCCTGGACCCAGGGTGACACTTCTTCATCCCGGCAGCCTCAGGCCAGGATTAGGATTGCGGCCCGGCCTCACAAAGCCAGGCCAGGAAAGCAAAAAAAATAAAAAAAAATAAATCATTTTCATATTAACCTCGTCCCGGCGTCCGTGGGCCTGACGGTGGACAGCACCCCTTCCCCCCGGCCGCCCCCCCGCTCTCTTTGGTGCTCAAATTATCCTCAATTACTGCGGAAAGGCCAGGCGAGGGGACGTCACCTAACCTTCACCATCTGTTAGGTTCAAAGCTGCAGCAGCGGTCCAGACCGCCTGTCTCCTGCCGCCCCTGACCTTTCCGCCTCGGCCTGCTCCGGCTCCGTACGCCGCTCCACACCCGCCTGCCTCCCCCCTCTCGTCTCCTCTCCTCACCCCACCCCTCCCCCGACCGGCCACGGCAGTCCCGCCCTCTCCGGACACAGCTGGGAAGTATAATGTGCACACGCCACATGAAGGAAGAAAAGGTTATGTCACACTTTTCTTCAACAATGATATGAATATTCAAAGGTACACGCAGGCCTCGGCTGAGCCGGTGTAAACACGGAGGTTAAGTCTGTCTCTCAAGAGCGAAGGGGACGTTTGAGCTGAGGGCGGATCTTGGCTGTTGCCAAATCAAAATAATTATAAAGCGGATGAAAATAAAATCCTTCAGCTTACTGGTAGAGAATTCCGCCACTTAGATATTGCAGAGTTGATAAAAACATTTGTCTTTAAAAAGAAATTACATTTCTGCATTAACGTCACAGTGTTTTTATTCCAAATTATTTTGCTGAAACAACCCAGCTAACAAGCGTCTTCTTTAGCGTTTGGCTATTATTATTTTTTAAAATCTGAGTTACATACACAGCAAAAGTTGTCCGTAATTAAAATTTTATTTATATTTGATATTGTGCTATTATGAAATATTGACAAGCTCTTATTTCTCCCATAGTGAATGCAGCCCTTAATAATGCAGACAGTGTTTTCTGTTTGTTTTGAGCTTGTGTGTTTTAGCAGTTGCACTGTGTCCATTTAGATTTTCCAGTCTGGCTGCTCGCTCCGGAGGCCCCCTTCCTCAGGTCATCTGGCAGGACCTGATGGCTCTGAAATAACTTTTATTAAGTCTGCTGAATTATAGATGGAGCGCTGGCTAAAATCAGGCCGGGAGGAGCGCGGCCGAGGACAGCGGGCTGCAGGGACGGACAGCGAGGCAGGTCCCGGGCATTTCCTCTGCCAGCATCATCACAGCGGCCACGTGCGCGCTCCTTGCCTCGCGCTCCTCGGCAGAGCCAGACTCTCTGGGGTCAGGGGCCGTGGACTTGACCTTGTGGCCCTCAGGAGAACGTTCACTTGGTCTGGGGGATAATTTGGGATTTATCCAGCTGGAGGCCGTGTCTCCAGTAGCATTATGCCTCATTATTATGGTCTGGTCAGCTCTGTTCCGCCCACTACATGAGGAATTAAGTTTACTTACACCTTACACAAATTCAATAATCATTACCTGCAGCCGATGATCTTCATTCAAATGCACACATTTTAGAATTGGTCAGAGGAGGGCATGAAATTTTACTTGAATAATTTAATGCGTTTTATTCCGATGGCCTTATTTTTATATTTGTATTATAATCATAGATAATACAAAATTGAAATACATTAAAATAATGTACTTGGCAAAAAATAAAAAAGCAAAATAAACTGAAAAGAAAAAGGGGAAATTGATACTTTGAAAAATATTTAATGATATTAATGACTTAAGCAATATATTTTTTAGAAATTTCTTATTTAATTACCTTTATTTTCACATGTACATTATTTTAGAAATCTTGCGTTTGTCAACTGTAAGTAATTTCAATTTAAGAGCTGAAATGTAAATCTAAAATTATGCGTATTTACTTTGATTATTAAAACAACGTAAACCTTTTAGTTATTTTATACCTAATTTATACCTTTTAAGGTTTTCAGTTTACAGCACAGATTTAAAATTAACTATGAAATTTACAGTCAAATATATGCTTCCATTAGCCAGGAAAGTAGAAACCATATGCCAGATCTAAAATGAACTGGGCTTCCCAATTTCTTGTGAATTATTCTAAAAGAAGAGTGATATCTCTCAGAAGCAGGCTAAAAAAGAGTGATCATTTCTATTATGTGTGCTTCCCTCTAAGTGGGTCCCCGTGGAGGACGATTTTGGAGAGATCTTTCCTGATAAGAAACAAGCCTGCATGCATTAATATTACATTAGAGCCGGCATCACAGAGCCATCTGCTCAGTCAGGTAGAGAGCTTTTCATTGACATCTCCTTATCATGTTAATATTACATTCATCAAAGAAGTCTACACGGTGCAGATGATGGGGAGGGGAGGTAGGACGGGGGGGAGGGGGTTGCGGCGGCGGCGGTGGATGCAACAAAACGTGCAAAATTACGGATTATTCTTATGAGAAGTGCAGAGGGAGGAGCAGACAATAAAAATGGTTATTTAGGTCACATATTCACTGTAATGCGCAAGAAAGAGACAAATGCCGCGGGAAAGGCGTCGTTTGCGTGCGTGTCTCGGTCGGAGATGTGACATGCATGGCCAGGCAGCCGCGAACGCGCGCGCGCGCACACACACACACACACACACACACACACACACACACACACACGCCGGCAGCAGGGTGGAGGGGGGTGCAAATCTCCAGCAAGAGGGGAGACAGGTGCAAGGCTGCTCTGCTCTGTACTGTAGCTGAGATGCATTTAAGGTCCCATTCGAGACACACACACACACACACACACACACACACACACACACACTATTATTCCAGTGGGCTTTTGTGGGCGCGTGTGCGCAGTGTCTGAAAGGCTTAAAATATTTAAACGTAAATAATACAATAAATAAAAATGAAAAAAGTCCAATAAAACTGTTTTTTTTTTCACCGCGGTTTGGTCTTATTTTATTTACTCTTTTTTTTGTGTGTACGAGTTTTTGTCATCGCCTCGGACGCACGCACGCACGCACACACACAAACACACACACGCGCGCTCCTCCGAACACGTGTCAGGTTCACAAAAGGCGGAGCTGTTTTTTTTTCTTCAAGGGGCAGGCCGGGTGGGCGGGGGCGCGTTTGTTTCCGTGCCAAAGTTTGTCAGCCTCATTTGAATGTGAATGGCATTAAAAAGCAGCGGAGAGCGGCCCACGAGCAGGGGACGGCGCCACAATACACGAGCTCCCCGCTCTCGCGCAGTATTTTTCATTAGCGCCACCAGCAGCGCCGCCCCCCGCCCCCCTCCTCCTCCTGTTTGGCGCTAATCGGGGCTAATTAGGCATTATCGCGCGCTAATAGCCTGTATTAATTGCCTCGCGGGGCATCTGTGGAGGAATTTTTGCCCAGTGATCCGATTGAAGCTGACAAGTTTATTCTGTCTATTTAATATTCATTATATTCTAATGGGGGCACTTGTTTGCATGGATACAACAATTGGGCACGTGTTCGCTTCATGGAGGACCGCGTGCAGTGACGTGTTTTAACCAAGGCAATCACTTTGCTTCAGATACTGTTAAGAAATAACAATCTGAATAAGTGCATTTTTAAAAATGTGAGAAATTATTCATTCCGAAGCAAATCGGGGATTTTATTTTGTTTTGTTGCTTTTGTCTTTCCTCATCTGGAGCCAAAGATCAAACCTTTACATTTAAAGAGCAGTAACAGCTTTTGCCAATACGAAAACTGACAGTAAAAATAAAATAAATTGAGTTGTTTTTTTTTTTTTTAACCCACTATTTGCAAATAAATCAGACCAAGGCCTGGCTGCCTGCCTGACACACCACGACACTTCTCTCCTTCGCCGCACTGAGTTTGTTTTAAAGTTTTAAACTGAGCATATTTTATTCATCCCTCTCCTCGCTCTCACCTCCTCGCCTCCCTCCAGAACAAAGACATAATGCCGCTGATTTAGTCCTCATTACGAGCAGTTACCTTCAGTCGCAGGGAAAGCAAAGGGATCGCATGTACACTTGACATCCTCCAGTTGACGCACCGCGCTGCGGATGAGGCCTTTGGTTTCGCGCACAGCGAAAACATTGACGTGCGACTTAAAATAGCGCCAAGCGAAAGTCGATGGCGGATGTAAACGTATCTACCTGCTGCAAGAGCGTTTGATCATTAATCAATTAGCATCTGAGAAACTAAATAGTCGGTGTTTCGGAGGGAGGGAAGCACGGCGGAGACATTAAACAAACAAAAAAAGAAATAATTAAAGGGCTTCATGTTTCTCCATCAGTGGCTTCCTGGAAGCCACGAGCCGCAGCTCCCTCCCTCCCCTCCCTCTCTCCCAAGCAGGAAGGTGCAGCGGCTGCGGGTCTGGAGGTCCGGATGGGCTCAGGATGGAGGTCCTGTCCTGCGATTGCTACACAGCACGTCCCTTCTCCCTCACTGCGAGCTGAATATTTCATGGGCTCCAACACCTGCATCCACCTGCAGGCTGACTGCTGGATGTCAACACCACGAGGCCTATATCACAAACGAATTTTTTTTCTCGACTATCTTCCATTTTTTCGGCAGTAAAATTCAAGAATGTTTTTTTTTAATTTAACATTTTTGCAGTGCGTGACGTGCAGGGAACCGATTCAAGTATTTTAATAATCGGCCAATTTATGATTTATTTTCAAAATTATTATCCTTCTTTTTGATAATCAAAAAGAAGGAAGGAAAGGGAAGAGGGATGATGGAGCGCAAACAATGATGACATTTTTTTTTTTTTAAAGAAAATAAATATGTAAGAGCGAGTTGTTGCTGCCGGTGTTTGTCGTCATCACTCACGCACCGGGTGTCAGAGCGGTCTCACGCGGAGGAATATGGCCCTCAGCTACCCTACCCCCCCCGCCCCCACCCCTACCCTCCAAACACACACACACACAAACACACTCACACACACAGAGAGAGAGAGAGAGAGAGAGAGAGAGAGAGAGAGAGAGAGACTAACCCCCCTCCCGCTCCGGTGAAGTTCAAGGGATCAGTGGCCACTGGTCATATGTAATATTAAAAATACATTTACTATCATCATCATTATTATTATTATTAATATTATTATTATTATTATTATTATTATTATTATTATTATTATTATTATTATTATTATCATTATTAACGTTTAATTTCCTGATTGATGTACCTTGATTATTGGCTGAAAATGATCGGGGCTTCTATGTGTCTGAATTTTGCATCATCTTTTCTTCTATCAACAATTTCCTTCGGTCAGGCCTGCAAACATTCTGAGGAAAATCAACGTGTCACTGCACGAAATCAACCCTTTTCAAAATCCCATTATGCATGTTAACACCTCTATTAATGTAATTCATTTGCAAAATAAATAATTATTATCTGTGTTAATTTCTGTCAATGTCTGTCTTTTCATGTTTATAGATTTTGTTATTTTTATGTCTAAAATGCGTCCAAGGCGATCACTGATGGGCACTAATTAGCTATGTAAAGCGACCAAAATCTTCATCCACACACCTTTTGCAGCTGTAGGTTTATTGTTAATGCATCTGAAAGCTGTATATCACTAAACGTTTTTAGATTTGATGTGTGTGTTACTCATTCAATGAAAATAAACTAATTAAGAATAAATTAAAAAAATTAAACTCCATACACAACAAAAATTAAACACAATCCAGATTATTTGAAAAGGATTTTTAAAATTTAAATTATAAAAATGAAATTAATTAAAATGTGTGTGTTTGTATGTTAATGAATCATTGTTTTTTATCAATTCCTAAATTCAATGAAATCTTCAAATGTAAGAGATGACTGTCTTAAGCAAGATCCTGCTCAAAAGAACGTTTTTATTTATTGTAATAAATCTCCCTCTGTTGTATTGTTCTGTATTATTGAGATCAGCTGAGCTGCAGTCTACTGATGTGGTCAAGATCTGAAAGGCTTTTTAGTTTAGACATTATTTACAAGAATCACTTATGTGACTTTCTTTGTTTTTTATGGCTAAGATGGAACTGTAGAATGCAGATGAAAATGTGTGAAAAGAAATGACAAGTTTAGAAAACAAGTCCGGCAATTTAAGATATTTCTTTTCTGCAGAATGTCCAGTGTCATAATTGACGTTGTGACGTTGTGTGAAAATGTCAATAGTGAAAATATTTGTAGAGTGCACACTCAGAATTACTTGTTTTATGCGCAATAAGAGAGAAACGGTGGATGACGGCGGGAAAGAGAAGAAGAAACACAGTAGCAAGAAGAGAAGAAGCGTGGCTGCAGTCAGGAGATGATATTTGGTCCCAGGTGTGTATAATGACATCAGAAGGAGAGAGGTCCTGCATCTGCATGGCGCAGGAGATCCTGTTTCCCCAGAAAGTCTCTTCATGAGAGACAGGTCACGGCCGATGCCCTCCGTCTGACACGTAATTGGTGATATTGATTATAAGTTATCATATGCTGCAGGCAATTTGTAAGATAAGCTGCGAGGGGTTAATTTGTCAGCCATTAACCTTTTGGACCACTGAATATGTACGTGTAAATTCAGTTTGGAACAACTTCTAAATGGGTCACCTGACCTCATCTAATAAATGGAACGCTTGGGTGTTGAAGGAACCTTACAGTGCAACACAATGGTGGCCGTCCAGGCACGTTTGACAGCCGCTCAGAGGAACGGTGAGGTTTCTGGAAAGGCTGTTACTTAAATTAACCTCCAATTCAAAGAGTCCAGAGCAGCACCTGGAATTCTTGCGCTGACCCTTTAGAAAAAAGATCTCATCATCTCCAAATGATTTTGACATTTCCAGGAAACACCCTTTCCTCTTCCTTTACATCTGTGAGCTAATAGCCCGGCGACAATTCTGTGAAAGTTGATCCAGTCACTCAACAAAACGGAAATTATTACCATGGCAAAAATTCACTTTGTTCATATGTGTACTTAATTTGTTGGATGTTTTGTTTTCCCACAAAGGTTAATTTTTGATGGCTTAAACTGCGAAATGACAGTATTCTGCAAAGCCAGCAGCAGACTGCATTGGTTAAATGAGTTCATTTGTGTTATTCATTAAAGGCATTCATTTTTTCCTCATCTAGATTTCTGAATATAGATTATAATACGTTTATGATTGCACAGAGCATATGAATGAATTCAACAGCAGAGCAGATTCGTCAGCTTCAGAATCATCAGCTTTCCCACATATTTACTTTTCCAACCTCAGCAAGGAAACATGTCAAATGCACAAAAATCGCACAAAAGAAAAAAACCCAAAAACAAAACAAAAGGCAGTAACCTTTGAGAAAGTCGATCAGAGGCGATCAGAGGTGTAGAGGCACGTAGTACAGCCCAGAGCAGTAAAGACAACCCACTTCAAGTTGAAAAAACATGACATTTGCCACCTCAGAGCATAAAACATGTCTCTTGAACTCTGCACCTGCAAAACCTGCAAAAACCCACACAGCATCGCGGAGCGGCAGGGAGACCGAGCTATTCTAACTCTGGCAAACACTATTAAAAGTTGCTCAGTAATGGGCAACGGGCACGCTGCACACACTGTGTGCGAGCGAGTGAGTGAGAGAGTGAGTGAGAGAGGGAAGGAGGAAGAGGCGGGGTGAGAAAAGTGAGAGTATGAGTGAGTGCTGGTCAACAAATCAGTCTGTCAGCAAAGCGCGGCGGACAGACAGAGTGAAAGCAGAGCAGAGGGCAGAGCCAGGCAGCTCGCACACACACACACACACACACACACACACACACACACACACACACACACACACACACACAGAAGGAAGAGGGCCAGGTACCTGTTCGGAGCGGAGGTCCAGTAATGGTGATGATGGTGGGCCTTCCAGCTGGGCGCGCATTAATTATCCTCAGGGAAGTAGTTGGGTGCGGAGGGACGGACGGATGGACGGGCCGGCGTCCTGCCCCAATGCTGCTGCCGTCTGTCCACCAGCATCAGAGGGAAGCAGGGACGGCCAGCAGCCGCAGGGAGACACACACACACACACACACACACACACACACACACACAGAGAGAGGAGAAGAGGGAGGAGAGTCAGTTCCACTGCCGTCCTGACACAAACACTGGTTCCCGTCAGATTGATCACACACACACACACACACACACACACACACACACACACACACACACACACACACACGCTACCACACAGAGGCCTCGGCGGTGACAGGGGGGAAGGGGGAGGGGGGGAGTGCTTGGGGTGCGGCGGCCGAAGGGTAGCGTGCTTTGTTTCGCCTCGGGACACACACACATACACACACACACACACGCACGCACACACACGATCGGACAACCCCAATGCAAATGCAGGGAAATAATGTCACACACATGCACGTAAGCGCGTGCACACACACACACCACTCGGGCACAATCGGACAGCCCCAATGCAAATGCAAGCACCTTAATGTCACACACACACACACACACACACACACACACACAGGCCTCTGAGTGATTTGTGACTCTGGCCTCTAATCAAAGATCCTCTATGATCCAACACTGACAAGAGGAGCCTCATATAATACAAGTTTGTTTTTTCTCTGTTTTTTTCTTTTTCTCTCTCTGTCATCTGGACTGCAAAAGTGGTTTCCAATTTTTCTTTTTTTCTTTTTTTTCTTTTCTGCAGGGCCCTCATTAGGATTCTCAGCCGCCCCCACCCCACCCCACCCCTCCCGCACATCTGCTCCGCGGCCTAATGCCTGATGGAAAATGAAAACGGACCAGCAAATAAAAAAGGTCAAAAGTCTGGTGGGGAGAGGAGCGAGAGCCGTGATCGCACACAATAGACAATAAAAAGAGATGCATATGAGCAGCGGCAGCGGCGCTCATACGCAGGACAGGCCTCACCCTCGCCCCCGCACCACCCTCCATCCCTCCACCTCATGAATGCCTCATAAACAAGCGCACACGCGCTCAGCAGGACGCGACAACGTGCCGTCGAAATGACTGTCGGCGTCCGTCCTGAGAGGAACATTAAAAAATCCCAACTGATATCTTCGACCTAGTCTCCTAAAGAAAATGTGTGCAATGTATTTAAGCTGCAAGCTCGTCATCACCCCCGGTTTATAACAACGTGGTCAAATGCACGCATGTGGCGAGTCCGACAAACGTGGAGCGGCGAGGTGCGGGGGGTGTTGGAAAAACCAATTTGCGTCGCATCAAGCAAACCCAACGCCGCAGCAAGTGAAGTCAGCAGGCGGCGGGAGGTCGGGGGTGGGGGGGCCAGTCAGCTGGCCTCTGTGTGCACAGAGACCCAGATGGACGTGGCGTCCAGACCTCCAGTCCCACCACCACCACAGACCCTCTGGCTGAACTTGACTCCCAGGACTACAGATGGGAAGGGGTGGTGGTGGGTGTGAGACCCTCACCTCTGCTGAACCTTGAACCTCACGCGCCCTCATTCACTCACTCACTCACTGACTGGCTCGCAGCGCGGCAGGCAGGCAGGCAGGCAGGCAGGCAGCAGACTGCAGCCGGCTGCCAACTATTAAAAATCATTACAGATTGAATTCGGGCCTCCGTTCCCAGCAGCCTATCATCGCGTACGCAGCTGATCAATAGCGGGACGTTAGCGTGGCGACGCTTCCTCAAACACGGTGTTGACACCGCCGATGCGATGGCCGAGGCGGAGGGAGGGAGAGAGAGAGAGAGAGAGAGAGAAAGAGAGAGAGAGGAGAGCCCCTTTGAGCCGAGCTTGAACCCTGGGGGGGGGCCCGAGGGTCTCGGCTGGCCGTGTTGCCGAGCGCGGCGGCGCTGCAACTTAAAAGCAGATCAGAGGGCTGCAACCTCAGAGTGCCGGAGCTTCTCCTTCCTTCCACCTCGTCCATCCCTCGCTCTCGTTCTCCGACTAAACCCGTCCTCCACACAGCCGCCACCCCCCCAGCGCAATCTGCGCCAAACTAAAAGCATTTGTGCATTTTGTTAAAAAATGTGCACGATCAGCATCGCAACACAAGGTTAAATCCTGCAGCTTCTCATCCGCAGCATTTTCCTGTCCAGTACCAGTAGTGTCCGCTCATATTTCCGGGTTACATCTTGTTGTCCTTGTTGTTTGTTTTGTTTCAAGCGACCAATAGGCTCTTTGGGCGTCCACGCTGGATACCCCCGCCCTCCCTGACCCTGCCTCCCCCCCCCGCCCCGGGTCCAGGCAGTGTGCAGTCTAGCGGTGGTCTTGCCTGCTGCCTTCCCCCAGGGCCTCTCCTGTCACTCTAACCTCGTTTCTGCTCCGATCCTGTTCTGACCCCCCCCCCGGTCCATGTTCAGTCTGGATAATACCGTTTACCCGCTTCCCCCTGGTAAGTGTCTCCTATATTGGCCTTATCAGAGGCCTATCTGCACCACACAACATTTACCTTGGCGGAGCCCAGCATGGAGGAAGCCTCTATCATCATCAAACACCAGTCAGCAGAGAGGAAAAGGCGGATTGAAGGGCTGCCTTATGAATTATTGAGATTAAAATCTTTCTCTTATTACCTATCCTTTCCTTCCTCCGTTCCATTTCTCCCCGATGCTTCTCCTTTTTGGTTAAAATTTTAAAACATTTATACCCCTCTGTTCCTGGGTAAACGAGCTTGGGGCCGGTTTTCCATTAAAAATAAGTTGGGGGAGTGAAGGAAAGAAAAGAATGGCGCTGCTCGGTCGGTTTTTAGTTTTTAGTCATCTTTAATCAACCCGATGTTTCTCTGCCGGGGAAGAAAAGAGTCAGATGAAACAACAGCGTAATGATTTTTTTTTTCTTTGCAGTTTTCTGCAGGCTTGGATGTCGGAGACTTGAAAGAGAAGGTAAAAAGAAGGACTTTCTTACCTTTTACTTTAAACTGTCAGGGAGTTCGCTCTAACTTTGTTCGGTGGTCAAAGTAATTTTCCAACTTATTAAAATAATGATGCATTAACAATGTACTTGTCATTATCCTGGGTCAGAGTGAACAGTGGGTTCACGGCTGAGAGCCGGGGCATTTCTATAATGATTGTCTGTCAGTATCAAAAAAAAAGACAGGTCCTAAGATGTGATATGATCTCTTTCTTGTTCTCATTTCACCTACAAATGTCTCACTTATTGTGCTAATTCATTAGGAAAAAGAGAGAAGGACTCTTCTTCGTATCGCTTCACATTAGAAGTGCCAATCAAGGAAACCGATGTGGCAAAGGCTACATTAAGAGAATGCTTGCTCATAAGAGGACTACAAAAAAAGGGGAAGGAAAGAAACGCTGCACTGGTGTCCTTCATTATCTGATTCGAGCTGAATTAAAGGGAAATGGGTGTGTAGCATTTTGTTCAGAAAAATAATTAAGCCCTTACGTGCACTTCTCCACGCAACAGAAGGATTCCGAGTTGAGACCTCGGCTGGAGTTCACACCGACGCGGCATGTAGATTCCTCGCAGGCTTTCCCTTTTAACTTCACACAACTGACACGGCGGACACCAAGTCCGACTTTCAAGCGTGCGCTCCGCTGTGAAAGGCCATCGCGAGTAAAGCACATGAGCAAAGGTCGCAGGGCCCCGGCGGAGCCATCACAATCCGGGATATAACCCGAGCGCTCCGAGGAGGAGGAGGCTCTTGCGGTCCCGGCGCCCGCTATTTATCATTCAGCTGCGATACAGAGGAGGGCTCGGCCAGCGTGGTCAGTAGTGTGCTTAAATCTGCTCTTAATAAAATATTTCTGGGGCTGCGTGGAGTCGCGGTCCCTGCGCTCATTAGAGGTCTCTGACCAGCTTGATAAGTGCGGCCCTGTGCCATAATGATTTATTAAGGCCGGGGGAGGAGGAGGGGCCGCTCGGTCCAAACTGCCTCAGGACACTTCAGCCACAGAGACATTTAAGAGTAAAGGCCTGGAATGGAGGGTGGCTCTGAACAGATTTACATCATCCAAGATGCATTTCAAGATGAATTATGGAAGACCAAATGAAATACATAGGACTTTTGCATTTTTTTTGCCGCCTTTTTCTCCCCCCCAGATCGCCTTCTCTCCCTTTTTTAAAAAAATCTATTCTCTTCCTGCCTGCCTTCCGTTTTAGTGGCTCGTCTGCATCGCCCTGAGGTAAATTCATGGCCATTTGCTTTATGCAGCAGCCCCGCTAATGGACAGACAGGAGGACATGAGGGACAGCGTTTAAAAATGAATGGAAGAGAGACGGTCAGATGGTCCCAAACAAACAAAGTTGGACCAATTCACAGGTTTAGGCCGAGTACCGAGTATTTGTGATACAATAAACACATTAAGTTGGGTCTGCCTGCCTTTCCTGCTCAAAGACAACTATTAAAATCAGATTGAAATTTGTTGAGAAAATCCAATGAGAAGTGAACACCTACAAAATCAGTAAATTCTTAAATGATTTTTTAAAATATTACTTATATACTGAATAAAATATTGCAAACGAAAGCTGAAATATCTGCACGAGGTTCAGAGCGGGAGTCCTCTGTGGCCAGCATTAAAAAAAAAAAATGCCAACAACCAACTTAATTATCCCCACTGCCTCATAAGACAGAATGGAAATGTCATGTTTGCATAGAAGCTAATCTACGGAGGCAAGAGCAGCACCTCTGGGTGAGCCGGTGTGAACAGGCGTCAGGCAGGTCAACACATCTTAGAGAAGCTCGAGAAAGCAGTGAGTCACGGACGCATCTCCACGGTGAGGAGCTCTGCGTCCTCCAACAGAGGAAACAGGCTTAGTGGTCGGGGGATGAATCTTTTTCCCCCCTTGCCACAGTTTATTTTCAAAATCTCCAACATCCTATGGCTGTCTGTTTCTTCCCCTCTTTTTTTCTGCTTTTATTCTTTTCTTTCAAAATGAAACTGGAGCTGGGGCGGTGATAGTGATAGATGGCTCGGCGCTCTAACACTTTATCCAATCCGGCGCAGATTTCATCCAATAAAGAATCACTTGTGCACTCTCAAACTAAATGGAAGTCAGGCAGCAGAGAGAAAGGGGCCTGCCGTGTGTTTCTGAGCTGCGAAAATCAAATTTTCTTAAAGCTGCTGCTGCGGCGGCAGCGGGCGGCGGCTGGCGGAAAAGGCAGCAACAGCCATGACTGGCCAGGGCCACGTCTGCACACACAATTTAATCCATCACAGAGCGCCTGACACCATATCAATCAACCTTTCATCAACATGCACCCCTCCCCCCAAAAAAAACAACAACAACAAAAAAAAAAAAAAACAAAAAACTATATTTCTATTCAATCTCCTCTGACTGAAACGGGCCTTCAACCCTGTGACCACAGAGGACGACCGTGGAGGGAACATTTGGAGAGCTCAGCCCATCCTTTGGTCAACGTCAAAAGTATATCATATAAACTAACAGATCTATAAATGCATAAATAAAAGAAGGTCAATTTAAAAAGCACAAATTGATCCTATGATCTGAATGTGTACGAAAATCTTTTTAAATTATCTCCACTGCGCATGTGCGCTACGTCAGCGTGACGCGTTTCTGCCTTTGGGGCAGCCGGTCGGAATTTTTCATTTTTTGGAATTTACGATCAACCAAGGTTTAGATCGGATTGGAGAAATTTGTACATGTAAACACAAGTACAGTGTTAAAGTCTAACTTTCAGGACAAATGGGATCACCCTGTCTTCCGGACACTTGGTTGGTAGGTATCTTTTTTTAATTTCCTATTTGATTAGAACAGCGCAGACACACAGTCGAGTTGCATCCTTCTTTGACTTTTCCTGAACAACACGGACTCCACCTTAGCCCCTCCCTTTGCTGTCCTTTGTTCCGGGAATAAAGTCCCTCTTACCCCCTTGTCTATCCCACAGGCTGTGGCTCCAGTGGCCTATGATTTATAATTCATAGGGGCCGCTTTTATATGGGACCTTAGTCTACCTGATACCCTGCCACCGGGCCTGTCCTGGGACGCGGGGGGGGGGCTCTTCATTACGCCGGGCACCGGTGTTCTTACATGACACCCGCCTCTTTGATGCACCGGTGCTGTATGTAAATTGGACATGATCATTTATTTTTCCCCATCATGGCACCGAGTCGTCTTCCTGAAAACGACGATGCCTGTAACCCCCCCCATACACACACACACACACACACATGACCACCCCCTCCCCTCCGACACTGATCCATCAGACACTTTGCTCGGGTCAGCTTTACCTCTGCTTCCGACTTCCTGTTCTTCAGCCCACAATGTATGCATTTGGGTCACATGGTGCGCTAAATTAACTTCACCAAGTTCAAACATTAAAGTCAACTCAAAGTCTGTCGGTAAATCTCTCCAGGAATGAGAAAAGTCCATCTTTCACTTCTTGTGCTTGTTCCAGTTTTGTAAGAATTAGACCTTTGTGATGTCACTAAAGGCACCGATAGTTGTCTTGTCGATTACAACACGTGACAGCCCGAGCTTCCTCTACTCTCCAAGGCTACCTGGCTGCCATTCTGTTCAGAATTCCTTCCAAGCTCTTTAGAAGTCCAACAGAGCATTCATTTTTGCAGGAAGCTAACGAATTTTGACCAAAGGCTGTAAACAGAGGGCTAACATGCAGTTTCCTGGAGAACTATAGAGTTTTTTTTTCAGGCTTCATTCATTATGCATGGCTGCACGTTTGAAAAGCAAAGATTGGAAAACTGGTATAGAATATGGGACCTTTCACTTCAAACTGCCCTTGAAGCCAAACCAAAGAAGGAAAACTTTGCCTCAACGTAACATCCTGCCTCTTTTCCGTCAGTGGACGAGCATGTGGCTTTGCTCTTTCATCCTTCGAGACCTGGAAAGCTCAGGTCTCGGGGAAATCAGCGCTACTTCCTCGCAGGTTCATCCTCTGCCCTGACCTCCATGCATAGCAGAGAGGTCTGCAACCCAGGCTGCGCTCTGCAGCGGCTGCTCCTGGCCTAGGGCTCTGCTTGGCCTCTATGCCTCACTGGCTGCCTAAACCCTGGTGAGGCTCCGAAAGGCCAAACACAGTACTTGTTGTGGATGCCCCACCACCCACCAGTGTCTCTGCAGAGGGAGGTGGAGGCTGTTGTGGGGGGCTATCGAGGAGAGATTGTTGGTGGTGGTGGTGGTGGGGCGTTGTCTCACTGCCAGCAGCAGCTCCAATGTGACAAAGGGGAGACGGGGAAGGCAGCGGCTCAGCCCCAGATCAGGCGCATGCATTATTGTTGTTGTTGCTAAGTGCTCTTGACTAATTATTCCTCCCTCATTTGCAAAACGGGGCCCGCCGCCGCATTTGCATATCAATGGCAGCGAGCGCGGGTGTACGATGTCAAGGACTGCGGGTTAAGCGTGCGGCTAAGCTGCAGGAGCACGGAGGCCGTCATCCCGACAACAAACACAATCCCCTCGGCGCGCCTCCACAGCGCCCGCCGCCGCCGTGACACCACCACCAGCACCACCACCAGCACCCCAACCCCCGCTGTGTTTGTCTAATAAACACACGAAACAGAATGGGAGATGTTCGGGGTTGTGTGTGTGTGTGTGTGTGTGTGTGTGAGGGGGGGGAGGGGTCTGACACCGCGTACAGCTCTCCGTCAAATCAGCGGGGTTGCCCAAGGATTAGCTGGGTTTGTAACACAAGCCGGCGCCTCCGCGGAGATCATTTAGGCAATTACCAAGAACAAGGCCGGCTGCGGTGTCGAGCAGCTCACTTCAAAGGAGCCTCTGCCAGATGAACAGTTACAGCACGCTGGTCAATTTCCATACCAGCCATCCCCACCACCACCCCTACCCAAGCAGCCGCCCGCCCACAGCCCCACTGTCTTTGGCTTGCCCGCTCGCGCCTGCAGGCATTTTCCACTGCGCTAATGAACAGAGCAGCAGCACAACGCCGTCCCGAAAACACAAAAGTCTCGGCGTCGCGCGAGATGAGAAGTTCGTGTCGCGCTCCCCCTGCACCGTCACCCCACCCCCACACCCCCCCATCCCCCCATCCCCTTGCACAAAGAACACCATCCACCCCCCACCCCCAAACGAAGGACAACAGCGGCGGCGAGACGCTCTGCCTCCTATGTGTCTCTGTCAACCGCGAGGGTTTGAGATTTGGAGCGAGCGCGAGCACTCCGCCGCTATTTGTAAAATTGATGGCGGGCCGAGATAGGACGAACGCATCACTTTTAAAGTTTAATATCCCCTCTGATGTTGTGGGTAAAAGAGTGAGGCGGCGCTCGGCGTCGGCGCAGCGCTGCGTTGAAAAATAAAAATAATGGCTTTAAGTTTTTCTTTTGCCTGTCAGTGCAAATGTTTTTATTTTTCCACCGGCGGCACCCTGGCGCAAGAGCTGTGGCGAGATTAGCTTCGCTAAGTTGTTGAAATAGACGGCCTGACACAAACACAAATTCTGCCCAGCGTTAAAAGACTCCGACACGTACTCGGCCCCGTTTTAAAGATGAAACGCGGATATGAGGTTCAAGTGTCAATTAAAATTTGAGAAATTTGACAGGTTTATACGCACGGCATTGTGCTACGCTGATGAACTGCTTTATCACACTAAAGTGTTGGCTTTTTTTTCGGATGTAATATTCACAAGGACTGTGCGATTCATTAACTCATGGCGCTCAGCTCCTCTGCAGCCGTCTGACAATTTCCTGAGACTATAATTAAGGCCAAGATGTCTCCACAAGCCGCTTGACAACAAAACTCTTGTATTAAACACACCAATCTTGCCAGTTTCCTGTGTAATTGTGTGCGTTCAGAACACACAGTGGAAATACTAATGAAAGTGCCTCAGACTTAATTGAGTTTTTCTTTACTGCTCCTGCTCATCCAGAAGCTCTTAAGAACAAAATGAAACCCTACATCTTCCTCCTCCGCCTCTTTCAAAACACGTCCAGCAAACTCGGCGGCGGATCAGACAGGGTCATGTTTTAATGTCAGGGGCCCGAGACAAAAAACATACAAGCAACCAGATCTTTCGCTCAGGGTAGAGTTTCTAATCGCACACTATAAATTATTCAGCCTCGAAAATATCCTCCCTCCCCAAATGTTTATTGACGCAGGACCCACGGTGTCAGGCCGGCGACATGGATACGGATGCGCCCATCAAAGTTCGGAAGGAGCCACGGGGTGAGTCTGGAGGCTGACCCAGGTCAGAGAGCCGGGGACAGATGAGAGCGGGGAGCTCAGCCGCAGAGATAATCAATTGACTTCGGGGATGCAAAAGAGCAGGGACACAAGAACCGAAGCAGACAAACTGAATGTGGAAGATAAACCAGCAGCACAGAAAAAAGAAAAGAAAAGGCGACGCCACTGCCAGTCTAACCAGTGGTGTAGTCTGCGTGATATGCAGGTATATACCGTATTACCAGTAGAAATCATTCCGAATTACCGTAAAACCACAAAAAGAAATGTGCAAAGGTACGTATCAGATCTGTTAGAGAGTCAGCCATTGCTTTAGTGCCGCACGCAATACAGAATTTATTTGTGTTTGCACCAATTTATTGACAAAACACTTTTTTTTCATTATTTAATAAGTTTATTCTTTGTTTTACCAGATTTGTCTTGTGACTGCTGTTGTTCAGTTTATTAAAGTCCAGCCGCAAATGACTATTACACATCTTGTGCTGCTGACAATACATTTACGTTCAGTAAAATGCATCATCAGTCCTTCATGATCCCACTTATATGTGGATGCATTATATACTTAAAGCATTACTGAGCATGGTGATGCTTGTTTTGGGTTGTTTTGAAGTAGCTGCTGCTGGACAGATGTGTGTGTGTGTGTGTGTGTGTGTGTGGTGGGGGGGGGATCAAACATGTATTGTTGGACCATTAAAAACAAATATTAAAGTAAAAACTGTTGCATTAAAGAGTTTGCAGCCAGATGCTGATGTTGATGTCTTTTGTTTTTGTTTTGTTTTTTAGATATATTTAAAGATGCTGTTTTATGACATGTACTCCCAAATGCTCAGGGCACTTTTAATAGAAAATCTAATTGACTTCATGCATTAAATTCACACATGGAAATAACCCATCACAATTTCAGTCCCCCCCCTCCCCCCTCTTCTCTTCCCCATTAGATCGCAGCCTTTGTCAGATAAGAGGTAATTTGTATTTTCCCAACACGTAAACTCGTTTAAATCTTTAAAAGAGCAACAGGGAGAGAAAAAGAAAATCAGACAGCAGCTGCCAAGCAGCCGAGTGACAACCTGCCTGTCTGTGTATGAGAGGAGGTGTGTGCCCGCGCCCTGTGCGTTACAGTGAGGGTTGCTGGGATATCATTATTCCCAGCCACCCTTATTATTCCCAGTGAAATATTTATCTCGCCTTTACGAGTCGTCAGCAGTGGCATGTTAACGTCGCACAAATGAGTTTCAGCCATCCCAACGCACTGCTGCTGCTGCTGCTGTCATGGTTTATTTTGACCGCAGCTGTTGTTGCAGTGGCTTCACGGGAGAAGGGAAGATAGGCAGGGAAAAAAAGAGGAGAAAGTTGAAGGCGATTATGTAAGTGTGGTTGTGATGTACGTGTGACTGCTCCAATACACAGAGGCTTCATCCACTGTGGGGGTTGATTGCTGCACTTGAAGAAAAACTAATGAATGCTAATGAAAGAATGCGTACGTCCACAAAGTGTTGCCTCCATCCACACCGTAAACTCCATTTTTGTTGTGTTTTTTTCCTCTCTCTTCTTGTGTATTCACCTATGGTGCACTTACAAAATGTGAATACATATATTAACAAAATGTTGACTTAAAATCAACAAAAAATTATTTAAGCAAATTTTTGACATTTGATCCGCATTTGATGCATTTCCATGAAACAGTAATATCCCAGGTGCTAAGTATTCATCCCTGACTTGCTTAATAGACTGTGTTATCTCTCCATCCGACTGATCAGGACGAGGTGACAGCTAGGGAGCAATATGAGAAGAGAAATAAGAGTTGCATTCTGCTTGCCAACAACTGCTGCACATACAAGCGACAGGGGGAGGAAAACAGAGTAAAAGCAAAGCGAGTATCTGGATAACATTTGGAAAAGGACGATTTGGAGAAGAAAAAAAAAAGTTAAATGCCTGCATGCAAGTGAGTGGCACAATCCATTGAGGTGCATCACAAGCCAAATCTTTCTGTCAAACATCCAATTCCACGGGACAAAACAGCTCCAGAGATCTGCCGAAGCTCCCACTGATGGACCACTTTCAGGAAAACAGGAGATGTTCTTCGCTCAACGTCTATCCATAAAATGTTGTTTCACATTAACGACAATCTCTTGAGGCCTTCACAGGGTTTTTGGCAGCAAAAGACGCTTAAGAAAAAAAAAATCATCGGATCTTTTCGAAAGATTGTTGGGAATAATTATAAGACAGTTGTTCACAGTCATTACTCTTTTTTTCCTCTCGATGAGACTTCAGTGCGGAGGAAACAGGGCGTGTTCCCCAGACTCTCCTCACACAGCTCCAGCTCCTGCAGTATCCCAGCAAAGAACAACCACATGTTTTCCCTGATATTTAACCACACATTTCTTTTTTCTACCAGCGGTCAGATTCCTTCACTCCCTCAGAGGAACTGCGTGGTGGTCATATGTATTTTTAAAGACTACTCGGGGTTTGACAAACACAAATTGGGTATCTGTCAGATTTGGGGGTGTCATTAAAAACTCTATATGCTGTACAGCAAAAAAAGACCAGTGGTATATATATAAGCAAATAATGTGCCTTTTGAATTAAATCAGCAAAGAAAAAATGAGACTTTCTTTCACGTAAACTTTAAATTCTTCCTACTGGAAAGTTAAAGGACAGAAAGAGAGCGAGCACGTGGTTTGCACTGAACCGCACGGTTTTCGGAAAATGTTTTCATACCACTGGAACATGATACTCAAAATGTAAAAAGACCACAACCTCTGACTAACCGTCTTTGACTGAACCTCTGAACTCTACAACGGTGTCTTCCTGTCTTAATGCTCGGTCAGTCGAACATCACAGTGAGATGAAGGAGCGAGACACTCCTGTGTGCGCCGCGCTCCCCGTCCTCTGAAGAGATCTGAGCTGGAGCCCGGCTCGGCAGACGAGACGCGGGTCAATCACGCAGTCTGCGCATCAGAGACCGCCTCCGTCCCCGCAGGAGCACTCTGACCCTCTCATCTAAATATTGCATGAATTACATGTGCAGGGTTTCCTGTAGCGAGTTAACCACAGCTGATAAAGACAGATGTTCCTCTTCCTGCAGGGACCTGCTAAATTTAGCTCTCAGAGAGGCCGCAAGTCGTTGCTCAACGGGCTCGTCGGGGGAATCCACGGAAGTCAAGACGCCTCAGCGGGAAGCCGGCACGGTTATTTGAGGTGAGGCAGTCCGAAGACTGAACACTGGCTGTTCAACAAGGTGTTTGGCATCTCGCTTTCTTGTTATACAGTCCACATTCCTCATGTAAGTCCCACCGAAATAAAAAGCTCAAATCAAAATCACGTGTGAACTCAAACCTCTTTATATTACACGATTAATAAGGTCTCTGGCAGCGACTCAATACCAGCTTGCAGGTCACAGTGGAATAAACTCTCCAGTGCACCAGGGCAGGTTAAGACCCAACAATTATCAGCCGGCACAAGTCTTGAAGGGAACAGCGGAGGGGTGTTTAATAAATACCGACATGGAGGCATCCGCAAAGTCCGTGTGATGAAAAAGCATTAGATTTATTGCGCTGGAAGCCAGCCCCCGCATAATGAAGTTTAATCTCTCTGATCTGTATCAGTAATGGGGGTGTGCTGCTTCTAATTACAGAGACAGCATTGATAATCCTGTTAATACCAATCAGATAGGCAGCAAAATCAGTGGGAGGGCGCAGCGGAGGAGGAGGAGGACGAGGAGGAAGAGGACGAGGAACAAGAGGAAGAGCACACAGAAGAAAAATAACAGCTAATTTCACAAACAGCAATAGAAATGGAAAGAAAATGTGCATTGTGTGCATCTTATGTCATAATGGAAGACATTTTAAAGTAGTGATGTAAGTGGAACCTTTCTTTTCCGAAGTGAATTTGTGCAATTTATCACTTAATTTTGTACCGACGATGAGTTGCAGCTTTCAATTCGTTGCAGCGAATTTTCCAACACTCACTTTTCATATTGTCGCTTGATGGTTGCGTGCCATAACTATCTGGAGAATGAAAATCCCCCTCAAGACATCTGAATACATCTTCCCCTTTCCAGGATTCCATCCAGCTTTTCATTTTTCTCCAGAGGGAAAATAGTGTGAAATACACGCAGCACTTCTTTTTTAGTAAACTGTTTCAATCCATCTTTGTAAATCAAGACAAAGTGATCAGATTTTTCTTTCATCTTTCTTATTAAGGAGAGAGGGGAAAAAGTCAAACTACTCAATCAACAGTGATGGCCAATTATCTAAACAGCCATTTTGAACACACTGCGTCCACTCCCGTCCATCTATTTAAAAGCAGCCGAGGACACCTCCTCCTTCTCGCCCCTCCCCCTGTCCACCGCCAGGACAAGCTGAAAAAAAAAAACAACTGATTATTTTAAACATGAGGCTGGACGGGATTTGATGGAGAGGTGGTGATAATAAAAAAAAAAAAAGGCCAACCCAGAAAATGGATGAAAGGCATAGAAAAGCAGATGCAGATCAGCGGCGGAGGAAAATCCCTCCTGCGTCCAGCCAAACGAGTCCGAGGGGAACCAAACAAAATGTCTCCCCGCCCATTTACAATTCAAGCCACCGCCGCCACGCGTCTTGTTACTAAAACTCCCCAGTTCTGAGAAAACGTCCGGCATTACATGTCTGTAATGCTTCATTAGTGCCCCCCGAAAGGATGCGGCGCCCGAGAGAACTAAGGAGACAGCAGCAGATAACTCAATGACGAGCAAAGCCGTGAACGCATGGAGGGGGGAAAAAAAAAAAAAGACAGAGAGAGAAAGTTAACTTTCTCTTATTCTGCCCGTTTGCCCGGGGAGGGATGTTTGTGAAGGAGAGGGAAAACTGAGGCGATGCTTGAGCTCCTTCATCCTGCTTATTACAGCGCCGCTCTGGCTCTCTGTCCTCAAGCCTTTCTGCGCCTCACCATTTTAACTACACCTGTCATTTGCGCTCCAGTCATTTTGCCCATCGACTCGCCTTTCTTTTTCTTTTCTTTTCTTTTTTTTTTTTGCGGCTTAGCTTACAAGGACTGTTTGCCTGGGCCTGTCTGTCATGAAGAGGCCCGGGCCGGGGCAGCGATCTGGACTCGGGAGGGTGGGGGGCTGGCGAGGGCGGGAGTTATTTCTGCATCCGCCCGCTCCTGCATGCGGAGCATCCATCTTGTCCAGCGGGAGACGGAGGTGGGGATGAGATGCAACGGCGGCACCATCTCCAGCCACTAAACACACTGGCATTCAAATCTCCCTGTCTTCTGTCACTAGTTCCATAAACCCTAGAGTTGCGCAAAACCTAAATATCGCAATAAAAAATACTGCGAACTTCAAAAAAACCTCAGAAATATCGGTAAAGGGTTTTGACGCTTTCATGAGGTGGTTTTTCAGACGTATCCATATGGAGGTGTATCGCAAAAGTGTCATAGAAACACTTTGCATTTAAACGTCACCGGATGTGACGTGCAGGGTCACATGACCAGTTCATCTCAAGTGAAAATGTTGCGTTACGGAGACAGAATATTTTTTTACAAGTAATCAGAGGCAAAAATATGACAACCATTCTTGACAGCAAACAACATGGAAACGCAGATTAATTCCAAAATGTTTTGTACCTCCATCCTCCTCAAAGTGGAGTCTCGCGGAACGAGATTTTACGAAAATTACGGTTTATGCGCTTCACACCATTCAATGGAAACACCTGCAAATCGCAGTCGTACTTTGTCGAAATTTTAGAAATATCGCTTTTATTTTGCGAAAAACGGTCATGGAAACGCAGCTACTTCCTCCACCACTTTAATCCTGCTGCAGCTTTGCTTCCTGTCTCACATCAACACCTCGTGTTCAGCCAGAGCTCCGCCTTAACCCACCACAAACAATTTTTTAACCTTGATATGGAAGGTGAGGGATGTTGGGAGAGTCGACACCTTGGTGAAAAAATATTGTGCATTTGTTTTGATTATCAGAGGACACAGCCAATTGAATATAAGCACAAAAAAGACACTTAATGAGGATCACATTAGGCTGTATCTTAGTTCTGTCTTATATCACTGGTGGAAATGGGACACTAAAACATTAGATGCTGTATTAAAGAGTAAACCATGGGACACATTGCAGCCCGCACGTCAACATTAAGTGGTGAACTAGAGAAAACAAGGGAAAAACACAGCATATAAGCAGTTGTGGAAGAGAGACTTAACCCAGAATTCTAAAAAAGAAGTAAGGCTCTATTGACTGGAACACGGTGCCACCTACTAGACCAGCCCGCTCTCGTCCGCAGAACGCGGAGAGAGAAAAGGAGCAGGAGAAATCGTTTGCTTTGAACCCTCCAACGCTGCAGAGTGGATAAACATGGAGGCGAGTGGCTGTTTCCTGGCTGCCAGCTTCCCCTCTTTGCTGCTGTTGCTTTATTATTTCATTAAGTGTAAATCCTGTCAGTGCTATGGCACCCTGAGCCTAGTCCAGTCCTGCCACTCCACCCTCAGCAGGTTAAATTATAATTTAATTACAGAGCCTTAGCTGCATAAGCTGCTTGGGAGCGCCGGCCCTCCAGAATAATTTGAAAAGATGGTGTCTCCCCTCATCCTCACACGCCTGATCCGCAAGACCTGAGCCCCCTGGAGGCCCACTTCAATATCCCACCTAATTATCTCCCTCAAATCAGGCAGCTATAACAGAGAAATACCAGTAATTAAGTTGGATGGGAGGGAAGAAGGGGGGAAAAATATATATTGTTTGAGGAATCTTTACAGGCTCACTTTTCTTTTCCCCTCCGCCGCGAGCTGGAAGAGCGGCTCGGAGCTGTAGGTGTGCCCTAAGGAGATGTTGTTTCAAGCTATTTCCAACACAGACTCGAGTGTATCTGCAGTGCAGAGGTGTAGCTTTGTTAAGCACTTTAACTACTTTATAGCCTGCTTTAACGCGCCGGTACGTCCCTGTGCGTTGGCTTTTCTTCATTTGCAGATGTGTGCAATGATGAAATTATGCAAACCGCCTCCCAATTACACAGTTTTATGTAGGTTACAGTCACGTAAGATGTATTTGTCAGATGTATTTATGTCTTCGGGACACAGATAAAGGTTTTGTCTTTACTAAAAAAAAATTTTTTTTAAAAAAATGATAAAATAGTAACCTTAAAGGGGCGAACTGGCATGTTTATTCTTTCTTGTTAAACTCAACACACTCTAGTACGTTTCCTCTATTTCTATTATATCTCTAAAGATTTAAAAATAGTTTGCATGATTTCTCTCAAACTGCCTAAAATCAGAAAGGAGCACTTGAACAGGACAAAAATGCTGCTTTTAATATTTTTGCCTTTATCACATTACCCAGCCAGCTGTTTGCAGTTGGCACGTGCAACTGCTGCAGTTTAAACAAAAGCAGCAGAGGAATAAGAAAAAAAAAAAAAAAAAAAAGCAAGCTCTTCACCCCAGTATCAGAGACAGACATGTTATCTACAACCACAGTAATGTGACACGTAGAGAGGAAAATGTGCGCAGAATCTACGGCAGTGATGTTGTGTCAAACTCTTAGAGGCGAGAAAAACAAACCTGTAAATCAGCTCTGACAGTCATTGAGAGGGACAATGACAACTCTGTTTTATTGTCTGGCAAACACAGAAGAAATATCTTTTCATATAAACTTCCTTTGTCTGCATTTATTTGAATGTAAATACGACTCCGACTTGTACTGGTTTATTATTCCTTGTCAGATGATCTCTCGCCAAGGATGAATCATTTATGAGGGGATTTATTTTCAAAGAGAAATGAACTTGTACGCCACGCCTTGCAAAAATGCAATATAATTATTTCTGGGCCCCAAAAATCATTTTATTTGCTCCAATTTGACACAAAAATTGTGAAACTTTTAATTCAAAAGAAGGCGTCAGGCCAGGCAGAGGGGATTTTTTTTTATTTATTTTTTTTGAAGGGATCAAATACAGTTAGTAACGCCATTGGAAAGCAAAGGGTACTAATTTACTATTCACAGTGCTTTCATAACAGAACTGCAGTTTCATGTAACTTAACTGGGCCTGTTAAAAACCTTCTCCGTATAAAAGAGCCCCTTTAACACAATTTTTTTTTTTCCTTCTCTGTGAGACAAAGATGAGTAACTACACAGGAGATAATGAATAGACTGGAAAATGAGCGAAAGCCGCTCTGTGCTGTTCAATCTCAGGGACAATTGCAGCATTTTGGAAAAAATTGCTTGCAACCGCCCCGCTACACCTCCTCCCATCCCACAGACCCCTCCTCTCACTCACACACACACACGCACACACACCTCCAGCTCACCCCAACGTGCAGATGTACACAACTCCGACAGACACACACACACACACACAGACACACGCACACTCGCCCACCTCACCCCCTCTCATCCCATAATCCTCTGGCAAAGCCCTCTCTGTCCACGCGGACCCCCCACCCAGCGGGACCCTGCCAAGGCAAATTAGAGATGGAGGGGGGGCTTTTGTTTCGAAGCACTCTGTGAGAAGGAAAAAAAAAAAACCCAAATCATTTCTGGAGCTGGAGCAATTTGACATGCTGTGATAACTGCTCTGTCAAAAAAAAAAAAACTTTGACATCTCTGAAAGAAAATTTTCACCCCACCCCCCTCCACTCCCCCCCCCCCTCCCCTTCGCCCCTTTTTTTAACCACAAAACCAGAGCTCCATTAAAAACAATCTTGAAAGGAGGCGCCGGCTCATGAGGTTGTTTAATTACGGCCTGTTCGCGTCACTCCTGCTCTATCACTCATCTCCGTCGAAACAGAGGTGGAAACAAACTGGCCTCCAACACCACAGCTCGCGTCACAGCTCTCCGTCTCCACGCGGTCGCCTCCCTGAACGCCGTCTCACCTGCCTCTTGCTCTCGTGCCTCGGCATTATTTCTGGCCTTGAAGAACCATCTCGGCTCCTCACCTCTCTTCCGAGCGTTCACCCCCCTCTCTCTCCCCCCCGTTTTCTCCCTCCGAACCAATAACTTTGGTTGTTGCCTTGCTGTTATCATCAGCCCTCTGTATGGATAGCCCACTTGTGTTTTGTTTCACTCGCTGCCTTCTCGTCTACTTGCCAACAGTTCTGCGGCGAAGAGCCGGCCGCTTTTTGGAAGAGACAATCAGAGAGCGGCAGCACTCGTACAATCTGCTTCACTGCTAGAGAGAAAATGTCCTTTTTATCTCACAGGGTGTCTTGGCAGATGAAGACAATTGCTTCTACCTCCAAGGAAAAAACCTGCAGTGTGTGTGTGTGTGTGTGTATATGGTGTGTGTGTGTGTGTGTGTGTGTGTGTGTACAGATGCAGAGAAGGGCCACAGAGAGGCCAGAGATGGAAAATGCAAGACGGATGAACAAATTCTGTTCATAATTAGAGAACTTTTAACTTGAACCATTAGCTCAAGTTGTTAAAGGCCTAATGCATTAAATTTAGAATCAAAAATATAAATATATATTTTAATTTATGTACAGTAAAAGCAGGTATTTGTGTTTCTTTGCAAACAAACAACATTTATTTTTACAATTGTACATTCTAATATTTATATATTTTTATTTTTTTTTTAAAGAATTGGTCGACTTTTACTACCTATTGTACACACTCAGAAGTCAAATCAGGGCATCATGATTGTACCCTTGCATCAGAGAAGGCGCATGTGGAAGATGTGAGATCAAATGGTGGGACATCAGTAAAAAGGGATTAACATTAACATTGTTTGATTAAGATTCACGTTGCTGTGATTTTAGATTTCTGTACATCACAGCCGTCCCTCAGTTTAGTTCTCTTTAACTACTATTGACACCTGAACTTATAGGACTTAGAGGCCATACTGTGTGTTTCTGAGTTATGGTACTCATTCCAGTGTTACACAGGTATATGCATATTTTTTACATTCGGACCAGAATGTGAAAACAAGAGCATAAAGATCAAAAAAAAAAAAGAGTGTCAGCTTCACTGTGCTTAAATTGAACTCCTTGTGTGTTACGTTGAGACGTGTGTCAGCGCAGCACCGCTGGATTTCACTGGATGAGACTGTAGAACTGATCACGGAAAAACGGGCAACTCCTGAGTCTTGATGTTCTTTGGGAAATTCAGTTGGTTAACCGGAGACACTTTCTCTCATTACTGACGCAGATAGCCCTCAGTATGCTGGACTCTCAGATGATCTCTGAAGCAGCTTCACTGGCTTTTTTTCCGCAGCGAAGAAACAACACAGCAGCTTTAGGGTCTGATTAGACACAGTGCAGTCTGCAGGTCACCTCTATTTAAGGCTGGGAGGGGCAGAAAGAACAGAATGCTGAGGTTCAAGCTACAAAAGTTTTGGGCAACGGCGATAGAAATCTCGGCTGTGGCAATAATTGGCACCTCAAGCGCCGTCTCTTGCAAAAATGACACAAATTAAAACAAATGAAGCCGTATAGATTTTTTTTAAACCTGAAAATAGCAAAGACGCTTTTCCCCTTGTCAGCTGTTTCCAAGCAACTGTGCATCATATTTACCATTACTGAGGCGAGAAAATCTCAATTAATCCAACTGGATACAGACAAAATCAAAGGTGATGCAGCTTTTTGCATTGGGGGAAAAAAAAATCAGGTTTCCTTTGGAACCAAGAAAATAATAAACACACTCAAACACAAAAAACTATAAAAGAGATTCAACCTGACTGCAATCTTTGGTCGAGAAGTTTCTATATTGCTGTTACTACACAACATTTAGTGGAGAACTTCCTCTCTGAAGCTCCACCTCCGCTACGTCTGCAGCTCTCTTACCGTACAAAGCAGTGCACGCACCAAGCGGCGACAGGAAGTGGCGTGTGAACAACTTTGCAGACAGTTTACGTGCGTTCAAGCTCCACAATCTTCGCCCAGGTTCAAGTCGGCGGACGTGCGTTCCCGCCCCTCCTCCATCATCCCGATGGATTTGACAGCAAAGTCGAGGCAACAGTAGTTTAAGTGTCGTGCGCTCCCGCATACTCTGAAGCAAAGTGCAAACCACCCCGGCGAACACGTGTTATCGCCGCCGTCTGTTCATAAAAAACGAGCACATTCAACGAGCTGCCTCCTCGTGGCCACCGTCCTTTTACGAGCGGCGCTCCGTCATCGCAAAAACAGGAAATTGGACTTTCGTGCGGCGCACGCAAGCAGAATTTTGCATGGCGCTAAGACGGCACCCTGTTAGAAAGGAGAGGAGTCAATGATTCCTCTTATCTCAAATCAAAAGCGTCGCCCCAGACGCTCGCAGCACTCGGCGCCTCAATAACCTCTTCAACTTCAGTTGTGTCTTTGAAAGCGCTCGATATCTTAATCAAATTGTGCCACCCAACACATTTTTCCCGCCCCTTTGGGATCAATGTATTTTACATTCCTCAACCCCCCCTGTCTGCCAATATCAGTGATGGAGGAATATCAATAATGACAGCTACATTTGTATCTGTATGCTTTTCTGGCAGGGGGATCCGCTCCTCTCTTGCCCTTCGGCTGCCTCTTCACCCGCCGGCAGCCACACAGCTCATGTTCAGCCAGGCGCACACAGGATATTAGCTTCTCTACCAGCAAATTTGCTTTTCACGTCTTTTTCTTTCTTCATCTAACCAGTTCTTGGAAGGCCTGTTATTGAGCTTAGTGTCCACAAATGCCATTGATCCGAGCCACAACTGGGATCTATACCCCGGCACTTTAACACTCTCCCAGCGTGTTAGTAATACTAATCCTGGACCACCGGCAGGCCCATTGATTTTATAGATTTCCCCCCAAAGATGTGATAATGATATATCATTGTTAAATTTGGTAGAACAAACTGCTTTGCCAATCTATCGACGTGCACAAATGGCTCGGTTTAAAGACGCCCTACAGGCGCGCCGCCGTGCACTTTTGCACGTTCACTTCAAAATAAGAGCCTGCATCTGGAGGACACCATGCACAAAAAGTCCTACAAACTGATCCTTCAAACAAAAACAAACAAAAAGGAAAAGAAAAAAAAAGTGCAGCTATAACGTTTCCTTCATCAAGACAGCTCCCCTGCAGTGGGGGGGTTAAATATGACGGGTGGGACGTGACCCAAAGCGCCATCAGAACACACAAATGACCTCGGCGGTAGCGGGGCCTGCAGACGGGGGGAACTGCAGGGGGAAAGTAAGAAAATAAAGAGTGTGTACAGTGAAGGTGCTCTCATATTATAGCTGATGAAACCTCGGGGATCGCGGGGCAGGGGTGCGGCGCAGGCGGAGGTGAAGGATCGGGCTGGAGCGGGGCTGTGGGGCACGAGGAGGGCGGGGGTGGCAGAGGGATGAGCAGGGGGAATAGCGAGTCCTGGAGAGAAAACTAATGGGCAAGGCGGCGGCAGTTCAAACCGGAGGCGCAGCGAGGCAGCAGTGGCCTGACACAGCTGAGAGGCCTCAGAGGAGCAGCAGGCCTATTAGAGGCAGATAAGGGCCGGCGCTGAAAAAGCATCCTCTCAACAGCGCAGCAGTGGCAACAACACAGGCATGGGCATCAATTAAAGAGAGAAAATATGATGCGGAGGTGGTAGGCGCATTAAGTTGAGGGAAATGAAGAAGAAAAAAAAAAAACAACAACAACACAAAAAACAACAACACCAACAAACTGGCAACCTCCCTGACCAAGCTCAAGTGACTGGGAATGGGCAGAGAGCATCAGCGGCGAAATGTGGTCGATTTATCTCGGAGGCATTGTGGAGACGGGGGAAGTTCATGATGAGGTGTGATGCAAAGGGGAGAAAAGAAATGAGTCTAGATGCCTCCTGGACACAGAAGTGCACACGAGGATGAAAGATGGGGGACGCGGAGGAGGGGGAAAGGGAAAAAAAAAAAACTTGAGCAATCTTTACAAGGGGGGGAAAAAAAAAGAATCCCGCCGTTAGATGACTGCTAAGATAACTAATTTAGCTTTAATTCAGGGGCTCCTTCCTGGCCGGTAAGCCTACAGGCAGGACGCCATGTGCCAGGGTGTGGCGTCCTAGATTCTTTATGGACACGGAAACAGCCGTCACACCACGAGGACGAGACTGAACGCCAAACTGAACCAGACATGCGACACGTTAATTGACGGCAAATAATGCAAATTGCCCTGCGAAAATAAAACAACAACGAAGCAACAACCGCTCTCCTCCTCGACCAAAGAGCTTACAGCACGCCATCTTCCAGGGGCTGCTTTACATCATCGGCTCCCGCGGTGTCCTTGCAAGGTGCCCGTCTCCCGCCCTCCGGAAAGAGGTGTGGGTGGCGGACAGCCTTCGCGAAACCAGCGGTAAACAACGGTGAGTCAAAGTGACACATGCTGCTGATGAAGGGACAGTCTCCTGTTTTTGTTTGGAGTCGTATGCGCGGGAGTATCCTCTCCTTTGGTTCACGCCGGGTTAATGTGATTTCTATTCCGCCTGTCGGGTTCCGGAGCGCCGGCTTTGTGAGCGGTGGTCAGGTGAAGCCTGGACTCAGCCCCCCTGTGGCCATCAGCGTGGAAAGAAGACAAGCAAATAAGCGCAGAGGAGCTTGATATGCACAGGTCACTGCACAACCAGCAGCCAAAAAGCATCTCACCCAGGAGACCGTTAAAGCGCTACCGCGCCGCGGAGAGCGAGGGGCCTTAATTACGGGTTGCTCTCCGCTTTGGGGGCATTTCAAGGGATGAGTTCATGCTGGACACTCAGCGTGGAAAAAAAAAAAAAAAACACCACCAAAACGTAGATCTCGCAAAAGTTTTTGATGTGTGTGTCTCACTTATTCCCATCTATCATACTAACAACCGCAATCAAGTGGATACATTTTCAGGGGTTTTTTTTCCCCCTCCCCTCCTAAAATACCACCATTTCCACCACCATCTATCTTTGCTCTCCTTTTAAGAGGCCCGAGAGCGGCGCTGGCGGTAAATCTTTAAGGATTTGACTTGCAAAAAGCACCTCATGTATTGTTTATGAAAAAGAAAGCAGAGGTTTCCCCTCCCCTCACCTGCCTCCGAGCATGTTGTTTTTTTTTTTTTTATTTACTTATCTTTAGACGCGCACTAGTTAGGCGGAGGCACACTTGTCTGAACACATCCATGCAAATGGAGACAGACTGCGTCCTCGTCTGTCATTTCTCATAAGGAGAGTCAAAACTCTTCCATTCACGTTAAAGATTCTCAAGTGACATCTCCAATTGAGTCAAGCGAAGCGGTGCGTCGTACTTCAGCCCCCGAAAAGAGAAAGAACACGGGGGCAGGGTTTCATAAAAATGCAGTAAGTGCCATCATAACATTGAAATATTATTGGGGGGGAAAGGATTTAAAAGGGAATCTGTCATCAGGTGTCAGCTTGAGCTACCGCGCTGAAACCTCCTTTTGTTCGCAACTTATGGAAGAAAAGGGGGAGAGAGGGAAAATTGCCCCCCGTAATTGGCATCCTGATCAAGGACGGGCATGGCAGCTGAACAATGCAGCCACTAATTTATCACAAGTCATTATGAGCTGGTGGGATAATGCCAGCAGATTTGGTCATAAACAGCGACAGAGAGTTGCGGAATCAAACGCGCCACTGCTCGGCGGCTCCGGGCGACAACATGAACAATTCCGGAGTGCGACAGAGGCAAAGTGTGCTGGCGAGGGGAGTCCCCGGCTGATTAAAGGGCCGTTGCATATGTGAGGGTTTGGACACACAATTATGACTCACCTGAAGAATTTTGCCGTGTCGTGGGCAGCTACATTTACAAAAAATTACATTCACATTTCAAAAATATTGGCGGGTAAAAAAGACAGTGTTATGAACCTGCAACCTTCTAGCTGTGAGGCCGACAGAGCTAACCAATGTCCCACAAAGTTTATTTGGAAAAGAGTTTTTGTACCAGCAGAGCACTGATGTACCACACTGAGATTAGTGGCGAGCGCTGGGGAGACGCGCCACTCCACACTCTGACATGTGTGGCCCCCATGTGGCTGCTCCAGTGTCCGCGGCAGATAATGGAACCTCGCCGGCTGTGTCTTCAGCTTCAGCGGTGGACAGACAGGAGAGAGAAAGAAAGCCTCTTTGACTCCATTATTTAAATGGGCAGAGGCACTTTCTGAAAGTCAGCAACATGCAACGAAGCGACAACAGGGCCAGCCGTCGCTGCTGTGTGTGTGTGTGTGTGTGTGTGTGTGTGTGTGTGTGTGTGTGTGTGTGTGTGTGTGTGTGGACAGTGTCAGGTGTGTGGTGTGGAGGGAGGGGGTGGGGAGATGGGGCTGGGTTGGGGGGGGGTGGGACACACTCAGAAGAGGTAAGCCACTATCTCGCCGTCAAGATCTCAACTACACTGTCAGAACAATAACAGTGTGTGAAAACAGCCAAGACACCGGCGCTCTCCTTCACTGGAAGCCTTCATCCAGCCCCGGTCACTTACCACATCTTCAGCACCGCCACACCAAAACACTACAACAAGGAGAAAGAAAAAGACTCATACTGGCCCATACCAACTCTTCTGTGACCGTATTTACGCTCGTTTATTAAAAGTAATTGAATGTGTTTATTATTATTTTTTTGGTGTATGTTTATTTATATATATATATATATATATATATATATATATATATATATATATATATATATATATATATATATATATATATATATATATATATATATATATATATATATATATAAGATATATTATATAATTAATCACAGAATATATATTAATATATATTAATTGCAGATTGAGTTATATATATATATATATATATATTATATATTTATAGGCATATTTAACTCCATAATGTATAGTATTTATAAGCAGAAATATATAGAGGGGCCGATACGGATTAGTAAATGGGACAAATATATATATATAGATATATCGCTTCCGATAAAAAAAAAATATATATAAAAATATGTATATATTATGGGTTTTATTTATACTCATATATATATATACATGTATATATATACATATATATATATATGTATATATATATATATATACATATCATGTATATATATATATATATATATATATATATATATATATATATATATATATATATATATATATATATATATATATATATATATAGACATATACAGAGATGTATAGGACACATACATATTTCACTTTATGCTTTGATGCTGCTGCTTTTTGTGCTTGACTGTTTTCAGATGTGTCATGGCAATTTTGTCAAGCGCTCTCCCACAGACAGGGTAAGCTGAGAGGTCAGAATGTGTTTGTGAACAAAAAACACTGTGGACATGGCCAGAATAGCTGTGAGCCAAACCTGTACATCCATCATTAGCCGCAGTGAACAAGAGACTTCGTCACTGCGGCGCCTTTTGCTAAATCTACCCGCCCCTCAGCTCGCCTCGGCCATGACTCACTCTCCAAGCAGCGGACGGCGAAGGAAGCTCAGGCCAACGGCCTTTTTTCTCCTTAATCTCCTAAAACACTGCTGCAACACAAAATGTTCCTTCTGTGAAATATCTGTGAAATTAGCAACCGAGCGCTCAAGACTGCTTGCGCACAACCTCTTTGCAACTGTAAAACAAGCTTGCGTCTTTACTGCGCGCCCTGATACAGGCTGCTGAAGTGGTGATATACTTCTAGTAAAGGACCAAATTGTCCTCAACACCGTACACCCCCGCCCGCCACCCCCTTTATTACCGGGGCTACTCCACACTGGAGGTGGCGAGTGGCTTCATTGTGTGCGCCTCATCTCTCGTTAGCTCCCAGTTGCGCGGGGCAGAGTGGGACCGCGTCAGTTTAATGGCTAATCTGATATATGGCGCTGGAGACACGGCAGTCTGGCCCCAGACAGGGATGCAGACAGGGGTCACCGGGGTTCAGGTCATGGAAATGACACACGTTCAAGCGTGAACACACATGGAGAGTCACACACGCGTGCAGACACACACACACACAAGCACCCAGTTACATGGAATAATTACAATAATTGTCTGCCTGAACAGGCCGTGAGCTTTCTAATATTCATAAAAATGTCAAATATCTTTTTTTTAATATCTATTGCAGCAGGTATTGATTGCTCACAACCATCCATTTGATCTAATTTAACAATCTGGCCTCAAAAATTACATTTGCCAGCTCATAACACACAAGTAGATGCTATTTAAAGGTGCAGAGGTCACTAATCACCGCCAGTAACCCCTCCAATTATGCCACCATATCCACGCCGCACACTCACAAACCGCACACACCGCACACACCGCAGCAGATTACAAGGACAGGGCGCGCGTGCGGGGGGGGGAGGTGTGACACTAGGCGCAGGGGCTAATTATCACCTTCCACTGTGGTGTGAATGGTTTCCTGTCCTGGGCATCAGGCGGGACCCTGGCTGAAGGCAGACAGCTGCAGGCAGACAGGAAAGACTCTTAATTCGTGCTGGGTGTGTTGCGGGCCAGGCGCCCCCCAGTATCAGCATCTTCAGACATGACTGGGACTGTTCTCCAGCATCAAGACATGAGCCCAGGCGAGGGCCACTCTACCCGTCTGAGCTGGCAGGTATAATTGCACTGAAAATCACTGCAAATGTGCTCCTAAAGGATCCAGAGGGCAGGGAGGGGATGTCAGCACTGGTGCCACCCAGAGAAACACGTGATGAGCTGCACACTGCGGTCTGCGTTTCCCTATTGGTCTCGTACTGCACAAACACACACACACACACACACACACACACACACACACACACACACACCGCTCACGCCCCAATACGCTCTCACTCATGAGTAACACGTGTGCACATGGAAGCAGGCGGGGGACACAGACGTATTGGGAGACAGGGGGATGAAGCTGTAAGCCCCCTTTTTTTTTGAGGGGTTCCTTCATGGCATCAAGTCCACTCGGCTGAGAAGACACCTCCTCATTAGGCAGCCTCGGCTGCAGACAGCTTTGGGGCTCGGAGAACGCTCATGAGCGAATGAAAGTGTGCAAGGAAGAGCGCGCGAGGAGAGCGATGAGAGCGAGGACCAGCGCACAAAGAGAAGGGATGGGAGCAGAGAGGGCGGAGGGCGGCTGCTTCTCTGAAGAAGAAGAGGAAGAAGAAGAAGAGGAGGCCGATTGCAGTAAAACAGCAGCTCTGCGGCGGGCGTGGAGAGAGGTTGGCCAACTTGACCTGCAACTCCGACCCATCATCTCTATGTTTCTGCCCCTCACTGCCAGAGGTGCTGCGCTCCTTCCCTCTGCTTCCCCTGCCCAGGTTCCTCGGCCAGGCAGGAAGTCAAGGCCGGAGCCGGAGCCCGAGAGAGAGAGAGAGAGAGAGAGAGAGAGACAGAGACAGAGAGAGAGCCTGCCCTGGCCGACCACCAGAAAAGGGAGAAACGAGGGGACATGAGAGAAATAAATCACTAATGCCTCACCTTGGGTCACCGATCACAGCAAAGGCCACCCGCAATCTGTATTTGAAGCGGAGCATTTGCTGCTTCAGGGCTTTGCTCTATGGCCTTGTTATAAATCAGCATACAGCATCGCTGCTTTTATCCACACACACACACACCCATCAGCACTGAAGGTGCAATATTCCTAATTCCTGGCGCTAAAAGCTTGGCTCGTGAACCAGAACCACGCAGAGAGGAAAGCAACTGGAGAGCTTTTAGTCGCTTTGAAAATTAAAGGGTTAAACAAATCATTACATTTAGGCTTAACTAAGACGCTTACCAAGCGCCTGCAATTTAAGATGCATTTTTTCTTCTTTTTTTTTCCTTTTAAATGGCAGCTAAGCATGTCAGTGTATTAGAAGATTGGATGCATGACAGCTTTAACTACAGCAATAATTTACATCACCGGGGACAAAATGGAGTGTTTGTGTCTGCGCGCGAGGTGGCGACATGTTTGAAACACAACAGTGACACTCCGGCACAGCGTGGTGATGAAAGCACTAATCCCGGTGACGGCTGACACCAAAATTGCACCGTGTCACTTGATTGCTTCTGACAAACAGTGAAGTTCATGGTGAATCACAACAACACCAAATGGACACGGTGGAGACAATAAGAAAAAAAACAACAACAGCAGCAGCAGCAGCAGCTACTACTCGGGAGAAAACGGACGCAGGTTCCACTCGGACAAAAATAGAGTGTACCACGTCAACATTCGCTATGGATGCAACGGCGATTAGATGAAGCGTGCGCAGGCTGAACGCGGATCGCAAAACCCATCTGAGGTGAAGAAGAAGTGCAGCCGCTGGCTTTCATTCTGACAAGCTGACATGTTTTTAAGGTGGAGGCATGGTGCCGCCACTTCTTTTAACCTTCTTTCTGTTCGTGTTGTCTGGACTCTTTGCAATTTAAAGGGGCGAATTCAACCAAGTTTAAACGGCTTTCTCTTGAAGAATTGTCACATCATAAAGCAGCCAAACGCTTCCAACCTTAAAGGCCGACGTTCCAGCATCCCATTATTGTCATTATTAAACTGTGAATTATTTTGACGGCGCGCAAAGTCAAAAACACACATCCCAATTATGTGACCTAGAGTCATAATTTTGCAGAGTCTGGATGATTTAATGTGACACTGGCTGAGGGGGAGGAAATGAACAAATGAAAGTAAACTGGCTCAAACCAGTTTCTGCTACTTAGGGCAAACGCTCTCTCGTGAAAAAAATAAAAAAAATAGGGAGAACTCAAATGCTGCTCAGCCCCTTTTTTCATTTTTGAGAGCTAAATTAAAAAAACAACCTCTGCACACCTCGCCTGGCCTCCGTGATGCAGCAGGACGCTCGCCGCTGCGCTGGAGCAATGCTGCAGGTGATGCGCGCAATTACGTGACATGCAGAAGAACCCTGACAGGCCGACGCCCACAGACCGCGGCCATGTTCGTGACACCGCCGCGTGCGGATGGAGGAGCAGAAGCTGAGGGAAACCTGGACATACTTTTTTTCTTAAGATATATATAAGAAAATAAAGAAATAAACAAGTGGAGAAAGAATGAGGGTCCACGGTTAGTTGTGACCAAAAGAGAAAGAGGAAAAAAGAAAAAGAAAAAAATAAGCGCCATCCTATTATGAGTGGAAAATCAGTCGTCTCACTCTCAAATGGATCCGCATCAGCCAGTCAGGATGAATCCCGCTAATAATCAGAGCACTTGAGAGGGAAGAAGAGAGGTTTTAAAGATGGAGGGGTGGGAGGAGTGGGGGTGAGAAAAAAAAAAAACTATGACACAGTTTGGCTTCAAATGTGTTCGTGATTGAGGTATAAAGGCTCCGGCTGAAAAAGTGCAAGTCTGAGAGAGAGAGAGAGAGAGAGAGAGAGAGAGAGAGAGAGAGAGAGAGTAAGGAAGTAAGAGTAATTTTACTTCTATTAACCTGACGTGATTACAATGGGCTGATGGGCCGCCTTATTTCATGGAATATTAAATTCAAATGCGGCTCAAAAAGGAAGGACACTGCCGGTGAAGGGGAGGAAGGGGGGCGGTGCTCTCGGCCCGTCTCCGCTGGAGCAAACAAACAGGCCCCGCCAACATCCAGGATGCCGCAGCCGCGCACTTAGTGGACAGTGTTTGGCTAAAAATGATGAATCATCACTCCGCTGCGCCAGAATGCGACCAGACGCGCTCGGCTGCCGCGAAGACCGGAACCAACAGGTTCACGGGGTGACGCCGTCCCACTGGAAATATAAAAATAAAGACACGTACGAACAACAGCGGATTGATTGTTCGGCAATGATACACGTGAGCCCGAACCACAAACATAAGAGCTGAGTTAACTCCAGAATGTTCGATTTATATTTCCGCAGAGCAGTTGTGTCAACTGCAGAATTACAGACAGGCCATTGATTTCCAGGCACAAGGTCAATATTTATACACACGGTTACAAGCGGTGAACTCTGCTGTCCTACATCACAAATGACAAATATTTGATCAAAGCACAAAAAAAAACATCAACTCAGATTTCACGGCTGTTAGTTTAAGAAACACCCCCCCGCCCACAAGGCGTTGTTGTTTTTTTTTTAAGATATACTTCATCTCTGTCCTTCTCCTTCACTTCAACAGCACAGTTTATAAATCAGAAAGAGGGCAGTACTTTACACTGATAGCATCGCACACGCGAGACGAAAAGCAGCACATACATCCAGACACACCAGTTGCAAAGGAAAAAAAACAACTTTCCACTTTTCCACCAACGACTTTATGACCACAAAGCATTTTGACACAAATTTGGGTGTTTTTTGTTTATTTGTTTGAAGCAACGATGCAGGTGGCACTTTCTCCCAAAGCAAACTACCCATAAAATCTTAATTGTACAAATAGGATTTTTTCTTTTAAACTGATTTGAATGTGATTTCAATGAATAGAGCTTAAAGGAAGCTTGAAGGAAAGTGCAGATGAGAGGCGAGCGACATGGGCATTTGAGCCAACGTCTCTGCAACACTTTTGCGCCTGCGATGAGAAGGCTGCGTCCGCTTAGACGTCTGATTCACAGCAACACGCACTTGAACGAGTGCACTTGCAAGAGTCCTAATAGTTCACCCACTGTGTGCATTAAAGGTGGATTAAAAAGTATTTCATTTACCTAACCATCAATTAATCAATTCATAAGAATAGGAATAAGAATGTACAGCTACAGCTACAACTACATGGTATTCAACAGGAAATTTGCATGCAGCTAATGTGACACGCAAAGCAATAAATTCCAAGGTCTTCTTCTGAGGAGCAGTGAGTGGGACAGTGGTGCCCGGTGAACACACACACACACACACACACACACACACACACACACACACACACACACGGTCATCACCACACAGGTGGTTCTACTGGGGACTCTCAGGCCGATTCCAGCAACGCCCCGACTGTTCAGGCCTACTAATCACATAAAGTGCAGGAAGACGACAAGAGAGAGAGAGCGAGAGAGAGAAAGGCAGATAGCCTGCATTATATTCAGCAGCCTAATGAATTCTTTCCTTCATTCCAGGAAAAGCTGGACTTGAGATGCCTCATTTCACAAATGTACCTCAGACTCCTGTTCGGCAGCTCCGCAACACTTCATCAATGAGGCGGGGAAGAGAGAGAGAGAGAGAGAGAGAGAGAGGAGGGTGGAGGGAAAAAAAAACAGCACCGCTGCACTGTAATGTTGAGAGGAAATGAAGTTAGAAGGCAAACTCGTCATTAGTCTTCAAATGAAATCAGATGAGAGTGAGTGTTCAAGCATCGTTATCCAGCCCGGGCTTTTATGAACAAACACTGTGGCTTCATATGGGATGCATAATCAGCACCTCTCCCCTCTGGGAGAGCGCAGCCATCAATGCAAGTGCGCCGCGTTGTGATAAACCTCTTCCATCAGCGTGTATCTGCATTGGCTATCAGCTCCGTGGGTGTAATAACAGAATAGGACACCGCCTCACCTGCATCAGAGGAAAAGCCCTCGAGAGCAATAATGAAAGAAAACGTATCGGCGTCGCCGCTTCATTATTACACACCATCCATATTGTGGCAATTTTTTTTTTTTTCTTTGCGAAAATGTCACAGCGTTCACGTTTAATACAGCAGTAAAGACAAAACGGGGGCTTACTCCTCACCAAAGACACATGAAAATATACACATCAGAAGACTCGCCGATCTCACATTCCCCAAGTGCACTGCTAAGTGGGACTGCGGGGAGGAGCAGTGAGTTGGGAGAACACCCTTCCACTAAAAGATCTCAATTCGGCACCCGGCTGCAGGCGGCTTATGAGCAACAGCTGCGTGTTTGATCAACACCCTGGATCCCTTCCAGCTCCGCCGGTGCTTCTCTTTGGGCCGACGTGTCTGTAAAAGGCGGCTAAATTATCACTTTACAAGCTAAAAGCCAAAGTTGCACCTCTGCGCTTCCTCCGTTTTCTTTTTGTGTGAAAAATGTCACTGGCAGATTTCATCAGATGGAATTAGGAGGTGAATTACGGCCGTGTAAGCCCGTCAGGTGGTAAATTACTGATAATGGCGCCCTTTAAAAATGCCATAAAAATATTGTTAAATTTAACAAAAAGAAAAGTAAGAAAATCAAACAAGAAGTGCCAAAAACACAAATATTTGTATGTCTGATTCTGTTCTGTGGCAAAACTTAGCATGACCACAGCTGGAATAGTTCACAAATTGACTATTTAAAAAAATACACATTTGGTTTTTAAAAATGGCATGGCTGAGATGACTAAGTCTGAGCATCCAGTTACAGAGTGAATAATCAAGAGAAGTTTTTCTGGGGTTTATTTTTTTTCCCCCTCCTGCCGAGGACGGCTCAACCCGGAGCTCCTAAGACACATTGTTTTGTTTTGGCGTAATGTGAGTAGAAAAGCAGAGGGCGGAGGCACTCACCACAAACAAGGTGTTTACAGATCTCTCCAGGCTCGCCATATGTGATTACAGTCTGATGTTTAACGGCGCAATTAAGTTTCTTTCCTTTTTTTCCCCCTCCCTCTTTCGGATGGAATGCGGGCCCTTTGTTGCAGGAGGGCTGGCACGGCGCTCTCCCTCTGTGTTGGCACGGGGTTGAAACTTAACAAACACTCTCACATTAAACTCGATCGTGTTATCATAACCACATGCCTGGAGGCTTCAAAGAGACCCAGAGAGATCCATTGAAGGGAACACAGCCATCTAAAGGCCGAGGACATTGCGAGCGGATTTAAGGGTACTACAGAAAAGCCTTTATACTCGAATGATCTGCAGACTTCAGAGACATGTTTTGTGGCACCGTAAAAGTAAGAATAAAGGCTAGTAAAGCACTTACAAACTGCCAGAGATTTCCTGCAAAGGCAGAGCCGGTGTCGCTTGCAATGTTGTACCGCTGTGTTTGAGGGGAAGCCCGGCCTGCGGAGTCACTAGCCGGGTGTCTTCCTCCCCACGCTACCAGAACACAGAGCTCCAGTCGGGCATCTCCCCACCGGTAGCCTAATCCCCCTGGTTGGGACTGTGAACCAGGGAGCAGCTATCACACAGGAGCACAGTGGGGAGAAGGGGAGTCCTCCCCTGACACGCCGTGCACGGTGGCCCGACAGTGGCGCCGACTCTTATCCCCGTTTGATGGCCTCTGTTAACATTTAAAGGCATCGACCGGCCTGGTATTGGTCAGCGTCATTAGAACAGACAGCCGTCGTGTTTTCACTTGGCATTCGTATTGGCATGAAGAGCCCATCCAGGCCGTACTCTGCCGCCGCTGCAGCCCAGAACATGGATCTGCTCGGGCTTACGTGTTCTTGCTTCACAGCTGGTATAGAAAGAAGTGACACCAAGTGGAACTTTGGAGAAACAAGGACTGACAACACCATTGTTTGCAATGTGCTTTCTCACCATGATAACCCTCCATGGTTCACAGGCTGGGCCTTCACACTTTCTATGCAGCTCATATGAAGCTGAAAATCAAACCAATTAAAAATATTCATTTGTAACAGTATAAAAGACAGGAGACAACATAGAAAATTGCATTTATGTTTAGATACGATGATGATAGCGGAGGAAGGAGACATTGATTCTGATTATCCTACTGGAATATTTCTATGTCCAACTCCTGGTGGATGCAGTAGATGGACTCCTTTGTTTCATTTTGCTTCTTTATTTGTCTGAGATTGCTCATAATGATCCTCCGTCTACTTCTCCCATCTCAATATCGTTTACGCATTTCTATATATAACTCTTGCTCTAAATTTATATCCTGTCTCTTTTGGCTCGCAACTAGAAAGGTTGATGTAAACAACAAACAACGCCAGCGCGGAAAAAAAAACAAACAAACGTGATGAGTCCCGTCACATTTCAAGTGAACTAATGACTGAAGTTTTTCTTCATGTCCTGATGGCTTCTATTTGATCTGCTATGAAAATGGAAGTTGTTTTTTTGTTTGCGCAGCACGTCATTTAAAATTCATAGAACATAATGCTCTCCGCTGGTGAAACGCCAGACCTTTTCAAACAAAACATAAACTTGCCAAAGAATTATGATAACTTATTTTAATGTGAAGTAAGTGGCCGGGCGTTCTGTTTAAATAATGCGATTAAAAAAGAAAATATATGAATGCTATGATAAAGGTTTACGGCTCAAATATTCAGTGCTGCATAAAATGTGGCCTGACATCTATAAACGGCTATTCTGACACCAAGCTGAGGCTCAGAGAACCACTGATAGATAAATATGTATATTTGTGTGTGTGTGTGTGTGTGTGTGTGTGTGTGTGTGTGTGTGTGTGTGTGTGTGTGTGTGTGTGTGTGTGTGCGTGTAGCAGCAAGAAAAGTGTGGCTGCATCTCTGCATCATGGGTCGTGATCAGCCCGTAGAAATTGAAACAAGTTCATTGAACAGATGAAATCAGAGAAATGTATTTTAAGAAAAGAATAATAAGACAACTCAAGAAGAAGACAAGAAATGGCATTCATCACTTCCATTTAGTAACTGGCAAAAAAAAACGTCAATATGGCGAAGCCACACACCAGGTAAAAGCCCCTCATAAAAAGCAGGAAAACAAACTGTAAACCTTTTTGTTTTACAGCATCTTGGAAACAAAAAACACCTTCCAAACTCTCTGGTCATAACAAGGACATTCTCCCGTTTTAAGACGTACGTGGGGATCAGGTTTAATGTATGGCTGGGGCCACCGGTCCACCACTGAATAAGACAAGATTTCTTTTCTGCCAGGATACAAAACACAACAACCTCCTCTGCCAAATTAGACCCACCGCCAAGCCCGCCGACAATGGAGCGCTGAGACGCAATTGCCATAAAAGCGGCCACCTCTCCAGGTGCCCCCCGCGAGACCCCTGACCTCCAGCAGCCCCTCTGGAGAATCCTCGCCTCATTTCTCTTACGCCACTTTGCCTGAAATAGTTCATTGAGTCCTGCACCTCCAGAAGCTCTGCAGGCATTTGCCAGCCGCACACTTTAACACATTTCACAAAACCAACTGCGAGTGACTGTGTGTGCGCGCATGTATTTTACATGGACTTTCCTTCTAATTTTTTTTTTCAAATGTGTAATGAGGTAGCGCGCGCCGCGCTTCCTTTCTGCAGCCGCCGCACCTACGACGGACGACTGGCCGACTCCAGCCAAAATCCTGCTGGGCTGAAGTCCTCTGATTTGGCACCTTTTCTCTGCACTCCCAGCCCTGCGCCTCTATTTTTCCTTCATTATCCTTTTCATTCTCATCTGATTCCATCAAACCTTGATCTGTTCGCCGCTGCAGCTGCACTCAAGGTTGTGCAGGAAAAGGGGAAGATAATAGGAAGCAAAGTGAACACGTTGGTGGAGGCACCAAGGTGTTGACGTGAGGGAGAAGGAAAACACGACTCAGAAGTAACCTTTAAGCAACATGGTCATTAACACCTCCATTACCAGCCATTCTGAGCAAGCTGCTCTATTAGTCATTTGCAGCCCACGTTTCTGTCCAAGACTGCCACACACATACATATATAAATATATATTTATTTTGTTCAGACAAGACCACAGCACAGTACAAAAAAAAGAACTTTTCTTTATTTTTATAAACGACAATCTGTAATCGTCACCACTGCCACCACTTGGTGAGACTGCTGCCATTGAACTGAACTGCACGAGAACATTTGCAAGGCAGACTGAGAAACTGTTTGATGAAGTTGTCATAAATCAACAGGTGCAGTGTGGAGGTAAAGGTTTGTAGTTGTGTTTTTTTATGCAAAGAAACAGGAAAAACAGTTAACTGGTTGAACCTTCGCGTAAGTTACCCAAAACTGACTTTTTTTTTTGTTTACTTTTCTAGAAAAGGCCTGAACAAGAACAATGGATAAACAATATTCACTGGCAACAGAAAAAAAAATTGTATAAATGGACACTGATTTAAAATGAAACAAAAAAAACAACTACACTCAGGTTTCACTGTTTTCTTTTAACCGTCTTTTTTTTTTCAAGTAACTAAATTATTCCCATTAAGCAAAATCAAAATACATTGAATAGTGTTATATTGAGCTAGATGATTGATTGTGGCAGCCAAAAGGAAACATTGATTAAATAAAATATATTTTGTAAAAAAACATAAATTCAAGAATAAGAAACAGTCAGCAAAAGTGTGTTTGGCGGCTGAAATATTCAGCAACAAATCTGAACAGATGTTGAATGAATTCTAAATTCAAACTGATGAAAATGGAAACAATTTTTCTATTTCAAATTAAAAACTATTATTTTTTCAGATGAATTTGATATCAGAAAGCACAACACCTGTTATGCATTTTGTGTGTATTCACAGAACTGCTTTCCTTCTTTTTTGTTAACCTAAAACAAGCTGACTGTTAGCTTTTAAATAGTACGCTTTCTTTCTCATGCATATCCACTTGAAACCAATGAAAAAAAAATTACATGTACTTTAAATAGCACTGCTTCTGAAAAAAAAAATTCATACGAAGAAATCAAAAAGACAAGGAGTCATTAACACCTTTACACACCGTAATGGAAAAAGTGATTTGCCACAGGCCTGAAAAAAGAGGTCCTATTTTCCTCCCTTTAATTATACCTCTGAAACGTATTATCTAACAGGTATGGCTTCCAAAGTGTGACGGGCAAAGTGCTAACGAGGCCGACCCAAACTCCAAATGAGACGGCAGACGACTTAATTACACAAGTGCACATATTACAAGATTTTAGAACTTGCTGCCCCAATATAAAACAAAGTGTAGAACAAATGTTTCCTACAATTTATTGAAGTTAACTTCTCTTACTGGCACTTCTCAGACCAATTCATCCAACAAGGATGTAAATACTCCACAGGAAAAACACAATAGAATGCGTTCGAAGGTTCATAGAAAACACGTTTACAATTTTATTTTTCAATTTGAAATTTGAATTTGTCCCCTCAGATATAAAAAAATGACATTTCAAGGGATTCTTTCAACTCTTTCAAGCTCTCACCAGAGGCCATGGGACTAATATTTGACGTGGGAGGGGTAAGATTATTTAGCAGAACATTGAGAACAAACCCAGAGAGCTCCCTCTACAACAGGAGAACGCACACTCTGTGAAAAAGGTGTGAAACACAAACAGAGTTATTCAAATCTGAAGGCCTCCTGAATGTAAAATAAATATACAGAAGTTTCTAAATCAGAAGTCCAACTGTCCAACAAACTTTGACAAACCAGGAATATTGCACCTTGAGAGCATTTTCTCCACAGTCTATCTATATGCACGTTCAGTGCATCGCTTCGGTGAAACACACTCACATCAGCTCGGAGAGAAAATGCCACTTTTAAAGAGTGTCGTGGGCATCCGTGCAACAGAGGAGAGGTGGAGGACACCTAAACACCCCGAGCGGCAAACAGCGGCAAAGTCAATTTCAGCCGGGGGTTGTGCATGGCGATGCTCCCTGTGATACTGCTGTGGTCACAGTCTGCGTGCACGCGGCTGCCGCAGTGGACATGAGTGGATCCAGCCAGGGGAGCCGGTGCAGGGGTGGGGATGGGATAGTGGGGGGTATGGGAGGGGGAGGGGCTGGCGAGCAGAGGGGGGGGGGGGGTGGCCTGGATGGGCTGAGGGGTTTCTTTGAAGTCTGGATTCCAATTAAACCCCTGACTGAGTTCTAAGCGCACAAGAAAAATGACTGAGGTACATGACATGGTCAGGTCCCCTCATCCAGCCAAGCCTTTCCATTTTGGCCCCTTTGTCTCCCTGCAGTTCCTAATATTTATGATCACCCTTCCTGACATAACCCCGGCGTCAGGGCCTACCGCCATTTCTCATCACCAACACCCCAGCAGAGAGATGGAGGGAGGGAGAGAGCGAGAGAGAGGAGAGAGAGAGAGAGAGAGAGAGAGAGAGAGAGAGAGAGAGAGAGAGAGAGAGAGAGAGGGAGAAGAAAAGCCAGACTGGACTTATAAACAAGGTACGTCAGTGAGCTGCGGTCGGACAGCCGGGTCTCAACGCTCGATGCAACACGGACAATATCTGAGAAATAAAACCGCAAGAAAAGGGTGTGCGTGTGTGTATGTGTGTGTGTGTGTGTGTGTAAGGTGAGGACAAAGAGGAGAAGACAGCAGAAAGACACAGCTGGGTGAACAGTGGAGAGGCAGAAACCAAAAGATTAGCCTGTTATTTCGCAGCTTTGCTGACATCAACTTGTTACACATTTTCTCCAGAAGTTTCTTTTAGGACAGAGAGAGAGAAAAAAAAAATGGTGCAGTTAACGACTGCCTCCCTGTCTGAAGAGGATCAGAGCATCTCGAGACAAATTTCACGTCAATAACCAAACAAATTCTTTTGTCACAAGAAAAGAAAAAAGTAGCCTCGCGCCGTCTTTCTTTCTTTTTGATGGTAGTTTCCGAGAAAACACATAAGGTTCACTGATAAGAAATTCTACTTGGGCAGGTGGGAGGGGGAGGTGGGTGAGCAGCGCAGCAGCCATAATTTGGATTTCAGCGGCTGACCCTTCGCACTGAGAGGAGGTTTACAGAACAGGACAATGCCAATTTGGCTGAGACAGCAGCACGGCGCAGCCTCGCAAAGAAGGCAGCCAGTATCCGGCTGCCTTCTGCTCGCAGTTTTGTTTTCTCTTGAAAAAGTGATGGTAAAAAACAGCGAAAGTGCACCTTAGCTGGGGGACATGTTTTTGTTGAAAGCGAACGGGAAGCAACGGTTGAATTCAGAGGTATCGGTCCTGCAAGGCAACCGCGGGCGATCCGCGCGAGCACCTGACACGATGCCTAAAACACACAGACACACACTTTCTTTCACGTGAATCCCATTCACCGAAGCACAACCAAGAACACACGGCAGATAACAATGCATGCTCCATAATTCATTCACCAGCGAATTTCATTTCCTTTCTCTCTCTCTCCCCACTTTCTCCTCTCTCTCTTTTTTTTTTCTAAACATACACACGCCCGCGCTCCGTACCACACAGACGTACAAAGTGTAGGAGCGCGAGCGCGCGTATTGTTTCCCTTCAAACTGAGGAGACAAACACATAACAACTCAAATACACACTGTTAACACACAAACACACACACACACATGCACGCATGCCGGCGGAATAAAATATTGAAAAGTGTCACAGACACCTGGTCAAATGCTCGTACGGTTCCCAAAGGAACCACCCTGAATAAACTACTTCCTGCAAGGAAAGAAGAGGGGCAGGAACAAAAAAAGGATTTGAGTGGAGGAGTGGGGGGGGGGGGGGTTCTGTGGCGTGCGTCGCAAGTGGAGACGGGACAACGCGGGAAGGGGTTAAGACTGGGAGCCAGCAACCTTTTATCACGCCGGAGGAGGAGGAGGGAGACAGGGAGGGAGCCGAGAGCTGCAGAATGGTAAATATTTCAGGATGATGGGTGGCATAAACAAACAGCTTTTTACTCTCATTCTCACTTTTTTTTTTGTTTTTTGTTTTTTTCATTTTTTAAGTTGCAAAGATTCCGGGGGCCGGTAATTCATAACAGCGGGCTGACACGCTAATACGGCGCTGAAAAACAGCCTTCCGCAGCACCAACTCCGCTCCCTTAAATCCAAGTCTGCACCTCCACCCCAAATAAAAAAATAAAACTCCGCCATTCTGATTGCAGCAGCGTTAAGGCTGCTTGTTGATCATCAGAGAAATGAGCATATTGACGCCGCGCTGTTTGAAATTAACCGAAGGATTTGTGAAGATAACATTTAGACTTGCGGCTCAGTTATCCAAACGCCTTTGACATTTCTCTCACTCCAACTCCCCTCCATCTGATTGTGAAGTTCTCCTTTCTCTACGTTTGAACTCTTGAAGGTTCTTCTTTTATTTTTTTGTTGGCCCTTATAAATGAATCCCTTTCCTGTCTCCAAAGTCGGGCCTTTTTCTTGTCAGAGACACAGCACTTGGCCTCTGCTCCATGTCAGGGAGCGGTCTGTCAGCGCGCCTGTGAAAGCCAGATAACCCTTTGATGGAGAGTAGTAGTGGTTATTGTTGTCTGTACCCTCCACCCTTCCTTCACACACATATGAAGATTTATTGAAGACGAGGGCCGAGCAGCAGGAGCCCGCGCTAACATGGCAGGCCTCGGTGGCAACAGGGAAGCAGGCGAGGGGAAGAACAGAGGCAGGAGGGAGTCGCACCAGGGGGTGATGGGAACTCCTCTGACCTGCCTGCGGAGGACACAATGCTCAGGTGGAGCCGGCTGCAATTATCTGGCTTGCTGAGGAGGACAAATAATGATGAGAGAGCTCTCGCAGCGTGCCGCGCACTCCAACAAAGGACGAGCAAGTTTAACAAAAGAGAGCGGCGAGGAGAGGCGGCTTGAAAAACCCAAAGAAAATGTAGGAAGTGAAGGTATGTGCGGCGGTGTTTCCGCACCAGCATCTGCGAGAAGTAGCTCGAGGAGAAAATACACATTCTAAAAATACATTTATAAGTTGTTGGGGTTTTTTTTTTTTTTTTGCTCCACTGATGCTTTTAAACCAGCTGTTATAATAAGCCAATAGGTAAAGCAAACTAATGACTGGTGCTGGAAGAAAATCTAGAATACATCTAAAATACAACTGTGATGAGAAAAAAAATTGGAACAAAGAAGAATTATTCCAATAATTGATCCAACTGGGAGCAAAAAAGAAAATGTTTGACGTGACCAGGTGCACATCAAAATGCTCATATAAGCCGCCATGATAAAACAAAGTAACACAATTTGAGGTGCAATTTATCAATTCTTCTAAATTTACCACCCTGTGACTCAAATCTAATCAGAAAAATATTTATTTTACTTTCAATTTCTAAATGACACTGAAGAAGCGCACTGAAGCAGAGCGTCTGAGTGGGCACGATCAGAGGCAGACAGAGAGGTGTGATGCAGACAGGCAGGAGATGGAAAATGTGTACTGGCGACTCATAGTGCCCTCTTCTGCTCGCACGCTGTATGATAAAAGGCGGCTACTCAAGGTTTGGTCTTGTGAAAGTAAAGAAAAGGTGTAAACTCTCTGTGCTGGCTCTGCTTCCGCATTTTAGCCTTGGACAGCAAATGATGACTTCTTTGAAATTAATAATCGTGGGTTAAAAAGGAGTCTGCATATTTATCTGATTCACAAGCCGAAGCAAGACACTTCTGGCAGCAGGATCCGTCCTGTGGACTGGACACGCAGCAAACAGCTACTTTGACCAGTGGAACCCATTCAATGGGTCCCATTCAAATGTAAATGGTTGCCTCGGGCTTGCAGTTATGTTAAACTGAGCCAACTGTAAAAACCCACAGCGCACAAGATTGCATGCGGCGTTTGCTTCAATTGCAGAACTGCAACAACTTGCTCCAAGTCCTGAATGATGAAGAACAGGTGGCTTTAAAAACACACACACACACACACACACATACACGCACGCTAGGCAGACCTTGAAACCACATGAAACTTGGGTTCAGACGCAAACACGAACCCTCGCTGAGTGGCAGCAGTCGAACCTGCAGGACCACATGGCTGCTACGTGTGACTGACGCGCCGAGCGCTGGCGAATCTCACCGCTGATCTCTGGAAACGGACGAGCCCGGCTGATAAATTGTGGGGATGGAGTGACTTTGCCGTGGAGACAACTTCCAATTTTGCGTTACTGTACGGTGGTTCTGATCAAAAAAGACAACGGCATGAGAAATAACGGCCTCGCCCTCACGGTGTCAGTCATCGCCGCAATAAGCCAAATGTAAAAAGCTCTGGAGGACTTTCACTTGTCTGAGAGGACTCAGCAGAGTTCCTCTCCGTGTGTTTTGCCCGTGGAGGCACAACGGCGCATTGTGAAATGGGGAAATGGTGCGGCTGGTGAAAGTTAGGTCTGAACAGGGCGTGCTGTGTTCGGCGGCGGCTGCATTAGCACAGGAGGCAGGAAGCGACGTGTTGGAGACGGTGGGGGACTCCTTCCCCTCAAATCTTAAATGTGTACACAAGAAAATCGACGGCGAGCAGGCATCTGCCAGGCGGGCGAACGATGACCCATTTTTAAACCCCCTATTTGATTACCGGATTTTATTAAAATTGGATCCAAAGAGACCCGCTCCCCATTTGAATTTAATGAAGGCTGTGTGGCTGACAGGAGGCTTTTGATTTATACACTGTTATTAAATCCGACAAGAGAGCCAGCCAGGTAAGCAGGCAGGCAGGCAGGCAGGCAGGAGAGGAGGAGGAAGAGGAGGAGGAGGCGGAGGGTGAGGAGGAGGAGGAGCAAGACAAGGAGGAGGAGGAGAGGGAGTCAGACCCAGGATCCTGGGCCCTGCACAGTGCACAGCCAGACCTCTTCTTCCTCCAGAACACCCACCCCACCCCCTGACACACACACACACACACACACACACACACACACACACACACACACACACACACACACACACACACATGCACACCCCCCCACCTGCTCCACTCGGAGGAGTGCAGGAGCAAAGAACAGCCAAGGACACATGCTGTGTGGCACCCCTCTCTCACATCCCTCTTCCTCCTCTGATACTTCCTGCATTATTCATATTAAAATACAGACTGATATAAAGATGAATAATAAATGCAGTCAACACAAAACAAAAAAAAAAAAAAGAAAGAAAGAAGCTGGCAGACCAGCGCTGTCAAATTGGTCACTTGATAGAAATGAAAATGTATTGGCTCTATTCATCCTGACAACGGGCTATATTTGAAACATAAACAAATTAAAATTTCAAGCCCTTAATCTAGACGTCCCCGCGCTGCTTCCGCTTCACTTTGCCTGAGACAAATTTATATCCTGGCATGGATTTATCTGAGCAGCTGATCTTCTTAGAAAGAGAATTTAAACATACAGTATATACATATATACATACATATACATATGTATATATACATATATTTATACATATATTTATACATATATATACATATATAAGTGCATTGAATAAATGTTTTAATCCCGGTAAAGATATTTAAATCATCATGATTTTGGAAGAGCAGAGCAAACTTTCTCCGAGCCCTCAGTCCATTTCCTTTGTGAGACTTCAAAGTAAGACACGGACGCCGGAGCTGCAGCACCACCGCACATCCAAATCATTCACCTCAGCCGCGACACTGGCCAGAGCCTTAAAATGACAAAGAGGATGGAAAAAATAGAAATAATAATAATACATTTCCGGTGATCTTATTCCCCCTTGAGGTTTGCAGGCGACCAGGCAGTCGAAGCAGGAATCGCTGTTCTGTCTCCACTTTCACCACAGCAGCCTGGTTGGGGTGTAGGCTGCTTTAGCTAAAGGTTAGCGTCAGCGAAGATGGGACAACCAAAGGCTCGACTAGATGTTGCCATCATATGGAAGGTGGAATGATTTCTGACAATGATAAACAAAGCATCCAAATGGGGCAGGGAGGGGGGACGGAGTTTATGTCCCCCTTTAAGCTGATCAGATAAGTGCCTTTATCCATAAATCTGTTTTTTTATACACACACACACACACACATATATATATACATATACATATATATACACACACACACACTGTCATTCATTTCTAGCATTTCCAAAAAAAAAAAAAAAAATGAGCATGAATCAAAATGTGGCCTATGCTCGCCCGGTGATTAACACTGAGGAGATTTCTCACACGGGGCTTCACAATTAATACAGGCCCGACGCCACGAGTGTCCCCCTGAATATTTGTTCTCGGAGGAGGGAAAAAACCGGGGCGAGGATTGCATTTTGTTTTTAATGTTTTGCTCAAGCAGAGCACGGCTGTCATGCCCGCTTTTTTCAGCATGTCAGACAAAAAGAGAGGAGAGATGGAGAGGGAGGGATCCTGGAGGAGAGGAGAGGAGAGGAGAGGAGAGGAGGTGGGCTGGGCGGGGGTGAGGGGGGTGGGTGGGGGGGTGCGGAGGGCTGCTGACATGCACTTGTCTCCAATCTCTTCGAATGCATTGCACAATTCATCTGCTTTGTCTCTACTGCCACGGCTGAGGACAATCAGACCAGACGCCCATTAGATACCTCATACTGCACACACCCCCCTCCACCCCTCCAGCCCCCCCGCCTCCTTTCCCCATGCACCCCTCCACCCACCCCCCACCCCCCCGTTACCCCCGTCTTCCTCCCCCAACACTGTTTTTTTTTTTTTTTCATGTGACATGCTGACTGAAGGAGGCAAGGCAATTCACAAGCATCCCCCCCAAATGGGGGAAAATGTCAGGAAGGGAACCCACATCAAAACCATGTTGTCATGGTGATACAGTATGGTCCAGAATTTACAGACGAGCACGCAGCCACTCGCAGGATGTTCAGTATACAAACACACACACGCAGGTTTTTATGTGCGCCGAAAAAATAAATACGGTCGCCTTTTTTTTCTTCTTTTTTTTTTGCTGTTGTTTCTCTTTGGACAAAAGAAAAACAATAAATAATAAATACGGACGGACGGACGGACGGTGAAATGAGAAGGGCTTTTGTCTCCCCAGGCTGATCTTTTCCTCCCTGCCCTAAATTCCATCCTTCGATTCAGAATTTTAAGTAAACACACGCGACAAAATTCCTGATAGAATATTTCTGCTGAAACAAGAAAATATTACTATTTTATCAAAAAAAAAAACCTTGCGATTTAATTTTGGTTAAACAAACCATGTGTTGTGTGTTTGGGAGTTAATTAACATTTAAAAAGAAATGATATGAAAGAAAAGCTTAATAATAAAAATAACATTTCAATGAACTATTCTTTTAAAAAAAAAAGCAATTAAAGATCATTGAATAAATAAATGAATGACTGTTCTTCCACAAGAGCAATTTCCTTTGCTAAATAATAAAATTCACGATGGGTGGTGGGAAAAAAAATACTCATATTTTTAACAAAAGGTTTTTGTATTTAATATTCAGCCTGATATCACTGCGCTGAGTAGCTGCATCGCAGCGGCGTCAACATCGACTCTGTGCATGGACGTGTAAAATCCTCCTGCTGCTGCAGGGAAATTCTACAGCAAGGTCACATGACCAGGGTACCCATCCACAGCAGCCATTCCTCAGCTGAAAGTGTGAGCGGACAATCGAGGTCCCCGCAACGCTCGGCTACTCCATGATCTCCTCTCGCCCAGGAAAAAAAAAAAGAAAAAAGGGAGAGGGCAGAAAAGAAAGAGTGAAGGGAGGAAGGCGGACGTAAGAGAAAAGCGGCTCTTTCACCCTACTTGTTTAGAAGGCTGCCAGCACTTTGCTCCAGCTTTTGAGCTGAACTAGACCGACTGCCCCTGGCGCAAGAGGATCCTCCATCCCAGCAGCCGTCCGCTGGCAGGCCTCACTGGGGTCACTTTATTGAGGTTACTCTGCTCTGCACTACATAAGAAAGAGGAGATGGGGAGATATTAATGGTAAATGTGGCATAGTCACAGCTGTAAAAGCCCTTCTTTGCCCTCCCTTTTTTCTTTGTTTGGCCAGAGGAGCTGAAGGCTTAGGGATAAAGGTACTGCTCAAATCATGAGACAGGGATAAAGCCAGGGAAAGATAGTGAGCTCTGACCCAGCGACAGAGCGCCGGATAATTAAAACACCCAGGGCCCCCAAACTGCCCTCATCCATCTCGTCCTTCTTTTTCTTTTCTTTTCTTTTCTTCCTTTGCTGCACAGTTTTCGCCTCCTCCCATCTTCTCCCTCCGCCCCCCGAAAAAAAAAAAAAAAGACTGGCACGCAAACACTCTTACATTCCCAGATAATAAACGGTACAAGACAACAAAAATGCATATTGGGACGATGCCGGGGTCTCCGCCAGCGAGATCTGCCAGTGACGGGTCCTCTGGGTAAAATCTACACAAGCGGAGGCACACATCGCTCCCACTGGCTCTGCTGTGCTATATGTTTATTTTTCATTTGTAGGATTTTTTTTTTTTTTTTTTTTTTTTTTAGGATCATGAATGATTCCCGTTTTTATCTGATTACTCCCAGACAGTCTGCCTCCACAGCCTCATAAAAACACAAAAGGATAGAAACAAAATGGCACACCATGTAGTGCTTTTAATTTAACAAACGTCCCCTCTGCCTTTGCTTACATTTCATTCATTTCATATTACATCTATTCCCATTTTAATATTGCTGCATTTCACGGAGATAAATAAATCTGGACTGGGGGCATTATCATCTCTCGAGAACGGACCACATACCCTGATAAAATATGTTCATTCCGTCTGGACCAACGTGAATGGAAGAAACACTGAGGAGAAATTAGGGAGAAAGGAATCAGGAAGGTTTACATGTCACGAAGAAGATCAGAACGTTTCTCCACAAAGCCGAGAAGAAAGAAAAATAAAAACAGCCACGTCTATATATTATCTGTGTATATAACAACCAGGCGAGGGCAATGTTGTGATTGTGTGTGTGCGTGTGCCTCTGTCAGGTGATCACAATGTTCCTTGCGCCGCAGCTGCTAGCGATGCTCTCGGGCAGGCTACACTGCCCTCTTTTGGCCGCTCACCAAAAATGCAGCGCATCACAAATAACAGCTCATCAATTTGAGTCTCTTTCTTTCTTTCCTTCTTTCTTTCTTTCTTCCTTCCACCCTTTATGCAATCCATCCCTCTGGCTCATACACACCTCCGCGTGCTACCGCCTCCTGATTTACTCCCGCAAATATTTCCTTTGCTTTTATATTTGATGAAGTGTGACTGACTGGACGGCTGGGTTCAAGCAAAACTCGCCCCATATGTCATCTGTGTGGTCGTTGACCTAGCTGCGAGAGAGCCCGTGAATGAGGACCTGTAAAGAGCTGTGACTTGGAGGGGTGTGGGGGGGAATAGGGGGAAGCTAGCTAGGAGGAAGAAAGAGAGGGTACCCCAACGTGGCCCCCCAAACCCCTACAAAACACACACACACTTTCCAGACTGAAGTCATTAACAGCAAGGCCTTTGATTTCCACATGCAGAACCCGAAGCCCGATATGCCCCCGACTGCCGCTGGAGTACGGTTTCTGCTGCGGTGCGGCTGCACGACCTCGCCGGGCAGATTAAGGAAGAACGAGGGGCAGAGTGCTATCGTTGATGAATTTTCAATGTGTGGAGGATGATTTATTGGAGCACTTAAAAGATCTGTAGGATACTTCGCACCCGGCTCAGCCTCTAATAGACCCCAGCGTGAAGCGACGGACCTCAACAAACCATGCAACTGTTTTGCAAAAGAGTCATCCTTAAAAAAAAAAAAAATATCGCCCTCAACATGGCACGGGGTATTCCACGTCTCTATCTGCCGAGTGTGCAATTATAAGAGTTTGTACAGCTGCAACTTAATGTGGCAGGAGAAACAGAGGAGAGGGAGGGGTCAAAGGGCGTGAGAAAAAAAAAATCCCCTGCCGCTTTGTGACCCTCTTGGTCAAGCGCGAGGTCCGTCCAGCTCAGTCGACGCGTGAATCGTGTGTGGCTGCCAAAAGTTAAACAGAGGGGCAGCTCACAACATGGATCTCTGCTCTCTGACCTGCAACTGTAAATCTACCACCTCCTCCTCCAGTGCAGCGCCACCTTTTTGTGCTTTGAAAGCCGTGGTAGGTATATTGTCCTGTTTGGCACCATCAATAAAATAAAAAGTCTTTTTTTAATGCATATTCACCATGAACTAATTCACAGGCTCGTCATTAATAAGTGAAATTGTAGGCCAGGAAGCCTGCATGGTCTGAAATTGTAAAATACATGTACATTGTAGACATAGTAAACACTATTTGTCTGTCTTTTAAACACTTTTAGTGTTTGTGGCCTATTTTGTAATTTAGAATTTGTCTAAAACAAAATTTAAAAGTGCAAAAATTCACGCATGCTGAATTGTGTATAATAATTTTGGAAACTGGTACAATTTTCGAAAAGCCAGTACGCTGAGGGAATTTGACAGTTAAGTGAGTGGTTCCTACATCTGCCACCCTTGGCGGCGTGCAGTGACAGTCTGTGGCGCAGCTTCCTGCATACCTGACTACAGCAGGGAGGGTTAAAGACAGCAACACAGGATCTAGCAGCTTTAGTCCCCAGAACAGCCAGCTTACACAGATAAGTGGGCCAGACTGGATAAGCCTCACTAAAGTATTCTATTACTGTGCCAATTACCCCTCGGTAAATAATATGGGGGTGTAGAAATTGCAAGTAACAGAAAATAGAATATATGCAGGCAGAAAATCTAAAAAAGAAAAAAAAACGTGAGTGTGTGAGTGTTTCCATAAATTACATTTCAGGATTGATACATTTATTTTTAAAATAAATGCAGGGAAAGGATGTTGTTTTCATGTTTGTGTGTGTGTGTGTGTTGTTATTGCTGTTGTTTTAATATTCCAAAAAAAAAAAAAATAGCAGTTCACTATATTCAGCTGTGCCTCTCTGATGACATTAAGGAGCAGATCCAAAGCAGCGCATGTTTCTGCAGCCAAGCCCAGTGTGGTCAGCTCCTAAGCCAAGGCCTGACTGGCTGCTCTCCAGTGGGGCCTGAGCAGCCTCTCACAGCAGACACCCAGAAACTGGGCTCTCTAATAGGGACAAATTGGCAATGTCTGTGCAGGCCGGTGCTGTGTGCTCAGAGCTGTGAATTGATAGTGATGCCTAATGATCCCCCTGGGCAGATCAATACCAATAATCCTCTTTCCCGCCTATCCTCCTCATTGACTATAGAGAACCTGGAGCTGGGGAAAACTGTAGCCCAGAGTGACAGCGGGGGAGTTCAAGGCGAGGGCTCCAACTCTGACACACAACTTTTACTTTCCTCTCACACGAGGCCGGCGAAAACGTCAGGAAAAACAAAAGCAGAGGAGGCGTTTGGTCCTTCCACAGAAACACCAGCGCCACAGAATTCAAAGCTCGCTAAAGTCCAATAAGTCCACGGGTAAATGTCGCCGACACCGACACTCACATCCTGCTAAGCAGATTGGAATATAGCAAAATAATCTTTCGATACCAAAACACACAATATCTAAACAACAACAGTATTAAAATCAAACTGCATTATTCTTAGACAAGGGGAGATCAATATTTACTCTGTCTTTACATATTTCTTATTGTGTTTAAAGCCAGTGGCCAGCAGCAGCCGAATTTCACATCAATTATGTGAAAATCATTGTATTCTCTCTCTCTCCTTTAAAAACCACAAGTGAGATCTGGTCTGTGTCAATACTCTGCCGTTGTGCTGTTTAACAACTAAATACTCCATATTGATTCCAAGATTAGGACTTTATTCATCTACATCACAGCCGACTGCTAAAAAAAAAAGAAAGATTTATACAATTCTTTTTGCAGTGGTGTGGGCACAATAAACAAAAACATGCATTTTTTTTTTCCCCCACAGAATAAATCCTGACTGATTAAACAAGAAAGTTTGTTTTTTTCACTGAGGGCAAAAAGGAGGAACTAGTTGTGAAGCTCAGGATATGTTCAGCAGTGCACGGATGAGGTGAAGCATGCAATCCCAAAGGACCTGTGTGTGTGTGTGTGTGTGTGTGTGTGTGTGTGTGTGTGTGTGTGTGTGTGTGTGTGTGTGTGCGCGCGCCTGCCCTCGTCTACGCTGTGCAGTCATAAAGCCTCACATCACCCCCTTGCACCCCGCGGTCGGCAGCTGATTACTCCCACCAAACACATCCATACACTTTATCCCAGCTGTCACAGTGCATACTCATTACCCCCTGCACCAGCCAGCTGACTCCACGCGGCCACACCCGCCTGGACACGGCTCCAGGGGCCAAACCAGGGACAGAGAAAATCATCGTCTTGAAAAATATATTCATAAATGTTCCCCCTTTATCCCCGCGAAGGCACCAGTCAGTGTTGTAATGTTGCCGTTGTTTCGTCGGGTTTTGTGATTCCAATGAGAAAAAGTGAAAAATATGTTTGTGAAATGACCCTTTCAAATTTCGGTCTAAAAATAATAACATTGTCTTATATTATTATCCTTTAACATCAACATTTTGTCAATAAATCTTGGGGATATTTTGATGACAAAAAAAACACACACCAGGTAAGTGAATTCCTCCAGTGCGTGAGGACAAAATCACGACCAATCTGTGTCGTACATCTCGCATCAAAACAAGGTGGGAGAAGTGAGCTGGTGTGAATAATGCAAAGTTTAGAGAGGAGAGGAAGACGCCCCGTCTCCTCCAACAAGCCTGTGTGCCGCACCGCTCGTCCTCACTGATGCACCAAACTCAAACTTACATTTGACTGAAGTCTGTGTGAGTGTGTGTGTGTGCGTGCGTGCACGTGCAGGTGAGTGTCGCAGGCTTCCTATCATTGCTCGGGTGAGAGATGACAAAAAGTGACACACTTGAGCTCCTGTCACGCAGTCGGTATTTCTCCATGGAGACCCAGGTGTCGCGTCTCAGATCTTCACGGCTTCATAAAAACAGCGCTTTAGCCAGCGTGTCAATCGATGAAGTGCACCGTGCACTGTTACTGACATCGCTTACACTCACTTTGGCGCTCGGTTAAAACCTTGGGACAATTTAGGTCACACGTGCTGTCAGTAAAAACTCAAAAAAATATACCTATGCGCATAGAATTATTTGCAGAATTTGAAATCTATTTATGACGGCATTCTGAAAATGGAGGGAAAAACGCAAGTGTGATCTACTGAGTGAAAGTAAGAAGTGAGCGTTGAAGGGGAGAAAGTGAGATGATGGTACAGTTACTGGCAGTATTTTATCCTTTAACCATCCTGCCAAACAGATTTTCTATCACTGATTGACGCCAAGAGACTTCAAACAGAGAGAAATAACAAAAAAATCAGTGTCACTGCATTTAAAATTCAAATACGCAGCAAAAAAGTAAACACACATTTTTATCTAATTTGAAAAAATTGTGCAAAATTGTAATGTATTTTTTGCTTTATCCAATTAGATGCATCACTTTGGGGGAAGTTCTGAAAGGCTCTCTGCGTCAGGGAAGATGTTGACAGTCGCAAACACGCACGCAACTGAAATAAGCAAATATAATTGAGATAAGCAGAAACTCAGACGCGGCTTCTTAATCAAATCAAGCGGAAAAGGTTATTTCAATCAGCGTTTTCGGGGAGGTTGGGACGCCGAGAGGAAGTAGCGTCGCGAGAGTCACATCCTGCCTTTTTTTTTTGTTGTTTTTTTTTTTTTTTGCCCTGCCACGTGCTCCTCGCTCCCCACAGCGCCCGCCTCCCACTGAAGCAAAGTGCTGCGGCGCTTTAAACAGCAGCATTTAATTCATTACATCATTATGTCATCTCATACTAATCTGCACAGTGGCCTCCGCTGCTTTGACATGCAAATGGATTAGAAAAATGTCTGGGGAGGTAACAGGGGAGGGGGAGGAGGAGGAGGAGGGCAAAACAGCAATCATCACTTCTTGTCAATGGGGTGAAAATATGCCCTGAAGCTGCGCTGCCATTTTCTCCCTCTTCTCTTTAGCTGGGCTCCTCTTTTTTTTCCCCTCCCCCACCACCCTCCCAACACCCCCCCGCTGTTTTGTGTGTACACGCGCGCATGTATGTGCGTGTCCCTCCAGTCTGGCACCCCTGGCTCCCCTACTTCTCCTTCCCCGTCTTCATCAGCGACTGCCCCAACCCCCAACAAAGCGGCGGCGGATCGCACCAAACGCCCGGCAATCTGTTGAGAATCAGACTCCCCATAGAGAGCGTATAAACAATACAGCGCGTGGCACGCACTTACACGGTACACCCCCCCCAGATCCCTATCCCAGTTACACACACGTGCCCCTCATCTACATATTCACAAAAAAACGGGCCCCTCTGGCGTTCCCCCCTCATCAGTAGCAGCCACCCCTGCCCCCCCTCCAACCACCACCACCACCACCACCACCCCCCCTTTAGCCTCATCAGCGCACGCCGGTGTGACTGGGGAACGGCAGGCTGGCTGGATGGATGCAAAAAAATAAAGAAAAAAAACGTGTGCCGGCGGAGACCACACACACACACACACACACACACACACACACACACACAGACAATGCATGAACAGACACACCAATGTGCAAAATCAATTTTTTTTTCCTTCTTTTTTTCTTCTTCTTCTGTTTTTTTTTTTTTTTTTTTTTTTGGAGGGGGGAGTCGGGGGGGTGCACGTGCCGTACACAAATGCGCGGCGGCAGAGTAAACAGAGAAATCAGAGGCAGAGTTAGTGAGATCTGGTGATGCCGAGAGCCGGCCATGCTCATCTAATTTCCACCCCCTCCTTTTTTTTTTTTTTTTCACCTCCCCCTTCCCCACCTCCCCCTCCCCCTCCTCTCGCTCTCCCCCTCGTCTCTCTCCTCTCATCATCAGGTACCTGGTGACGAGCGGCCCGTGATAATCCACAGCCTCTAACCAATCAATCAGCAGCGTTGTAATCAGCGGCGTCGAGAGAGAGAGAGACGGAGAGGGAGAGAGAGGGAGTGGGAGAGAGAGAGAGAGAGGGAGAGAAAGAGGAATACAAAAAAGCCCATAACTTACCACCGGGTCGCCTCCAGTCGGCTCAGCACGAGTGGAGGTCTGGTCAGGAGGCTCTGGCTGCAGCTATGTGGACCCCATCGCCAGAAATATGAGAAACACTTTGATTTTTTTTTTTTATCCTCCAGCCTTCTTTTTTTCCTTTTTTTTTTTCCTCTACCCCCCTTAAATCAAAATTGATATATTTTTTTTTTCACCGCATCATAAACATGTAAGCAACATATAAAGCTCTCCCCCCCTCCCTCTCCCTATTTCAGTCTGACTCTCGCTCTACCTATCTCTATTCCTCCCTCTCTGCCTCGCTGTCACTCTCTCTCCCTATTTCCCTCTCTCCTCCCTCAGTGTCTGCCTGTTGCAACCGTGTGGACATATACACCACTGCACGTTGGAGGTATAGAATATATATATATATATATATATATGTATATATATATATATATATATATATTACGGAGCATTCATCTCAGTGTGCAGGAGATGGAAGGAGGCTTGGCTGGTGTGAGATCCTGCAGATCTGCTGGACCATGTGAGTGTCTCTGTGTGCCTGGGCTGGTGGGAGGGAGGGAGGAGAGAAAGGAAGCAAAGGGAGGGTCAGAGCTAAATGTTCTACCAAGAACATGGGGACCAGATTGACTCTTTTCTTTGGCTTTTTTTTTTTCTTCTTGAATCAAACACATTTTACCTCCACCTTCCTCCTCCTCCTCCTCCTCCTCCCCTTTAATGCCCCTGCACCACCCACCACCACCACCATCTCCTCCCCCCCCAAACTCCATCGTACCCCCGCCCTGTCCCAAACCTCCCCTCCTTCTTCCCAGTTTTTCGCTCATAGGCATTCCCTCTCCAGACATCAGCATCCTTTGAGGGGGTTAGCTGTCTCGAGGAAGAGGTAACGCCGCCTAGCAGCCTCGTACATTGTGCCTTGAGGCTGAGATAGCGGAAAAGCCATGCGCTATCATCATTTTTTGAGGTGTGCAGCAAAAGTAAAGACAAGAAAAACATACTGGTTTTACACGGCTCCCCAAAAGATCTGATGCCGAATTTAGCATAGGATTACACAAAAACCTCTGCTGTGAACCTCTGAACAGAACCCCCGATTTCCACACACTCTGTGATTCCTCTCCTCCCCCTCACCAAAGAGCCAGAGATGTAGGGGGAGTCGGCACAACCTGAAGCTAGGGCATGGCGCCTAAGTTTAGTTCAACAAAAGAGCTCAGGCAGAACTGGCACGCGGAGAAGAAAACGCAGCGGCGTTCGCGAGCGTTCAAGGGGTCGTCGCCACGCCGGCTGTGCAGGCGCGCTCGGTATTTTTGTGCCCTATACGCTCCCATCCCACTGGTAGCGTTGGATCCGAATGTAGGAAGCAGGCACCTCGGGGGTCCTGACAGTGGAGACAACAGAGCACAGGAGGGAAAACTGTACATGTACAGAGGTCCGTCTGTTGTCTGAGAATCACACCGAGGAAGGGGAGTCCCAGTGAGACGCTGCCCTCTGACAGACCTGTGGGCATCCACCCCTTTCCAAAATAAGATACTGGTGGAAGACAGAACAGTGGGTACCTTTAAAAATATAGATTTATATTTAAACAAGCAGCAAGCAAACTGCTGTTCCTCTACGGGACTCCCAATCGGGTGCGCAGTCCTATTTTAACCACAGCTGCAGCTACGAGCCCCTCAGCTGTGAGTCCCCTTCTGCCTCCCTGACCCAGAGACCACACCCAGGCACCCCAGCACCCCAGCACCACAGCAAACCTCCACCCACTTTGCCAGAGAAAATAAATACACACCGAACTGCACATGCGCGCATAAATCTCGGCCGTACCCAAAGCCCAACAATTTAGCCCAGCTCCATCTCTTTCGGGAGATTACTCTGCATGAGACACGACACACATACACACACAAACACCTGCACACATGGGTTTTGTCATGACCACAGAGGGATTCACGGCAAACACCTCGGAGTGCAACATGAAGATGGACTGCCACTCAGCCTCCCAGAAAAAAAAAGGGCACACACACACACACACACACACACACACACACACACACACACACACACACACACACACACACACACACACACACGACGGAGACGTGCGGCAACGCCACAAAAACATTAAAATGGATGACTAGACAACACAGAGTGAACGTCATTAGGAAACTCCAGAGATGAAACAATAGGGGGGAGTTGGGGGGTGGGGGGGGGGGGAGAGGAGCTAAAGTGCACTGGTGCACCGTGCTAGATGAGAAGCCTCCATGTTCTCAATGAGGAGAGACAGAGAATTTACGCAACATGGCAGCGCCGTGTTGTAATGCATCAAGCCCACTGAGAGTAGCACTGTCACTAGCGCTCTTCATCATCAGCGGGAGCAGAACACCAGCCATGCATCGTCTTTGGGGCAAGAAAACAGGAAGAAAAAAAAAGAAAAACAACAACCGTGCGAGCACGTGTGTAGGTGTCTGCAAGTTCACCAGAGTACATTTACGTCCACAAGCGCCTGTGCGCACGTACCCCTGCTGCGGTATAGGCTCTATGTGTGTGTGTGTGTGTGTGCGTAACTGTGCCGCATCTCCACCGCATCCATATTAAACAGTTTTGGAGGTGACTGTGCCGGATGTCATGAATATAAGAGAACGCATCCATCTTCGTGGAATACAATTTCACAGGTAGTGACAGTAAAAACCGACTCTTCCCTCTTCTGGCTGCAGACACGCGGAGAAAGAGGGCGGAGGGCGGAGGGCGGAGGAGGCTGTGATACAGAATGGCAGACACAGCCAGCCGTCTTGTGATTTGCGGCACGCCGATAGGTTTTCCAGCTGCATCCCATATTGGACTTAGCCTATCATGTTCCCATCGGATGGATTCCACTGAAGGCTAACCACGCTGATTGATCCGGCTCGATTCAATGCATGCTGACCTTATTCTCGGCGAAATGGGCCTAATATCTGTTTCAAACTCATCAGAGAGCCCCACATTAAGTCACTTTTCAAAGTGTGTCCTGCACCTCACAAGCCATTGCAATTTGATCGGGGCACAGCAGAATTCAATGAGAGGCGTCTGAGAAAAAAAAAAAAAAAAATCAAAGTGTGAACGAAAAAACGTGTTTCTACTGAGCAAATGCATGTAAAAGGTGAAAGATATTCTCAAAAAAAAGAATGATTTCCAAGTGAGAACATTGCACACGACACTGTGGCACCCTTGGAAAGTAATCAAGAACACAGAATGTGCAGGAATTAATCACATTTCACATTTAAACTGTGAGACACTAATAAACTGAAGGCGACAAAGACACATTTATGTCTTCATTTACAGATTTTTCATTAATGGTGTGAAAGAGGAATTGCAGGTGGGAACTTTCACAATTACACCAGGTACACCAAACCTAATTAATCTCATTAACTAATCAGGGGAAATTCTCCCTGTCTTACAGGGGGGGAAAAGTCACAGTATTTAACACTACGCTAATTATCTTAATCATGTATGAGATAATGATGTAATTAGGGCAATTAAATCGCAATTAAGGCCAAAAGAGTAAGTGGTTTTTTCATTCACTGTGACAGCTGAGGGTGTAGCAGGAAAGAGCAGAAAATAAGCTTTGCATTATCTATTGAGAAAGAGGAAAAGATGGTGTGGGCCATAACAAAAAGCAATAAGAAATAAAATTACAAGATGGGAATAAGGCATGACTAATGGCAAATGACAGCTGTCTGAGAGGACATCACTCTTTTTTTTGAAGATGGAGGAAGATATCCCTTTTGTCACAGCCAATCATTACAGCCTTGAACATAAGCAGAGGGAACAATGTCAAGTTCAGGTTGAAAGAACAAAGTATCCAGGAGGCAGTAAAAAAAAAAAAAAAAAAAAAAAAGGAGGAAAAAAAAGGACTGGAAGAGACATGGCTCACATATGAAAACAACTATAGCTGAACTGACAAGCAGCAGAACCAGATGCAGGGAGGAACACCAGCGATAGTAACTGGCTGCTGCCATCTGAGAATCGAACCAGGAGGAAACATCGCAGTACACACTCGGCTCCCTTGTTTGCTGCTCTCTCTGCCAGCTTTCAAAGGGAAAACACGGTTTCCCCTCCTACCCAGTTCCAGTTAAGTCTCACAAAACATTTTGCCAGCCATAAAAAAAGAAGAAAAAATGAAAAGAAAGTCCATGCAAAGATGTGTTTTGGGACCGGTGAACACAGCGCTCCAGTTTCTGTCTGCTCAGTCTGGTGGGCTCCAGAAGATGAGCATGTAAATCACACAAGAAGCCCATTTTACAGCCGTGTTTTATTTCACTGCTCAGGTTTCTTGTTGTTGCTTTTGCGCGAACGCATGTCTACACCTGGAGCTTATGGAATTGGGCATAGAAGATGTGTGCATGCGTGTTCTTTGACTCCTCTTCTGACCACTGCGTTCGCTCCAGTGGGAATCACCAGGTTTTGCCGCACGCTCCGCGGACAGGGGTTGATGAAAAACATGAGTGACAAGATTCATGGCTATCAGAGCAGCTGATGAAAATGGCGAGGCGAGGGAAAAAAAAAAAAAAATGAACTCGTCCCTCTTTTTTATTTCTTTGGAAAGGCTAGACGGACGATGAGAAATTCAGATATGTCAGGGGGTAGATGAAAAATAAAAAATAAGTCCCACCCCCCCCCCACCGCCACCCCACCACCCCCGTCCGGAGACCATCATTATCCTTTTCCCGTGTCAGGGGCGTCAACAAAGAGAAAAGATGCTCCACTGTAGACAGCAGGGACCAGGCTAGTTCTGTAAAATTGAAATTGCAGGATATAAACTACAACCCCCTCTGCTCCCCCCGACTGAATTTGTGCAAAAAAATATGTATTTATTTTAAACTGAATAATATTTCAAAGAACAAAAAATTGCATAATTAATTATGTAGTAATTTCAACATGAAAAACGAATTTAAAAATGATGTGCATGCATGTAAAATTTATAAAGATCTGATCAAATGTGAACATATTAATTTTTTTAAGTAAAAATCTATTTGGAGATAAATTGTCAGTTGTAAAAGGAACAATAGCAGAATAAATTTTCCCTCTTGCGCCCTCACAGCGGTGGGGAGCTTTTTACGGTTTTGCACAGCGCAGCAGAGTTCAGCGTGATTCCATCACGGTCGACTTTGCTGTAGCGCGGACACGCCAGGGATTTGGTCCAATCGGGCTGCGACTCGGGCAGTCCGGCCAGTGCTAAAGCATAACAGCCTCTTTTACTTCCAGCTCCCTCGGCGGGGTCAGCTGATTCCTACCAGATGCATCTGTACATAAAATACACCATTACAGCGAGCCTGCAGCCCCTCAGCCCAGCTTACGTCAATAGAGAGAGGCATGTCGGAATAAAAATGTAAGAAAAAAAAAGAAAAAAAAATGCTGACAATATTTTACATAATTTCAGCAAGTTGCAAATGCAGAATGATAATTATGGTGTAATTATTTGCAGTGAACAGTTTGAGGCCGAGATCACTTTTGCATGAAATGTTTTGCAAGGAGCTTGGCATTTCAACATATCTGTCAAACTGCTTTAAAATAATTTTTAGAATTGGAAAATAATTTGAATTTAAGGACAAGTAATTTAAAAAGAAATATGCTGATGGTACAGGTTGCAACAAGTATGTGAGGCCCTTTTCTTCCAGAAAATTTTTGGTATTGAAATGAAAAAGGTTTCCTGGGTCGGATGTGTGAATGCTGCGAGAAACCTAAGGAGCGCCGCTGCTCTACAAGCGCAGGATAAGACGGAGATGGCAGACATCGCAGCACCTGCGCTGCAGCCGGCTGAACCGCCGCCTCAGACAGGAGCTCCAGGGACGGAGGGAGGAAATGGCTGCAGCGTTAGCGCGCTAGGAGGTTAGCGGAGGGGCAGGCTGGATTCTGCTGTGGCCCAGATTCTCTCCAATCTCTTTTGTCTGTTCACTCCATGTTTGAGTGGTTTTGGAGATAAATTGCTTTTATTGTGTCCACTCAGGAAAACCAAACGCAAAAAAAAGAGAGAAAAGGGGGAAAAAAAACACCTCCAGCATTCAGTCTGAAGACAATGCTCACAAAAGCACGGAGGAAATGAGTAACCAACCAGGATCGGCATACCAACAATGTGCTGTTTTTTTTTTTATGCATGTGTTTTTTCCCTCTGGTGCTCTAAATGACATCTTACGGCGGAGGAACGGCTCGCCACATGTTGCGTTTTCAAAGACGACTTCCTCAGTGGCTGATGCCTCTCCGCAGAAAGTGTGCGAAGGTACAGAGGCAGTAAATCTGAGACAAAGACGAAAACAAATAAGACACGTGTTTGTCTTCAAAGGAGGGGCGCAGGGAAAAACTCCAAAGCTCCACTCTGATCCTGGAGCTGCAAGCATCACCCGGGCCAGAGGTAGTGCGGTGGCGGCACACCTCAGCACAATGCACAGCGGCGGCAGCAGTCGTCTGTCTGACCTGCTGTTTAAACAGCAGGTCACAGGTGGAGTCAGTAGCATCGCGCTTAAGTACACAAGCCTTGTGGTAGCTTTCCAAAGAGAGTCAGGCACAGAGTCGGAGAGACAACTTGCTTTGCACACCTCAGCGTGTGCAAAGTGCCAATGAAAGGAATAAGAATAATGATCATTTTTAATTACAACATTTGAAGAAAATGCAATGCGCCAACCTATCGAAAAAGAATTGTTCTGTAATTGTTCTGCGTAATTACACAGAAGCGATAATCCACTAAAATCAAAGGGGGGTAAACAAAGAAGAGTCTGATTTGGATGCATGCAAGGATGATATAGACCTTAGGCGGGCATTGCATAGACGAGCAGCTTCGATTACTTTCTGGAGAACTACGCAGAGGGTTTTTTTTTCCCCTTTTCTTTCTCAGATAACAACCTGGGAAAAGAACATTGTGCAGAAAATAAAAGGCTGAGTGCAGGTGGAGCAATATTCACTCTGTAATTCTTTAAACTCGAGTGAAGGCTTAAAAACCCCAAAAGCAAGGGGAGAAAACACCCCACCACGCCGTCATTTCTGTGTATTACATTTCATAGATAGCGAAATCCAAGTTCAGGGCTCTGAGGCTGCATACGTACAGACAAAAATAGCGGGATAAAACTGAAGCATTACCATTTGCGTTATTATACACAATGTTTCCTATTCCCTTTCCCTTGGCTGAGCAATTTCAATGGCTCTTCTTTTCCACGCCGGGAGCATTTGTGAACATAAATGATAACACGGGCTTTTACAATCAATGTGCACATCCTTGTTTTCTGGCTTTAGAAAAACCATAAAGCCCTGCATCTGTATGTGTTAAATGAAGTGTGCAGCAACCGCCAGCGTATGTGTTCCGTGTGCACACACTTAGCTTTGCGCACTTTTGTGTGCTTGTCTGCGCGCGTGCGCGCGAACGCTCACTTGCACACGTGAAGAAATCTGAGGAATCAGAAGAAACGAGAGATGCATGGCTGGAAAAGACGCAGGTTTTGTGTATTTTTCACATGATCTTGTACGCTTCTTTTTTTCCCTCTTTTTGAAGTGACCCAGCACCGTTTCATCAGGTCCTGCTGCAAGACAGCAGTCCGAGACAAAGAATGGTGAAGCTAAATAAATCATATAGGCGCAGGGGAAACAAAAAATAAAGAGAAGGGAAAGGAAGCGTGATGTATAAAAATCAATGATTAAAAGGGATTTATTTTATACGAGTCAACCAGTCAAAAAAAAAAAAAAGTCTCATCCTCCTGGCCCCGTGTCCTTGTCAGGCATAAGGACACAGACAGACAACACAAGGTCAGACGAGCAGCTCACCTTGTCCCCAGCAGAAGTGACAGTTTGTTAATTTACAATTCACTGGCTCTCAAGAGTCGCTGCTCAAAATGCAGCCCACAAACAATTCATGGTTAGTTGGTCTGCCGCCGCCGCCACAATAACGCTTTGCATCTTTGTGCATCTGTGTGTGTGTGTGTGTGTGTGTGTGCGTGCGCGCACGTCTGCGGGTGCATCTTTTAATGTCTAAAGGACGTCAGGCTGGCGATGTCAAACAAACACGGGGTTATCCTTGGGCTCATCGTGTCAAGCAATAGAAATTCATTCCAAATTCATCCGAACAGTTGTTCACTGCGGGGGGGTTCATGGCGCTACCTAGCCGACCCCCCCGCCTCCCCCCTTTCTGTCTTTGATTTGGCTCATTTGAGCACTGCGGTCCCCGGCAGCTTGTTAGAACTGCCACCTCGGTGACTCTGCCCCCTGGATGGAGAGGGAGAGGTGGGAGGGTGACGGGGTGGGGGAGGTGGGGGGAGATGGCAGAGATGGAAGGGGGCGCTCTGAGGGGTAGTTGGGGGGGCAGTTGGGGGAGTCTGGGATGATAGGTCGGGGAGGCCTACCCCCGAGTGCTTTCGCTAGTCACGGGTGAGCAAGCACGGTGGGTCCAGTGCATGCAAGCTGAGGAAACCTAAAGAAGGCCCACCATCTACTGGCGAGACGTGTGTACTGCAGTGCACAGTGTTAAAATAAAAAAGAAAGGAGGGCAAGAGCTTCATCTTCATGGAAGAAAAAGGGGGAAATAATGTTGTCTCTGGCGTCTGTTAAACCGCTTTTCATAAGCAGATGTCCACATACAGAGGCAACAAAACTCAACCTCCTTTAGCAAGACCTGCAGTATTTTTCCACTTCTAGTGTTTTTTTTCCTGAAGGGGCCAAAAGTGACTTGTGGAGGACGCAACGAAACCAAATGCTTGAAATCAAAGAGAAAGTGACATGGTGACAGTTCGAGGGGAGCTGTTACCTTTTTTTTTTTTTTATTACTCCACACAGAGGGGGCAAAATTGATCCCTTCAGGTCAAAAAGGGACAAGCGCCATACATAACTGCCTACAATTGCACGTAATACCTCACACATGGTGACTGTGCTTACATGCATATATGCCTTTATCAGACGCAGCCGCTGGCGGGGCTGCGCCAGTCACCTGCCGAACACGCAGCGGCTACACGGGGGAGGAAATGAATTTAGCAAAAGCGGAATCATTGTTCTTCAACCTTTCTGTTTTCCAAGGTCGTGCTCATTTATCACGGCCGGTGTGCAGTCGCGACTGGACAAAGGCTTGAATGCATAATGGAAGGTACAGACAAAAACTGTGGCGGGTGTGCGGCTGACGGCCACAATATATTTAGCATGGAGACTTGCCGTGATTAGATGTCCAGAAATGCCATAACCTTGGGGATGTGCCAGCGAGGGAGTGGGAGGAGGGGGCAGGAGGAGGCTTGGATTAAATGTAGACAGACAGAAAGGTGCAGACAAGAGCACACATGCACGCGTACATGCGCACACACGCACACACCTATGAGAACAGGCAGAAAATGCATGAAGGAAAGCTATTCAGAAAACATTTTCATTTTCTTCCATCTGCAAATATATAAAATACAGTGAGGTGCCATTACTGAACACCCCCACCGCCCCCGCCACCCCCGCCACCCTATGAAAAAAATAAATCTAATTTTCCCATCCCTGCCTGAGCCCCTCCCCTCCTCACTCACCCCCGAAGCCCCACCCACTGCTGCTCCCAGCCCACTTTCTGCCGCCCCCCTGCCCCCCACTGCCCCCCAGCCCAGCCTCGCTTCAGTTTCCTGCACTCATGGTGATGCACCAGCTCTTTTTTCCAAGCAAGGCCCCATTTTGTAATAAGTTCTGATCAGTGTTTTAACCAATTTGCATTCAATCCTGAGAAAATGGCGGGAGAGCTTCGATGGAGGAGGAAATAATTGGGATAGAATCGCAGAGGGGGAGCAGGGGAGAAGTAAACGTGAATTATCCAACACCCGGCGTGGATAAGTGTGACGCTGTAAGCTCCGCTCGCCTATGTTTTATGTTTATAGTTGTCTGCTACTCTTTTAATGGATAAGTGGTAACGATGAAAAAGCAGCAGCTCAGACAGACTTTTGCACTTATTTGTATGCAGCAATAAAACCTTGCTAAGTGTTAAAATAGTTTGAATATACTGGCGAGCTTGGCTAGTTGATTTTTTTTCTCTGCTTTCACTTAGTGTAATAAGCACAGGAAATATGTAAGGCTTTTACCCTTAGGAAAAAGCAACCAAATCCCATTATCACTGAACAGATATGAGACACACACAATTTTAAAAATCCATATAAAAATTACAATAAAGGAAATCGACTGAAGTGACTTTGAATAACCTATAAACCCAAGATGCACAAAGTATACTAAGAAAAATCAAGCAGCCTTGGGGGAAACAACATGAGGATCGTCATAAACTTTCACTTCCTGTTAGTCGGTGGCCCCCAATGTAAATTCATGGCTGACAAATGTACATTTATCTGCATCCAATCAGTGTAGAATAGTCTCAGGCAACCTCCACTGTCAGCTGTCTCATGCTGAGACAGTGTGAGTCAGGAGCTACTGACAGACTGAGGTGCTGAAAAAGTGTGACCACGACAGCAAATACTGAATACTTTCACTATATTGTTTTGCTTGCCCCAACGCCCCCCCCCCCCTTTTTGTGATGTCACAAAGGGGAAATGTAATGTAATTCACAGAAACCTCTCCCAGGTTAGCCAGGTGTTTGACCCACCCTTGTTTCTGTCTCCCTGAAAAGAATCAGTGTGAGCTGGAGGCTACACAAGTATATGGTATATATATACATACAATATATACTGTACATATACATACACATATATATACATAGTATATATATAGTACAGTATAGTATAGATAGTACGTATATGCTGTACACTGAATATCTGTAGATTTTTCTTTTTCCAAATAATAAAGGTGAGACAACATGGCTGTGGTTTCCAATGGAAAAACCAACATCTCAAAATGAGTCAAGTGTCTGAATGTGTTCCAGGTAAAACGCTGATGACCACAGCTGTCCACAGCTCAAGCTGCACAAATACCTCTTTCCACTGTGAGGACCAGTGCTGTCTGATATGTGAACAGGATGCAGAGTGGCGTGAGGAACTCGCCACAGTCTGCAGTCTGCTGTGACCTGAGTGCCGCGGCTGCTCTTCTGGAGGGGGGGATGTTAATGGCTGGTTCGGCCGTTCGCATTCAGAGCAGGAAAGATAGCAAAGTTAATTACAACATTGCAGTTTTTTCCCTCCCCCGATTCTAAACAAGTTTTTCATTAATGGTGTCACAGCGATCAGCAGTTATCAGTGCCTCCGGAGGGAGAGCACGGGGGGAAAACAATCACTGATTCTTTCACACAATTTCACCATCTAATTTCCGACCGTGCATTTTGGAACAAAATTAATTTCCTTGGCTATCTAATAAATCTGAAACAAGTGATTGCTGTTGGTGCCAATTCGGACAGGCACAATGAGATCCCTCGGCTCCGTTGTGACAGAAGGAATTGCGCGTCCTTCCCGGCGCTGAGACGCATCACGCCGAGGGGGCTGCAAGCCTGCGTGGGACCTCCCTTTTCGCTCGCCTGGTGCTCTCATTCGCACAAAGGACTCACTCCTCCTTTCATTAGAAACCAAGTCGAGGCGGTGGCTCGGGTCTGATTGATTCCGGGTGTTATCTCCCGTCATTCCGGCACCTCCTCGTGAGCCCACATCTTCTCCGATCATTATTATCAATCTCATCGGTTTTAAAAATCGAAAATGGCCCCACTCTGATGCTCCGAGGTGCGCCAGATTAGGGTTATGATATTCACTGGCCTGTGATCTGATGTTCACTACATTATACATGCAGCATCTTGTACGATTCAATGCATGTTTTCCGCATGGCTTTCCCCTGGAACAACCGGGGGATTCCGAAGATTGGCTATATGCTAACATGCCTCGGGCTATCTTCGCAAGGTTATACGGCATTAAGGCTCCGAGCGCACACCCAGGGAGATGAGAGGGCGAAGTCGACACGCCAGACCAACGAGAGCGTTGCACTCGCACGTGCTCCCAAACGGCAGCACGGTCCTGAGCGGACCCCCGCCCCCCTCCACCACCCTCCACTACCACCACTACACCTCCCCCCTGAGTGTAGCCTTCAGAGAGGTTGCGGGCAGTGGGGGGTGGGGTCCACGGGAAGGGTTAAACGACGACGTTGTAAAACATTTATCTGCTTCAGATAGAGCGTTAAGATAGGCTGAGCCTCATCCCCCTGCCATTACAGAATTACCCTAACCGTCGCCGCCGCACCGCGGCCGAGCATCGACACTGTGCCCAATCTCCTTCCACCATCCTATTGATTTTCACACCCCGAGACGGCGTGCTCCCAAAGGGCAGTAAATTATAGGGTGTTTTACAGGGAATTACACCTGCACCGGAAACTTTACCAGGATACGGGTGTCATTCACTCCGAGACTGGACACAGGCGAGCAGCGCAGTGAGCCATTTAGGTTTCTTGTTTGTTTGTTTGTTTTACACAAACGTTGAGCACAAAACAAATTTTATGGACTTACCGGTGACATTTAGAGATGATTTATCTTTTGGTAAGAGCGGTGACAGTAAATGCCGAGAGGAAAGGAAAGGAAAGCAGAGATCTCTGGCTGGATTGGAAGCACTCTACAATGGCCAGCTTTTGAATTTCTTCATTACCGACAAAAACAGGCACAATACAAAGTAAGGAATTGTGCTGCAAGAGCGTGTCCAAGGTATTTATCCGAAAAAATCCAATCCAAGTAATAAATTGTTGATAACACTCAGGGATATTTGCTATCCGAACAAAAAATTGAAATGTTGCTTAGCAATGGAACTATGGGCATCACTTCAGTATGAAATTCTGACATGTGTTTTAGATCAGCAGCTATTTGAGCCGTGAGTGATGTTTTCTACAGATGCCTCGGCAATGTGAATAATGTGATGTTTTGCTGCTTTTCTTCATCCACAGAAAAGTTATAGGTTCAGAAATGTGACTTCTGACGTTGCTTATTACACATTATGCCAAAAAACTACCAACAGGCAAAACTCTCTAGGACAAAGGCTAATGCAGAAGGAGCTGCTAATCAATGAAGGATCCAGCAAAAAAAAAGCATACATTTTTCCCTCACATGGCACAAACAAAAAGCCAGACACAAAAGCCCCAGCACTTTATTTATGTAGCGTGCTGCAGACAATTCAAAAGGCAGATTATTATCCATCTTCTTGCATTAAAGACAGTGTGTGCACTGAATGGACAGGGTATAATGCCACAAGGAAAGAATCAGGGAAGGAATTGTGGCCTAATAAAAACATCCTTAACTCCGCAACACCTGGATCTATATGGTTCCTTTTTATTCCTGCGCTCACTCCATTCCCTCCAGTAAAACTAGCTCTCAACACCAGCTCTCGCTGACCTCAGGATAGCCCTCCAAACATGAAAGGCCCTTTATCTGTTCCAGGTGTGGTTTGACTCACGCTGTGAGAGAGTGGTGTGTGAGAGGCAGAGAAAGTGAGAGGGACACAGATGTTTATATACGTGACCAGATCTGCGGGCCGTTCACCAAAGCAGAAACAGAAAAAGCCGCAGATCGCTGAACTCCAGATAAATCACTGGGGGGGGGTTCTCCTGCAATCACGTGACGCTGCTTGTGTTTTAAGGCAACGCGTGACGGAGGAAACGTTTGTACCGCTCTGCTGGTGAGTGCTCTAGCTGCGCTCTAGCCGCTCTAGCTGCGAGTTCCCAAAAGTGAAACGCGTGAACTTTGTTTGGTCGATTACACCAAGACGGATTTTTTGGAAACCGCACATTTTCAAAACCACTCACCACGCACTCCAAAAAAAAAACGTGTTTACCCGAAGCCGTATTCAAAAAAATTCCCTTTTACACGAATACACTGGAAACGACCAAAAACGATGTAGTACCTATGCCCAGCCTGGTGTGGCGCCACAAGTTTATTCCCTGAAGGCAGAACAAGAAGATGTGAAGCAGGATCTGGCTAAAAACATTAGCACCACAGAGAACTGAAAGAAAGATTGCTCGTGAAAAGACAGTGTGGATAAACGACAGAGTTGAACTTCCGCTTTGAGTTACTTAAGAACACAGAGCCTTTAAAAGGTCCATTTTAAGGTTGACTGGGAGTCATGGCAGTAAAAGTTTGTTACCATTTTTGTCATTTAGGTTTCCTGCCTCAGTATCCCAGTCTGCCCACCCAAAAGAAAATAAATAAAAAGTAAAACAGGATGTTTGTAAATCGCTTTCGTTGTGTTTATTTTCACTTTGCACACAATCCAAGATCGATCCACAGCACCGTGTGTTATTGTTCACTACTGTTTGCGGGTTGTTGCAGTGGAAGTTAATGGGAAGACTGCAGGCTGGTCATTGGCAGCAGTCACAAGGACGTGGTTGTTGTGAGTGGTCGTCTGCACCTCACGGCGGGTCAGGTTGCAGGGCGGTTTCAGTGAAAACGCCTGGTTCGTGTAAACGCAAGGCCGAACCGAATAAATATTTGTGCGTTTTCAGAGAAACCCATATTCGTGTAAACGGCCCCTTTGTTTGGATGAAATTTTTTCCTCTGCGGAGAACAGGGCTTCACTAAACTGAGGTCTGATCCAATGCACAGGAGGCGGAAACGCACATGCTGGTCAACACAAACACCCGGGTCACCGCTGCTGAGCAGTCGTGGTGCTCAGAAGTGGCCCTTGGCCCCACCAACCACCTATACCCCCACCCCCGCCCACGCCTCTCCCGCTCTGTCTGGCTTCAAGTTAAACTTGACCCCTCACACTTGACCTTTGGGGGCTCGGATGAGCGGCGAGAGATTCAAGGGCACAGCTGTGAGGGAGTGTCCACGGCGACGCACGCTCCCCTCCGCCTCCTCCCCAACAAAGGGAGAAATTCAATTGCAGCGTATTAGCGTCCGAGCAGTTGAGTATCAGTCATTGCGCCTAACTGAAAACATCTTTCCTCCGGAGCTCAAGGCAGCTTCAATTAACCTTTAGAACAGTTGCGAGCGCCGGGTTCGCCGCCGAGAGCTCTCTGCCTCGGACTTTGCCGGCACTTCTCCGCACCACTCTATTTTTAACCTCTGATACATATTGCTGTGGTCATTATTTTCAATGTTTCTGTCCCGGACTGTCAAACGGGCGGCAGGTTTGATGTATGGACGGCGGTCCATCACTTACATTGTTCCCCAGGACAACCAATGAGTGTGCGGTTCCCCGCAGCGGGCCAGACAAAGACAGATAGATGGGCCCCTGTTGAGGCCATATGTACCGAGGGACACTTCTTCGGACAGCTTACAAATAGGACGGAGAGGGAAGGGATGCAGCTGAATAAAAGCTGATACTCCACAGGGCTGCTCAACCCATAACTGTCACCTCTGCGGAATGAACAGCCAGCCTAAATGAAGATAAACTATCGATCCGCGGAGTGATATCTGATGTTTGGTAAGTCTACCATATGAGAAAGAGATGGCAGAGAAAATTTTCTCAATTTGAATATTGATCTAAGGCGACGAAAGGCATGCCTCCCAGAGACGAGAGAGGGAAGCCCTTGGAAGCCGGATCCCGAGCTCTCTCGGCGAGCCGCTTTACGGCAAATTAAAAACAAGAGGAAAAACCGCACGGCAATTGGGTCCCATCTCACCACAACAACTCCTCAGCCCTTCCCCACCGCCAAACCCCCAATCCCCACCCCCCATGCCCAATGTCTCTTTTCTCCACAATCAGTGTCAGAAGAAGCGGCGAGGAACGGTTTGTGAGAAACACTTATCTTGCACAGCGGCAGAGCCCTGTTCCTACACCCTTTATCTCACCAGGAGATGGAATTCAATATACAAAAACCCCATCATGCAGCAGCATCACGCCTGCGCTGGGGATAAGGGCAGGGTTGCCAGGTAATTGGTTGGTGGTGGACGAACACAAGGTTTGAGACTACCCATGGAGGAGTGGAGATTACAGGAAAGGGGTGGAGGGACTGCGAGGGGTCTGACAATGTTTCTCTACGCCCCCCCCCCATTCCGACCAACATCCCTACCCCACCTGCTCATTCAATTTACAGCCGCACAAATATGCACGTGCGCCGGCTCGCCTGCCTTTTATATATTTTCGGCTACGGCAGGGGCAACAAATCACGTCCAGTTGATTCGTGCGGTCCCAGTGGCGCAATGCAGCCCACCCCCCAAAAAAACCCAGGAGTTCACATTTTGCATCTTGTGTGCAAATTCATTAATTAGGTCCATCACATCTGTGACATTTAAATTAAAACTGAGGCAGATAATGTCATAACAAGGATAGAAAATCATTAAGGGAGAAAAATAATATCTTCCTTCTGAGATAGTGGAGAGGTGGACTCGGGCAGGCTGATGATCGCACTTATGAAGTCGGAGCTGTGGACGAGAAAGAGCGCACAGGAAATTCAGCAGCGCCCCGTACTACCCCCACCGCCCCCCAAACCCCCACCCTCCTTCAACCAACTCCTCCAGATACCAGGCACAGAAAAGGGGGAGATAAAGAACCGTGTGAGGGAAAAAGACAAAGAAAAAGTCATTTCTCTGATTTATTTATGATGCAATGAAGGGATGCTGAACGCATCAGAACATGCCGCAGTGGTCACACTGTCAGGGAAGATGAAGTGTCTTCATAGTCGACTGAGCGAACAAGCGAGGGGAAAGAAAGAGGGAGAGGGAGAAAATTAGAAGGAGAGACAGGAGGGTGGCTGTGCTGCAGAAGGGTGTTAACCATCTCATCTCGACCGCGCCGCCGCCACATTCGCCACAAAATGGCTACTTCTGTCGGCCAGCGCCGCCGGGGCGGCTGCATTTTAACCGCCGCTATCTCATCTCCCACCTCTGCAGCCGATTCTTTCACCTCAAGTGTTCCTCATGTTTATATACAACACTTTGCCTGGCCGAGAAGTCGGCTCCACCATTTCACCTTTCCAGCTACGGGATAAATTGTTCCAGATGAACCATCGTTACTCACATTTTTCGATCAGCTTTTTAACTCGATTGCCTAATGCAAACACATGTGTGCTGGATTTTTTGCCCGCGCTGTCCTTTTGACACACTGACAAAAAAAGAATGATTCAAGTCAGGGAACAAAGACAAGGGGTTGGAGGGACCTCTGGATCCACTTCTGTGCAGCGTCAGAGTGATGTTTAGAGCGGGCCACATCGAATACCAGCATATGCATGTTTTTACAATATAGTGAATTGTAAGAGACATGCATAGAGAAATACTAAGCAGATGGAAAAAGGGAAGGCGAAAGTCAAAGCAGGTGGTGAGCGTAATGCTGCTTTAAACACAGGACTGAAGTGCATGTCCAGGGCAACATCCCCCTCTGCAGGCAAGAAGAACACAATCACTTGTTCAAAAAAAAAAAGAAAAAGAAATGTCCTCATACTAAAATGGAACCTTGGAGACCATTTCCTCCATTACTTTCCATCTTTCTGATGCAATTCTGCTTTTGTTTGAAGCATTTTTTAAGACAGTCAACTCTTAAAAGGGAGAAACTGCTGCTTGAGCTATAGAAACAATACTGTCATATTGTCAAGAGGAACCTGTGTATGTATGTCCACATGCAGCCAACAACAGTTACATAAGAGACAAGCCCTTCACAGTGAAGGTTGAGAGCAAATCGCAATAAGCAAACAACTTATTTTGGTTTCAGTTTCAAGTTCACCAACACTTAAAACTAAATATTTCATTTAAATTGATTGGGCAAATATTGGGCACATTCATAATTCTCATTCAGAGCGGTTGCCTTTCTTTGTTATTCATCGTTGCAGCTCCTCAAAGGAATTGAAAGAAGTAGATGCAAGTTCACACTTGCATTGAATCAGTAGCGTGTGGGCGATAAAAATTGGATGTCTGCCGGACTGATTCACACAAGCTTATGAAATGCGGCACACGTCCATTTACTGTACATTCTGCAGGAAGGGAGAGTGTTAGGAATGGCAGGAGAAGAAAGTGTGTGGATGGTGGTGAGTGGAGGACTGAAGTAAAAGAAGACGCGCTGCGTCGTATACCTTGAAGAGAAAGGGCAAAATCCCTGATGTTGAAAAAAGATGTTAAAGCAAGAAATGAACATAATCAGTTTTATAAATTTCTTAAGAGTAAGATTTTGCAGAGAATAAACTGCATCATAGATTCATATCCTATTTATTTTAAAAAGGCTTTAAAACGGGCCTTTTACAGTATCTGTCTATTTGGAAAATTAAAAAGTTTTACACTTGGCAAAAAATAAAATCTTCTGTACTTATGTGGTACCACTTTTTACCACAATATATCCAACATTGGAACCAGCACTATTCCCTCTGTGTTAGGGAAGATTCCAAGGTTGAGCCCCTGAATCAACTGATGCTTTAGCACAAGCTCCCAACTCCAAGGTCATTTCTCCAGGATTTCCCCTAAGTTCTTTAAAGAAGAGGTAGCATTTGGAATACATATTATACATAAAAACCCAGTCAAATAAACTAACAAAAGTTGAGAGATCAGGAGCATCAAAGCATTCCGGGCCTGGCTCGAACCACATCATGAGCCGTGTGTCTTTGCGAGCAGGAGCTCGGAGATGTTCAGCACATTGCAGAGCTCGGCTTTAGATTTTTTTTTTTTTTTTTTCAGCAGATTACCGTTTGGTCTTTGAAGCCCAGAACCCACCTGCTTCCATCCCAACAGCGCAACTCCTCTAGTTTCCTGGCTGTGGTTCTATTGGTCAACCTAAATAGCACCTATGAGCTCTGCCCTCGGGGGAATTCTTATTTATTACTGGCCAAAGTCGGTGCAGAAGCCCGGCACATATCTTCAAAGAGGCACCGGCAAATACGCTCCCTATGAAATATGAATCATTTGGGAGGGTTGCTGGAAATCTAAAATAATTCTGGGTGTATAAATGAGTCAATATGTATCCTTGATTCAATAGATTACATTTCAAAAAGATACACAGCTCAGCCACAAGTGTAAGGGTATAGAAAATCCGACAGAAGATTCCAAATCTGAAAAAAATCTGCACATAAATTTAAAGTTCTATTTTAATATATATTGTTTCTGCTCATAAAAATGTTATGTTCCAACAACCCTTAAATGCAGACATTTAATTTATTATTAAACAATGAACATTTTTAAATCACTGCATTAAGAATGATATAAAGTGCAGATATGAAGAGAAGATAAACCTCTGCTTTGATGATCACATTTCTATGCAGTTCGCGTCAGAAGTAGATTAAATATAAAACAGAGAATATGAATTATTATTTAAATAGTTTTGTTACAATTGCTATTCAGAATCATAATGTAATTTTTAAAGACCAAGTCACTGTTGATCTCCTGGTGCTCAGCCAGTGACACGCAAGAGAGGCCGTTCAAGTACATTTCAATCTGGCAGACAGACGCACACGGAGAATAAATGCAAGCTTATGCCGAACAAAAAGGACCCCATCAAACAGCACATACACTAAACTAAAGCCCGCCTGTCTTCAGAGTAGCTGGACTGGAACAAAATGCAAGTGGGGCCACATGGAATGCCGGACTTAAGAGTGAGCTGGCAGGGGCCTGAATAAAAAGGGGTCATCTTGCATGCTACCTTCAAGGTACAATGAATAATAAATGGGCGAGCAATGGACACAGAGAGGTGCTATCAATATTTTAATACTTTCACCTCTAATTCCAGACTCTCCCCCTGATTGCCACCAGTGTCCCGATAAATATTCTTAACCTTTTCTATTTTACGCACAACACCACATACATATTTAGAAATAAAGGCAGCGGGGAATTTCTCCGCTGTCTCACGCCTGATTTGTGAGTGACTGGAGTGAAATGAACTGTGTGTGTGTGTCTGTGTGCGTGTCTGTGTGTGGGGGGGTGGTAAAATGAGTTACCACAAAAGGCCAATCATAAGATGTAAACAACATCTTTGCTGTTTTAAGTTTTAAAAGGTGCACTTGGAAAGAACAAAAAAAAACAGCCGTGGCTCCATCAAAAACCATCTCACGGTTATTAATTTAATTACACAGGCTAAACTTCATGCCCTGGAACTTGACTCCCGCTAACTTCAGTACACGGCCACTTCCAGTTCCAAACTTTGGAGGCGAACGAGGTTTTATCGCAGCGTGGGCCTTTGTGCCTGAGTCCTATTGTCATCCGCTCTCTCCCCTAAAGTGTGACTGTCCTGATTACCCTGCAGTGCGGCACTGAAGCAATTGGGTGAGGGAGGAAGCGGCGGCGATGGCGGTGGCGGTGGTGGAGGGGAGGCGGGGGGGAGGGGTATGCGAATGAGATGCTCAGTGACCCCGCCACCATCACAAACCACCAGTCTGATCTAATATCCTGACTGACGAGCTGAATGAGTGTGCGGCCAACCCCTCACCAGTCGCCAGCACCCCCTCCTACCCTCCTCCCCCCCGTCGGTTCAGCATCAGCCAACGTCCTTATTGGACCGCCATCCTCCCCTGGGTCACAACTGTAGCTGCTGTACGCTCCCCCTGCCCCCCGCCTTTGTCAAATGCCTTAAAAACAGCACTAAAATCAAGCTGTAAGTGCAAACCTGCAGCCAAACACACATCGACGCTAATATCCTCGGGCTCAATCCGCCTTCCGATGGTAAATTCCTATCATTCTGCAGGCTGCATCGGATGGCACCACTTTGAAGGTTAACAAATCAATATTCCGGCCGCTTGTCATTTATTACTGCCGAGGATCCTGTTGGATAATGACTGCGCAGGCATCCAGAGGCGCTTCTGCGGGAGCAGGCCATTACGCGCTGCAGAGACCATAAAGCAGAGAAAGGGACTCTAATTGGGAGTATTATTATTTGTCTGGCCAGCCATCACCTCAAATATCACAGAGCTCCTCTCCACAGCGAGGCCTGTCAGTCAGATTTGTGTCCGCGCGCCGTGGCCTCAACCTTTGTCAAGTTAAGCGCTCAGCTCCAATCAGGCACCGACGACTGAAATGAACTTAATTTCTTAATTCGGGGCAGTTCTGGAAAGTTAGTCTGAGCGCACGCTCCGCTCAACTCCCCGTGCCGTGGCCGAGTTGTGTTTGTGTGTGTGTGCACACGCCACTGAGCTATGGACTCGTCGGAGAAAGTTGCAGGAAGTGCAGCGCCGCAGCCAGCAGACAGGGCGGCGAAGCTGCCGCTCAGACGTCAGTCAAGCGGACAGCGGCACCAGGCACCGGATGCATCGCGTGTCTGCACGAATTAAATGAGGGGCTGACGACGTTAATTAGGCAGAGTAAATTTACATCAGCAAATTATGTAAGCAGATAGGAGGGTAACAAAGCGTGATACCAGTTAAGTCACAGCTTGGCGAGCGCTGCCCCGCCACTTCATGCTGATGTGACCATGGTCGATCAAGCAGAGAAGCCTCAAATGCCAATTAGACATGAGCGGGTAATTGTGTCGGGCGTGGGGGGGTGGGGAGCGACTGGTGGCACTAGGGACGTTGTTGCAATGTCCTGAAGCACTTTGTGTTACCATTCCACTCCAGCATAACGAGTGACACATCACTGATAAGACAGAGCTTCTCTCACACATGCACGCACGCAACGCACGCACACATGCGCGCACACAGAGGGATGATTTTAATAGTTCGTCCTCTTAAGGACCTTAAAGTTCCTGCACTGTAACTTTTTCTTTCAAGAATTCTTGAAAGACCCAAAGTAAAATGGGTCTGAGTGACTTGAAATGCTAATTTAAAAAAAGAAAAGTAAGTAAGTAAGAGAAAAGTTAAAAAAAAAAGATATTTTTTTTCACCAGCTGCTTATTTATGACACAGTAATTAAAAATAACTAAACTTAAAACATAATTAAAACTACAGCTTGAAAACCTGTGACGTGATGGTGTTGTTTGCCGTCACACTGCTGTCAAATCAAGTTGAAGCGCTTCTTTTCCAAATGTTTAAGCAAGTTTGTATACGTTTCCTTCGTTTAGTTTGAGGAAGTTTTTCAATTGTTCAAGTGTGTGAAACAACAACCAGAAGCAAATGCATATATATTTGTTTTGCTTGTCTTTACGTTAGCTCATCCACAGAGTGGACAGTTCAACTGAATTGAGCTCACAATTCAAAGTGTTTGTGATGTTGTTTTGTAGGGCTGTTACAGCCAATGGCAGGCACTTCTTGGATGTTTGCAAATGTGTTAAAGGGACAAAGATTTCACACATTTGCCGATCACCACTTTTTCGACGTACGCTCTGTTGACCTTAACATCGTCGTTTTCAGTCAAACAATGGCAATAGTTAGGCCTGTTTGAAACAGATGACCAAAATTAAACATTCTGTCTCAGTCCAATGGCATTTTAGCCAAAAGTAATGAACGGAAAAACAGTAAAGTATAATTTCAAAAAGATTTTTATTAAGATTAAAAGAAAATTAAAAACTACACTAGAATCATTGCTGTTTGGTGTCACAGTCCAGCTCTCATGTCTAATTCCTTTTTCTTGTCGTCGCAGCAGGACCTGCTGGACCAGGATGCCCTCCCACTCCGTCCTCCTTTGGCTGCTCTTGACTCTAATTGGCATGAACCAGCCTCATGCCTTTATAATCCCTGCATGTTAATACTCCCATGGTAACATTCTCTCACCTAATGGCTGCACAGTCAGGGGGCCTTTCAACCACATTACTTCTTATTGAGTTACGAAGCCCCATCGTTTCAAATAAGACAAATTTAATTGACCAAGTCTATAAAAATCTGTGTGCCGCTGTGAAGGACCTGTTTCTCAGGTTTCTTTCTTTCTTTATTCACTCCATTTTCCCGCCTTGGAGAGTGAAGCCCTGCATGAGGCATGGGGAAATTAGGTTTATTCCACTTCATATAAAAAAAGGAAAGATGCGGGGAAGGAATTCAAAGGGTTTTAAAATTAGATCAATGGCCCCAACAATCAATCAAAGGCGCAGCTCCTCGGGTGTCCACCTTGGGGTGCAAGTTCAGAATGAACCTTAGGAACAGCAGGCAAAGAACCTCCTTGCTGGTAAACTGAGCGGGGAGGCGACGCAAGCTGAGGAAGAGAACATAGAAAAACAGGCACGGCAAAGAGGTTTTATGAAATTAACCTTTTATCTTTACAGGAAGGCAGTGAGGGAGGAAGAAGAAAAGGGGGGGAGGATGCAAACTCCTCAATCATTTATGGATGCAAATGCAAAAGACTTTTTTAAATGTACGCCAGACACTGATGGCAAAGAGGACAGACTGCAAAAGCGCCAGCCAAGGGTATTCTGAAGCAAAATATTTCTTTGGAAACTTTTTTAATGCGGTATCTACAAAAGTGTGTTTGTGCCCTGACTTTCACCCACAACGCACATAATCCTAATACGACTACTGAGGCTATTGAGCTCCGGGTGATGCGTAAGTGATTAAGCAAATAAATATTTTATCCATGGTAAAAGCCGGGGATTGTATAGAGCTGAACATTAAGACACTGGCCTGGAATTCGCCCGTTGAGAAAAAATATGTGATAATAAGGAGAGAATTTCAGCTCTATACTTGGGTAATCCTACCAACAGAGTGCTTCCCCCATGAAGGATTGAACTATTCTCAGCAACTAGATAAACCAGATATTATATGGAAGAGTGGGAAACTGGTCGGTGTGTGGGGGTGCAGTTTACAGTAAAGGTGAGGCGGGTGCGTGCGTGCGTGCATGCGTGCGTGCGTGCGTGCGTGCGCCTTAGAGACGGCCCAGCCTCTGTCAGAATCACTGTGTTGACTATGGAGAAGACTGCCATTTGTAAAGGAGGCTTTTTCCTGTTTGTCAAAGCAGCTGGATAAACTGTCTGCGCACGAAATCAAGACGTATGATTCCTTTTCAATTTTCAAGAAAAATTCACCTCAATCCCATTTAACGCACGATTACATTTGTAATGAACACTAGCGAGTGCAATAGTCTGTGTTAATCACAGTTTTGTCTTTGTAAAGTGCTGGTGACTGCTACAATAACTGGAACAGTGCCGATTAAGCTGGAAGCGATTATAAAAAGCACTTTCTTTTTATGAATGAAGAAATTAAAAAATATATTTTTTTAGTGCAACCATTGAAGGAGTCATGAAATTTGAAGTTGAATGTCTATCGCAAGCCTTGATGAACACTATAGGAGAGACGAAGGTTGTTTGTTCATACTTTTTTTTTCCCAAAACACCAAATTGAGCGAAAGCGTTTGATTAAATTGTGCCACGATGAAGGCATTCTTTTCTCTTTAGTCTCAATCTTGTTCTAACTTGCGATGGCCTCTAAAAGGCACGTGGGAGCTATTTGTCAGATGTTAATTAGCATGGGTAATTGCCAAACTCATCAGGTCAACTTTTGTCACAGGAAGACAAGGGATAAGGAAGCGAGCGAGATGAAATATCAGGTAAGGAAAAAAAGAGTTTGAGGTACAGTGAAGTAAAATATCCCAGAAAATCAAGATTCAAATGTCTTTGCGAGATGAATACTAATCAACTTAAGCGAAGGAGCGGCTGGAAGAAATTGGGGAATCGGGCAATTAAAATGTGCCTGGAGCAACTTTACGAAGGACAAAGCATCCAGTCTCTCTAATTAAATTCTGTAGCAGACACCTGGCCTTTCACCTCCTCCTCCACTTCCCCCCGTCCTCCAGAGTGGCAGTCGCACACGGCGGCGTCTCACCATCTTCATACTCCGCTTGATGCTCCCAACAGATCTAATCAGCGGCGGTGGACCGGGGTCACACAGTAGCTAGATATTATCACTGACTATTTACCGCACACGGCTGTGCCTCGCAGGATCATCCCAGCACAGAATGTTGAACTCAAAAGACAGCAGGTAGCGACAAATTCACAGTATGGGATGAGAGCGTGGCTGGGAACCTCTCAGTGACCTCAGTTTCATAGGAACTCTCCATACAGATGATCAGAGATGGTTGTGCGTGTGTGCAGCGCTACACTGGTTTGGCCAAGACATTCATATCAAGTATGGATATTAAGGAGGTTCATGCAAAAGCTCATATATCTAAAATCACACACACACTCTCACCCTCTCTCTCTTTTTAAGGCACCATCTTAGAAAGGCCCGAAGCAAATAAAGGGAACACAAAGTCAGAGTCCAATGAGGTTCCATTCCTCACCCCCTGCAGGGATCTCAGAGGAGTACAAGACAGTGAGGAGGAACAACTGTCAAAGGAAGGCTCCCTGGTAATGGTACGGAAGTTAATAAAATGAAGGAAGGTAATGGAAATTGGTTTTAAACCACTGGCCACATTCCTCCTGAGATAGAGATGGCTCGGACTAATGAACCCTGACAGTCTATTCCACAGCAGTTCCACACTTACAGAACATTCACCTTCAACTCCAGGACGAGCCGAGGTAGAGGGGATAAAGTTGCAACTTCACACCGATTAGCTACTCCCTGTTTTCTGGTTATTTAACACTCAATTCAGTTGGAAAGCAGTCCGAGGCGCCGCGGCCCCACTGACGATCCCTTTTGTTCTGCGCGGTTACCAAAGTTTGATCAGATCAAGCGCCGCCCTTTACTTGACGATAAACCGAAGACGGTTCTCAGCTCCAACACCAGATTTTCAGCATCAGGCAGCGACTTGATTGTTTCATAAATTTGGTGTCAAACCAAAAGAAACCTTGCATGATGTGAATGCTCTCATCACTGCCAACTCCACGCAGCCTTCATTAGTGATTAGACCTTAGGTGATCTATTTAAAGTGGGGATTACTATTTCGGGCCAATTAACAATTAAGGCTTACCTAATTCTTTATGAACACCCATAGGGTTAATTGCATTGGTGCAATTGTGTGACAGAATTAAGGGCAATTATGTCAAGGAGAAGGGAAAAGACCCGAAAGTAAATGACAGCGTGCCATGTTCGACACCACGTGGGTGGGGGGTCATAATTATATGCCAGAAAAACATCGGTATCCATCTGTAATGCTTCTGTTGTTGACACACTTTGATAACTTTTACAGAAAATGACAGAAACATTCAGGCCATGTTGAAACTCATGTCAGTGAGCATAAAAACAGGGTTTATATCATTATGGAGGGAAGGAACAGAGCATGAAAAAGAGGCAGCGGTGCTCCCAGCGGCTGAGAGACGTCCCTGCACACTAATGCTCCACAGCTTCAATCCCGCGGTGGACTTCCTCTAACCTCTCCTCTCTCCTCCAAGACAACGTGGAACTAATGCACTGTTTATTCTCCCCCGAAGACAGTGTCGGAGTCGTTCTGGTCACGCAACACGTCTTTATTTGCAGACACCTCGGCCCAGAGTGACGGGAGGAGAGGCGGCTGCTGTGAGAGTTTTCCACCGTCTTTCCCCCACCGCTGGAGCGGCGTCTGTCCAACAGCTGACATTTCTCATTGACGTTTGTTCTATTTGTTTTCCCTGAGTGCAGTTTAAGTGACTACTGTGGCTAGAGTTCACATTTGACTATTTTATTGTGAGCAATTAAGGCGTCATGAGAGACAGCTGCACTCGCAACGACCAACAAACACGCTGCTCAGATTGGGGGAAGAAGAAGAAGAGAAAAAAAAAGGCTCCTGTGAAATCTCAGTGGCTTCACCAGTCAGCGTCTTCCTCCACTCTCTTTCTTCTGCATGGTTTTCTTGTGATTCTCTCAGCAATAAAGCAGGCGATGAGACTCGCATCCCAGTACACAGGTCCTCCTGCACACTCTGGTGGGAAGCACCAGGGAATTGTTTCATACGACAGCGAGGACAGAGCAGACTCCTGTTTCCCACTGGAATATATAATCTATAGGCTCAATTGCATTCAAAATGAGGCTCAAAGACAACCGCAATCAGGCTGCAGCGCCATGAGAAGCGAACGTCCGCAGTCTTTGGGTGAGGAGTCAAGGGGAGAGACCAAATCCGAGTTAATGATTTTGAAGCTGGGTGACTGTGGCCTGCGATGGCCCCGGACTCCATCAGAGGCAGCCGTCAGAGAGAGGTGCTCTGTCTAATCTGGCCCTCATTTTCTGCCTCTTCAACCATGACCGATGTATTTAAATGGCTGTTTCTTTGACAGATGCTCAATGCAAATTATTCCTAACTGGAAATTTGTAGCAGTGATATTAAATGCCCTTCAGGCCGGCCTACCTAAAGAGAACATTGGAACATCAAAAGGCCAACACTTCAAAAACTAAAACTAATGATCCTCGACCACTTCCAGGGAGAAGGAGGGCTTCAACTTCTGTCCAGCAACCCTCTGGCCACGAACAAACATTACTTCTTTAAATGGAGATTTGACAAATCCTGCAAACCCTTCTGCATTTACAGATGATTTAACGCGAGATGCATGCGGCCATATCAGCCCATTTTTGAACCCACAGGGTGAATGCGTGCACCCTTATCCGGTGCATCAATCTCCGTCTGCGCAAAATAAAAGCAACAGAACAACCCCCACGGAATGAGACACTCGACAATTTCCTCCCTTCCATTCCGTTTGATGTCTGCAAGAGTTTCAGAAACTAGTCGGTGGGGTCCAAAGGTGCCACGGTGCCTGCCACTGCAGCGCCAACTACTGGCTACAGACAAACAAAACAGGCAGACGAGGGAGAACTGGGAGCAAATAAACAGCGATTAATGAGTAGTTTATCAGAAGAAACAGCCACTATCAGAGCAGACAGGGGGGTGAGAGAAGTGCAAAGGGTGATTTAAACAAATCCAAATGTAACAGAAGCGTATACAGTTCATAATTACAATATACGGTATTGTTAAATATTGTGTTATTTTTCCATACATGCATTATAGTTGTGTGAAGATGAGATTTAGTGCACCAGGAACTTGTGCATGTTAGTGACATGAGAATTACTGTTGCTGTATTGTTAAGTGCTTTTCTTTAAGCTTTTCCTTTTGAATGACATTATTTTCTCTATTGGATTTTGGAATTAAACAGAAGACGAATGCGAAGCTTTGTATCTGTGAAGCAATGCTTGGCTTCGAAGAATAAAATCTGGGATTTGACCCAGTGCTTTCTAGGTTAGGGAAAATATTTTGACAGATTTTCTTTTCTTTAAAGATTCAAGATATTTTTACTCAATTCTGCAGCTATGTTCGTTTGTTTTTGAAACAGTTGCTTTGTCACACCTTCAACATGTTTGGAAGAGAAGAAAAAACAATGGAAATCAGTTTCAGAAATTAGAAGCAGCTGATCTGGCTTGAGGGTTTGTCACTAATCCAGGAGAGGTAGCAGTGCTCTTTGTGACATCACAAGGGGCCGGTTACCCGCACAGTGCACATTTTCTGAAAAGAGGGAGAGGTCATACTTTCCTCATTTCTCATTTACAGACTAGAAACATGTTTTAAAAAAACAGAGGCAAAGAGAAATTTTTAACAATTTAATATGGGACCTTTAAAGTGGCCCCAGCTCTAAGACAAAATGCCAGAGCACATTTTGAGCTCATTGGGGCCGTGACACGATCAGAGTTTGATTTCATTCAACCATTTCAAGTCAATCAATTCAACAGCCAGTTGTGTGACCAATTATAAAGGGTCAGCGTCATGCCTGAACTGTTGTAAACAACAGTAGGATGCCACAGATATAACTAAATTTATGTCAATTTCCCCAGGAGGGTTTTTTTTTTTACAATTTTCAAAAAAAAAACAAAATAATCTCATCCGTGGCCAACTGGATGTAAACCTGGACGAATTAACCCGGAACAGCTGTCTGTTCGCCCTGGAGTGCTCTGAAGTCCACCATCAGAAGAATAGCCCTACAGTCCTCTGAGCCACTCGCTGCATGTGTTTAATTTTCAACATCTGCCGACTTCATGCCTCTATGCTTTCCATTCCCACTGCGCATTCTTTGCAAATTCAGTAGCTTATTCTTCTGCATTGGTGAAATGTTGTTGATGGTGGAAGCCATCCATGTTTACTTTGAATCGCCGGCCGTTTACAGAACAGCTCTAACTACCTGCAGCTGTTCATTTCGCTGCTTTCATTGGCAGTATTATTTCAACATTGGCTCCATATTTTCTATGTAAATTACACATTTGCAGAATGGTCTGATTGTTAGAAGCACTCTGGAGATGCAACATGCCTCGGCTTATTTTCTGACAGTTGTCACGACTGGCACACAACTACAAATTGAAAAATAAATGTTCCCGTAATTTGTTTTTGCACGGCGCTGTAGATACTTGCTTGACTTCTCATAAATCAGTGTAATGACTTCGTGAGCTAACACACTGTCAGAATCAATATGCGGCTCGCGCGCTACATATGTTTTCATTGCAAACAATGTCAATACCACTGCTCTCTGCCGTGCAGAAAATTCCACCCGAGAGACATCATCTGAATGAAAACTTTGGGATCTCACTTTGATTGTCGGACTATTGAATGACATGTTTATTTATTCGCTCATGCCACTCATGCCTGTAATGTTTGACGAGGGAAGAAGACAGCAAGAGGTGAAAGAGCAAAGGGGGAGACGCACACAGCGGGAGAGACTCCGCAGACCAGGCGGCTCCTCTTTGCCTGAGGAGCTGGTCGGCTCTCACCTGCTCTGTTTGGCGGGGGTGGAACAGCAAATTTTACACCGTCTGGGACACAAATTGGCATTCTGAACCCTGGGTATTCCTCTAGTATAATCTAATTAAAAAACACTGCCAGTGGGTTAGAAATCCGAGCGCTGTAAATTTTGACAGACAGACTGACATAAAAGTGTCTGCAATTTCACAACATGCCGACCAAATGAGTAAAACTTCAGAGCCCTGGCTTTAAAAAAATTTGGGGGCCTTACAAAATTAGCCTTTAACTACACGCTCTGGTAAGCACAATATCAGGTGCTGGAATTGATTTTACCATATTTTCAGCTTTGAAGTCCGGCCAGAGAGTCTGCGGCTGACATGACACATCATGCTATAGAAAGATGAGTAAACTTTGGGCATCAAAGTTGAGTCTGATTTCACTGAGAAAGAATGGAGCGATTTTGTGGTTACATTCCAGCACTAATGCTTTTGATTGAAATAAAGAGTGAAAACCAGCAGAGGAATGCAAAACACGATATAACCTTCAAAGCAAGGGGCTAGAAGACAGTTTTTGGGTTGTTTTTTTTAAATCCACAGAGACATGCACACATCCACTCTGCACGCTTTTTGTTTGAGCAAGTTAATGTTTCACAAAAGGCTGAGGTCTAAATGCTGGATCTCAGAACACTTCATGTACGCATTATGTTAAATTGCTGAATTGAAATAAGATGTTTGTAGTAAGAAATGCAGCATGTAACTTAACCCTTAACTTAACCTCAATGTTAAAATGTCTAATCAACATTAAAAGGAAAGCTGCGGGAAAAAGAAAATCACCAAGAAAATAATGTATAGCGGCTGATCCAACTTTTTTTAATCACAAAGCTAATTAAAAAATTTTTGACCCAGCGTACAATGTAAGTGTTGATGAAATATTTGACCGATTTAAAGAATGTAATTTAAAATGATTCATTTAAATATTTTAACTTAAATAAAAATAAATATCACTATCTAACGGTGTAAAGTGGTATTTCTGATGTTTTTTAACCCCATACACCAAATGGTAGGTTTACTATATGCTGTAAATTAAGTATTACAGCTGCACTTCAAGGTTAACCCGTTAAAGCCCAGCTGTGAAAAAAGTCCCCTGACTGATTTGCAAAGCAACCAGACAGTTTTGTGCTGCTTGGATGACTAAAATGTTACAATAAAGCTTCTTTTTTTTTCCACCACAGTGGGTTGAGCCACATGGACCAAGATTGGCAAAATCTGAGACTAAAACATCTGCATTCTTATAAAGGCAAAATACATCAGGTATGGTGGGACCTCTCAACACATCATAAAATATTATGAGTCCCTTTCAAAATGTCAAGGACAGCTGGATAAAATTTTTGGAGCCACAGTAAAGCAAAGCGAGCCATTTTCAATAGCGGATGAAACACTCAACAGTTCAGTCTAGGACAAGGCTGACGGAGCAGGACACAGTAAATCCCAGTTCTCAGGAAGCACGAGGTGGGAGATCATCAACAGCTGGATGAAATACCCAGCAAAGACCCCATCCAATAGAGACAAATGTGACTGCTGTCATTACCACAACGATGATAAGACATAATTGTGTTTTACTTTTTACACTGGCAGTGGACACTAACATGTTGATCCTGACGTACGGAACAGCAACTCACACCACGTTTCACGTTTCTTATTCAATGTAAATGTAACATGTAAAGGCCTTAAGAATTAAAGCATATCTTTCTGGCATATATGAAAGGTTAATAATGTAGTTTGGTGTAGTTCTGTCCAAGACACAGGCAACACAATGTAACATTAATTAATCTTATAAATTAAGTGATTTTAATACTCTAAATATATGTCATGGTCTAAATCCTCAGAATGCACAATTCCATGTATTCATTTAGAGTGCAAAGTGTTTTTTGAAAGCTCAAGTCAATGTGTTTAGCCTTTGAATTGTCACCTTCATTGTCTAAAGTTGGAACTTGAGTGTTTGAATGCTAAATATCCCAAAATCTTGAAAAGGGAAAAAAAAAAAATCACTTTCATACCTGGCATTGTACTGTGTGAATAGCTTTCTGTTAAAATAACTAAATGTCTGACTTTAAAAAAAAACTTTTTTTTTTTTTTTTTTAAGTGAATTGGGGGGTGATGGGCTTATTATGTTTCGCCCTTTAACATGAAGCAAAGAGAAAGTGCGGCGTGCAGAAAAGAAAAAAAGCGCCCAGTGGAACAGGATGTTACAACTACCTTAAATGGAGCTTGAAGAGCAACTGAAGAGGACAATTGACAAGATGACACTGACTCTGCCATTATGGATTTCTTCAAAGGGTTGTTCCAAAGCCTCAGAGCCATGACAAGCTTTGGTCTTTAATCAGAATATAACAGCGCTTGAGTAGTTCCTGCATACTGGCTCATAAAAAAGTTGAAAAAGATAAAGGCGGCTGACCGCGCTACGCACTCTTCTACCAGACTATTATAACAGAGTGCGAGAGAAAAAAAAAAAAAAATGACACAAAGAATTTGGTGAGCACCTTTGTCGTGCTGAGAAGGCTCGACGTGCACTTTGCATTGTTTCGCCGGGAGCGAATCAGACGGAGCTTAGCCCGACATTATCGGATCTTCTTTCTGCAGCACAACAAACACATTTAATTTCTCTGCACACGGTGCGTGAAAATGAGAGTGGAAAGAAAAACCCTATATGTAATTGTGTTTCCATGCACTATCCATCAATCTTGGGGCCATTGTATCCCTTTCTCCTTTTCATAATTTCACGTGGTAAATTTCCTGAGACCCCTAATGAGAAAGAGTGAAAGGAAACCAGAGCATGAAAATTGTTACTAGGTTTCCTCTCCCTTTTTTTTTTCCATATTAATTTTATTTAATTATCCCACAAAGCTCTATTTTGCACCGGGCCATCTCTGCCCGTGTCCCACTCCCACCGTGTGAGCTTTGTAATTTAATAAAGCTTAATTTAAGGGAGAGGTTGATTAAAAAATTAAGCTCCAGTGACGGCCACGGCCTCAGCCCTCCCCATTTTCTTAAAAAGATCCAATATTTCAAATTATGCACACACCAGGCAGAAATTATCACCGCAGGACAAGTTAGTTAATGCTTTCCATACAATCACATGACAATGACGGCAGATATGAAGAATGACCCATTAAAGAAGGTGGAAAATTACAGGGGCTGGAAATATTTGCACCGCCTCACTGCAGGTCAGGCGGTTTTGTTTGTTGCGATGATTTTCATTCTTCTCCCTTGTCCCTGCTCCCGTCCACATGTTCATTTCTTCATTCATAATTCATTATTTTCTACTACATCTGACAGCAGGTGATGGCCAAATGCACCCAGACACAACTGTGGTGGAGAGTTCTTCTATTTTTACCTCTGCGGGGTGAATGATGAGGCCGCGCTGCAAAGCCGGACCGAGGCAGAAGAGAGAAATCCAAGCCTGCTGCCCTCTGCTTGGTTTCCCTGCAGAAAATTGCACCAACGGCATAATTACTTACACTCGCACAGACTATTTGAAACACAATCTCCCCGAGTGATTCCGTCGGCGCGGCAACGTGTACAGTACACAGGCGCACGAAATGCAGAAAATGTGCGAGCTGTCGCTTCCCATCGCGAGGACGGGGAGGGAATAATTGATAAAGGCAATATCTACACTGCAGCTCAAAGTTAAATACCTTCTCACTGCCGCGGAAACATAATCCACACAATTAATGCTTGAAAATTATAGCCTGGATCTAGTGGCAGTTTTCAACCATAAGTTATTGATTTGGAAATGAAAACCTGTACTCTTCAAGGTTAAACCCAGTCCACCCTCATTACTGCGCTGTCCTTGAGAGGCCAGCAACAGGGCTGCTGCGAGGAGCAGAGAGGACTGCTTTAATGAAGGAGAATTTAATGGGATTTAATGTAGCTGGGGGCAATGGAGCAGCAGAGATATGGTTTTAACAAAGAGCAAGGGACCAAGGGTACAGCCAAGAGAGCAGCCATTTCCCTTCCCTTTTATTTATTTCACATTTGGCCAGGCAGGGTAAAAGCACACCACATTTTTTTTGTGTGTGTGACTCAGCCCGCAGAGTCAGTGGTTACACTTCTGTGCTCGGGACAAAACAGGCCTGGAGCTTTCCGTCACCGCATTCACACAGATATTAGATGACATTCCGTCTTTTAAAGCCGCTGACGTGATGTAGGAATCACATGTGCCTCAGTGTTTAAGTTGCCATTCTGTTTTTTGGGGTTTTTTTTGCTACTTTGCTCTCATATATATTTTTGCCACATACTAAGAACAAGCAAATATTTTAATATTTCAAACATGAAATGTGTTAAAGCACTTTTGCTTTACATTTATGAATATGCCCGGAGAGACGGGGGGGAAGAAAGCACACTGCTGACTGAGCACTGAAGAAAATGGGACACGCTGATGTGATAATGCAGGCAATATTCTACACTTATGATCATGAGAAAAACATCTCGGGGGCACCCAGCGGGGGTAAGAGCTACATTTTACATCTTGCCTCGGTCCATTCTAAAGCAGAACAAGTGTTTAGAGAGAGAAGGAGTACTTGCATCATGCAATGCCTTCCACCCCCTTATGCAGGTGCCTTTGGCTGCTTAACACAAAGCTTTAGGACAAATCCTACACTGTTTTCTTTTCATAACCCGCTTCCATTATTAATTGCGTGGAGCTCCTCTGTCTGTGCCTCATGCCGGTTGGTCCTGCAGCTGCAGGGGTCACGATCGCATGAGCTTTTGTCTTCGACTTGAGCGAGCCAAATATGAACAACGTGTGCTTTCTGTAAACAGCATTAAAAGGCCACTCCTGGAGCAAAGCCCCGTCAATATGCCAAAATCTTGAAAAGAAAAAGAGAATCACTTTCATACCTGGTTTAGAGGGAGAGCCGAGTCATTTCTCTTCTTCTTTTTTTTTCTCCTGCTCAAACACTGCTGGAGAGCTGACAGGGTGCTAATTCACAAATGGAAAGAGAGGACAGAGAGCAAAGATGTAATTACAAATGCCAATGCAATGATATAATTCATGCACTGCGTGTTGTTATCAGTGTCAATTCTCAATAATAACTCTTGGCCAGCGGCCAAACTCATTACTGATCTCCTTTCTCCAGAGCTGGATGCTGTATAAAAAAAAAAAAAGAACTGCTCCTTCATCTCTCATCCTCTTTCATAGTTTCCCATCAAGACACAGGCCAGAAAAAATGTTTTTATCTTGTGCTTTAGTCGAGCGGTATGCTTCGCCATATTATAAATGATGAGTCCCACCGCTGATGCTCCACCGTGGGTGGTAGCATTACATATATCTTGAAATGATCAAATAGCTAGCACGCATTTAAAGAGATACACCTGAGGTGCATGCACCGCCTCATTAAGGTGTACTTTTCAAAGCCTTGGCCGGGTCGTGCATGTGTGGAGATGATATTTGAGCAGAGGGCACCAGGAAATGAGGAGAGGGCAGCCTTAATTCCGTCATGTCCTTTGAGGAAGGCGGTACGAGGCCTGGCTACTAAACCCGGATCAAGAGTCACTACCAATCTGTGATACAGAAGAGCAACAGAACATCAAACCTTTCGTGGCCTGTTTTAACCCTCCGGAAAGTTATTCGCCAACCAGATGTCGAATTCGCACAAATATACTACTGTAAAGCAACAGTGGCTGAACTGGCAATAGGTCATATTCGGTCCAACAGGCTTGAACAGTATCAGATAAATAAATGGAGAGATGGACGCACTCCAAATCAAATAATTACATTCATACCACTAGGGGGCTTTTGAAGAATAAGCCAGGTCAGGTGACCATTTTTTTTAACAGACCTCTCACTGAGCTCCATTCATCAGGTTTCCCTTAGTTGCACTTAAGCCAAGGAGCTCCAGAGCAGCACACTGCCAAGTTGAAAAATCTACATCAGCACGACACATCCTGAAGATTATTTGATCAAAATCGCTGGACTAATTATTTTTAAGGGTGGCCCAATGAAAAAAAAACCTGACGTAAAAGGCCGCGGGCCGAGCAAAAACACCAACTTTGGTCTGAACTGTGCGTCCTTCAGGAGTCATTTAATGGAGACAGGTGACAAAGCTGGATAACCAAGAGATTAATGGAAGAATAACAGTCGAGAGTAAATACAAAAACAATGTGACATGTGAGTTTTTCCTCCATTTCCCTACTTTATACAACCTTGGCCAAGTCATGGCACTTCACCAGATGGAGTATTCTAATTTACACAGGACCCAATGTTAACACATCTGTCACCTAAATTACAGTGCAAATAGCCAAAGAAGGGAAGTGATACCGACAACTGTTCAAGCCTAAGGAAGAAAGTTAGAACTAAACTTCACACACATACACCTCTTAATGGAGTGCTTATCTCTCTGATTGTTAGCAGGATAAATAAAGCGAGAAAGAGCCGCCCTGCCGACTTACAGACAGATATTTCTTAGCGCTGACATCTTCGTCTTAAAGTGAACTTATGAACCTTGTCAACGTCACTTAATTCCTCAAAATGACTAAAAAGCTGTGATAGCTATAAAACGAGCCCCATTGTTCGGCCATCTGCATTTTCCATTTAGTCTTTGATTTTCATCGGTGCTGTCCGTAATCCTAAAAACATGACCGATGGGAAACATTAAGTACAGTTTTAGGAGCAAGTGGTTCTAATTAAAATGCTCGTTCAAAGAGGGGAACCTTGGAAAAGGGCATTTTTTTAATCATTCTTCACAGCGCACTGTATGTTTTCCTTTACAGTTGCAGTCACACTGGGGCTTCAAAAGGAGGAAAAAAATGACAACCATTTACAAAATGAAACAGATTGAGCCACAGTTCAGCAATCAAGGCAACGGACACTTCAGCTGAAGGGAATGCGGTGTACAAATACAAAGATGGTGAAAGTCTTTCACCAAAGTCTGCAGGCTTTGATTGGTGTCGGGTTTATTGTTCACACAGCAAAAGAAAGTCCTTAAACCACAAGAGAGTCTTGAAAAAACATCTTGAGAGGGCCACAGCAATCAGCATGATTGATCAGGACAAGAAAACAGGCGCACGGAGCTTGACATGTTAAGTCATCCCCTTACTTCTGCTAGACTGTCGAACCCCAACCCCGACTTCCTAAATCAATACCACTTGAAGAAATCCAGTACCAAGGTCAGGGTGACGCTATGATCTCAGGACTTCCAGTGAAAATAAGAACGTAACAGCATAATCACTGTAACAGCTCCGGCTTTGGGGAGACACTCGACATAATCGCTGGGCTTTGATGCCACCAACATATTTCGTCTATTTAAAAAAAAAGAAGAAGAAGAAGAAGAAGAAGAAGAAGAAGAAGAAGAAAAGAAAAAAAAAGTGGGCAAAAGGGAACTATATTTCAAGACTCTTCACAATTTAAGAATGAGGCTGACTCAGTAAGCTACAGTCGACGTGAAAACAAGCTCAGTTATATCCAGAGAGTTAAAATGTGGAATTCAGAGGAGCAGCCCTGCAACATTTAGTTATCCATCATCAAAATAACAGAGAACTCCAGTGAACTGTTTATTTAGCCCTCGGTTTACGGCTCCCTGTAAAACCAGACCAGTTTTTGATTTTGAGAGAATGATTTTTGAGTTTATTTATTTTAAATATCGAGAGTATGAGAACCCACCTCTTGAACAATACGGTTACTGAACACTAACTTTTCATCCAACTCAACAACTTACCAAGCTCCATTTTGCCTTAATTAGCCGCTCGTCAGGAGCACGAGCACCGTCTCGTCGGCTGACCAGTTGTATGAACGCGAGTTTTACAGGTTTTTACAGTCACACGATTAAAAAAAAAAAAAAAACACTCCAGTCAGTTCTGTGTCTGGATTTATGTTTGATGGTTTGTTTGCTTGTTGTCTGTGTGTCGCTAATTGATGGCGATGAAACAACCTGTCGACAGTCATCTCAGTTATATTCCTGATGACAGCTTCGCTTCAAAGCTGCGAAGTTTTGAGAAGCAACGACAGGTGGTTTGACAACACTGATGCCTACCGTTGGTGTGAAGATCCTTCAGAGGTCGCCAGCTTCGCAGACACACGCTTCTTTTTCTTTGCTTCGTGCCTGCGGAACACTAAAGTAAAGACTCAAACACTCGCTGTCTCAATTAGCAAAACGTGACCGGAAGTGAAGTGATGCGTGATGTCACTGGAGGGGTGGGGGGGACAAACAAAACAAAACAAAAAAAAAACAGGCAACTTAGGTGGTGTATTATTAAAACCAAGAGAGAGTAAATAAATAAATAAATAAATTAAATGGAGAGGTGAATATATATTGAGGCATATGACATTTACTCCTGGCCAGCCAAAAGGAGAGTGTGAGCTGTAGTTGCACAGCCAATGGACATCAATAAACAGTGACTGGATCTTCTTCCTAAATTGAATACAATTAAAGATGTGAATCCAGTAACCTGTGTTGCAAAGGATGTGACTCTGAAGTCAGTTCACATTACACCTGCTTGATATGTAGCAGCTGAGAATGTGTAAGTTTCTTAACCCTGAAACGTTTTATTTGTTGTTTAGAATGATTGATATTCAATGTTAAAGCGTTTATGGAGCCTTTAAAACAAAACGTAATCCCAGTTCCTTTTCCTTCAAACACAACACAACACTCATATAAACAGCAAATATCCTTTGATCTGACCTCTCATTAGTGAGAATAGCTCTTACATAGTTTCTGACTTTTAACAATCTAAAATAAAAATTCATTTTGATACATCCTTTTCTTTGTACTTGTTTAAATAATCCAAAATTGGAATAATAACATTTTTACATCATCGTTGCTGTGTGGCTTCAGTTCTTCCGATGTCCGGTCCACCACTTTGTTTCTGGTCCCTCTCTCAGCATGCTTGTGAGTGCACGACTGCAGAGACAGAGCACTCGTCAGCCATCTATGGCCTGTTTGTGTCCATCTGGAAAAGACATTGACAGAAACATGCTGTAACAGGACACAAACACTCTCTGTCTCTCTCTGCGTCTCCACAATGCCTCCCAGACCGGCTGGTGTCTGTGACAGGACCTCTCCTGGTGAGCTCGCCTCTGTGATGAATGGCCACCTTTCCACTCTTTATCGCCTCACTAAATCATACGCTTATGCTTTTATGACCAATTTTTGCTGCTTTGCTTTACTTTCTCCTCCTGTTTTTTGAATAAAACTTGACCATAGGAGGAGGTTTCATTTTTTTTTCACATTGTTCCTCACATCGTAATGATCTTCGAGGGTTTATCATACGGTGCTGTGGCTAGAACTAACTGAGGTGAATGTTTCAAGCCAAACTGGGAGTGAAGGAACATTCTGAGAATATTTTCACTGAATTTGAAACAGCAATGTTTTTCTTGAAAATAAAAGAAAAAAATATATATTTTCTTCAGTATTGGTCTTTTTCAGCTCGTTGCATTTATGCATTGCAATGTTTTATTTTCATCTATAAGACATTATTGTCCCATTTGGTGTGATGTAGGGTTTATTCTATAGATTATGCAATGTTTAATGAGTTTCATATTTGGTTAATAATGGAAACTTACATAGTTGCGGTAGACAATAATGCAGAATGTATTACAAGGGTTAGGTGTGGTAGGTTTTGTGAAGTTGAATGAGAATTTGCCTTGTCTTCTAAAGGTAAAAGTCAATAAACAGAAAACCACATTAGATGCAACGCATCTCATATCCTTAAATGCTTTTTGATACATACTTTTACAACAAGCACATTTTTATACTCTACAAGATATTTTGATGCACTATTGACGTTGGCTGCTGCCTAACAATGGTTGGGAGATATGACGTACTCTATTGCCCCCTAGTGGATATTAAAAAGCCCATCTATCAAATTTGTCTTGATTTATTGATGATTGATAGCTTCTTCCTCAAAATTAATAAATATAGCTCAGCAGAACTTTATCCATTCATTTTTCTTACATCGAGAAGCATCTTGCCCAGGCACAATGGGCGAATTGAATTGAGATTTCTTTCTGTTGTGATATAAATTTCGTGGTGAATAGGTTTTCTGTTTTGTTTTGCTTTGTTTGTTTATTTACGGTGATGCATTCACACTCACAAGCCACACATAATCTGTATTCAAGTGTCTTTTTTTTTTTATCCCACTTCTTGATGGGATCTCTGCCTACTCTGCAGTCCTCTTACGACTTTGAGCTATAGCGATGATCTATCAATCACACACACAAAGCTGGAGTGTGCGAGTCACTGCCAGGGGAGGTCTGACCTGCGGCCTAGCGTGACATTCAAGGAAGGAGTGCTACTCACCCAGGAAATCCTATTACAGCAAAGTATGATGGATATCAGCACTGCAAAAGCTCATATGTGGTCTGACATATAATTTGTTATAATTTGTGGAGAAAAAAAAGTGCATGGCCACATTCACCTTTTTCCCTGTCTTTCACTCCTCCCAAACTGGCCCCAAATTCACTCTCACATATTTGTAATGTTTAAACACAATGTGCCGAGCGATCCACAACAAAATGAAGAAAATGCTGACAGCACAATATTGACTGGATTAAAAAAACATTTTTCTTTAAATTAACTGAGTTTTGGTGAAATATTCCTCACTTCTTTAGTGCTATAAGATCTAAATAGATGCCATGAAGTTTGCATCCACCCCCAGTGACCCTCCCACCACCACCACCACCCAAAAGAAAGACAAATCAGTAATATTGAACCCACACAGACAAACAAAGAACAAACAGAAAAGGGTCCCAGTCCAGGGACCACAACCTTCTTGCTGTGAGGCGACAGTGCTTACCACTTCACCACCATGTTTTAATATAATCTATAACACATGCGGTGATCAAATTAACAGACAAATGGCATATTCTTGTTTTGTGAAACATAAAGAAGAAGATCAACTTTATATTAGGCGACAGCGGAAGTCAAGCTGCTTCAGGAAGTCCAAACATCTGTGAGATGAATGTTAATTTATTTAAACAATAAAGACTGCAAGACCCAGAGGCTGGAGTTATTTATGCCATGTTCTCTCGTCAGATGTCTTCCACTTTGTTTATTTATGCAAGAATCACTCCTCTGTGTCATATTGATTTTTCAGGCGAGGAGTGGACCGTTTCATTTTCCTGCTAAAACTGTATGAAAGAAATCCCAGCGTGCAGCCTTTTGGATTTGTCTCTGACTTTTTGACTTGACATTTATCTTTTGAATAAGATGAACTGGGTGTGCTTACAGTGTCACACATCTTCTTATGGGTTTTTACTTTTTGAGTTCTCACAGGGAGTTTGTTCATCTGCCTCTGAGGGGGAAAAGCTATGCAGCGCCTGCACAGCTGACAAGAGAGACACATACTGACTGCTGAATTTTAATGAAGGGGTTATCACTTCATCACTTAAGAGGAGAAGACAGAACAGAAATATTTAAGAAAACATTTTGAGAAGCTCAAAAAGATTAGTCATTTGATTATGATAAACAATTATCTTTTGCATTGGACTAAATCAAATGTTAATTTACATGTCAGCCTTGTGGCTCCTCTCCCCTCCCAGCAGCCAAAGACTTCATGCCTAACCACATCTCCGTAAAGGAGCATCTAAAAATATTTTATCCAGTGGGAGGCAGAAAACAATCGCAAACGAGAAGCTGGAGGCCAGAAATGTTTTCAAACCTTAATTAATTTTTAAAACATTTTTACCATTCTCCTTTAGATTTTACCGATAAACAGTTCATTTCTACCATTATTAAACATTTCCTCATTATGTTAACTTGTGTCATCCCTATAATTGGGCATTTTCTGATCTGCATGATGGCAAAGTCTTTGCACGCTTCAGCTTTGCTGAAAGGCCGCTCTTCAAACCCAGATCACTGCGAGGCAAATGTATTCTAATCTCTTAATTCGGTCAAACCGATCTTTGACCACCAAAAGCATTTTTCCTCGTTAACATGTAATCCCCATCTGCCTCGTCTCCCAGAACTAAATGTGCAATTTACATACATCACAGGCTGCAGGTGTGGGCGCCAGGGCGGGAGCTAATTTTCGCCACCACGGTGTACTTTAAGACAAACGATCGCACGGCAATCATCTGCTGGTAGGGCCGCTGTTTGGAGCAACGCAGAAGCAAAGTGGATTTAAACAAAGCACTCAGAGCAGAATCGGCCAGAGGAGAGAAGTGGACGTTGGTGTGCCTCTGAACTCTGACAGCTTTAATTAAATGGGGAGTTTCCTCCTCTGCACTTGACTAATAACTAGCAGCGCTCCTTGGAGACCTGTGGCACTGGCAGTCAAATGCAGCTGTGATATCTCCAACTGCAACCCCGCTTTTATTATCACGACCGCTGCTCCTGCCGGGGCCGTTGCACGGAACAGCGTGCAAGTCACTCCTGCTGGAGGTTGACCATCAACACCTTGCTGTCGGGTCCCATCTATGTCCAAGGTCATTTCCGCTCGCAGAGGTGCAGTAGGACTCATTATGTGCCGGCGCTGATGAAAAAGTCTTGTGATTGATCGCCTCCGTCAAGGTGTCCGCTTGTAACAAAGCTGGCGTTTTCACCTCAATCTGATATCTCGCAGACGCCTTTGGGGCTTGTTAGCTCGGATCCAGAGATGTTTACTTATTCATTAGTATTCCAATGAAAAAAAAGGACAATAACTTTGTCTAAAATTGTCAAAATGAATCACGCTGCCTCACAGCACGCATGTCCATCACTTGTCCCCTCATTTCAACTTCTCCTTATCAGACCACTTAATGTGTTCTGTCGGCCAGCTGGAGTTTGTCTTTGGACTCATGCATTGGGTCCTGTCAGCAGCCTCGCAGCCTGATGGATGGAGACCCCAGTGTTCTACATGTGCAGACGGTGCCGCAGGTTGACGCCGCATGCAGGGACGAGACAAGTGCAACAACTAAACTCGTGGCTGGTGGTTGAGCTGATCGTCGTCAGTGTGCGTTATTATCAGTCAACATGCTTTAAGACTCATTTATTTCTCTGACATGCGCCGACGTGATAGAAAACAGCAACATCTTTGCCTTTTTTTTGAGTGAGAGGTTATTATGGGGTTTTGAAGTCATTAGTTGAACAGCTAAGACAGTGAAGAAGCAAGCGGTTTCAAAAGCAGTGGCCAGTCCAGACAGGAGCATCATTACAAGTTCATAAAGTCACAAGATTCAAAGGTCAGATGTATCTTCAGGGTCATCGCTGCGCACCCTCGGCATGCACCACGCCTGGGATTGCCAAAGAACTGTCTTGCTACATTGTGGGTGCAAACACAAAGCAAAATAATATCCTGATGTCTTGTTGTGTGTAACTGTGTTTTCAGGACCAAATGCATACGTGATGTGAATGGGGGGAAAGTATTTTATGGCTCTTCCTGCAGCTCAGCTGTGTGATGTCTGTTTAGCTGCCTCAAGTGATGTCACTGGACTCAGTAAAGTCTGATGATTCAAAAACAAATCTGCAGGTGTGGGATTTAAAAGAAGTAAGTCTCAACATCATGAGCTCTTCCCTCTGCTCGGGGCTACGTCTAAACCTCGATCCAAGCCACTGCATTGTGGGAGAAGGGCTGAAGAACAGTTGAAATACATGCAATTTGGTGGCTGCAATAAGACAACGCATGTGTGCATGCATGAATCACATCTACTCAGATTCATCAAAAAAATAATTGATTGTGTATTGGAGAAACACAATCAGGGTGAGGGTCTTCACCGCGGGCAACAGAAAAGTTTCAAAGCTTGAAAGAAAACAGAAGGTCAACAGAAATGTCTGTTTTCTTCACTCACTCACTATTTATCATTAGTTTTAAGGTTTGGAGTTAAATGTCAACATGGTGGGAGTTTAACAAAAAAAACTATTGCAATTAAAATGAATCTCATTACATAAACTGTTGATTCCAGCCATTATAATACATCAGGTCTTTTGGGGTTATAGGATAAACACGTATTAATGCTTCTTTCTCGAGCATAAGAACTTTTATTTATTTATTTGTTTTCTGTAAGAGGTAAAGATGTGATGGCAGAATCCGTGACCGCGCTCGGCTCATGAATTATTAACTTTTCTGAAGATGAGCGAGAATTTGCCCTGCAGTTTCCTGAAAATATTTGCTCAGTTGATCCCCCAAAGTGATGGCCAGGTCCTCTCATTTAAATGTTTACATCCCTCATTTGTCTCCTGTGCTCAGAATGCTGCATATATCACTTCCAAATTAGGCTTAAAGAGTGTCGAGAGACTTAAACAAAGCGGAGGGGCTGGGAGGGGGGTCCCGCTTTACATATCTGGTGTGCGCACGCTCCCTGAAGCCGGTTCACGGCAGATCCAGGCTGAGCCGACGTTCTGCAGAGGATCCACACGGCACATTGTCATGCAGGACCATGTCAGCGGAGCTCAGAGGGCGCCTGCCGCTTCTTCTCCTCCTCTGCTTTGATTAATATGCTCCTGATTGGTTGCTGAAGGGACAGCCGTGATGACTGATTACTCTGACACTCAGGCCCGTTGTTTGACTTTGTAGAGCCATATTGGAATCAGTCTGAGGCCGTCCAGATTGCTCGGTTTGTAATGACTCTCGTGGAGGGGGTCGTCAACAGGTGATGGCATCGCCTCCGCATAAACATAACTCACATAAAGCATCCAGGCCTTCACGCCCCCCTTTTTTTTTATTATCAGGGGCGAACATAAAAAGCTGCTGTCAACATCGGAATTACAAATCAAGATATACAGAGGGGGGAGAGGCGTTTGCCAGATGGAAATATTCATTTCCGTGCGTTCGTTTCTGTACAATACACACTTCTGATGGGTTCTCTCTCTCTCTCTCTCTCCCTGCCACTTTTTCGTACAGAGGTGAAGCTTTGAGGCCGCATTCATATTTCGGTGGAGGATAATGAGGTGGGAGAAAATAAAGGAACACTAGCCTGATTGAGTTTGAATTAACAACATTGACAATTTAGATCACCTCAGGGAAGAAGGTAAAGCAATAATCAGCAGTATTCATTTTGCATGCTGTGGTTTTTAATACTGTGCCTGTTATGAAGCCTTATAGTCACTATTTTACCATTGCATAAATTCCAGCAAAATCATACAATTAAATGTGTTGCACTAAAAGATGGGATTTAATGGGGCCAGCAACATTCTATTTAAATTTCCAAGATAAGAAAATCCAGAAGTTGTTCAGACAAAGGTGGATTTTGTCTAATTTTCTTTATACATTCAGCCCTGGCAGTATACATATATATATATATATATATACATATACACACACATATGGGATAGGCTCCAGCAGACCCCTGTGACCCTGAATAGGAATAAGCGGGTATAGAAGATGAATGAATAAATGAATGAATATATGTATGTATATATATATATTGTGCCTATGAAGTTGATCTTTAGGTTAATAGTTGTAGACATGGATAAACGAAACATAATAAATGGGGGGCACGTCTGGAGAAGCACCAGAAAAGGGAAAATAAAATGAAAACCTCTCTGATGTTTCGCTTCTCTTTTTCCTTCCGCTGTGCGTGAATGAGAAAGACGGCAGCAGCAGTCACAGAGCCAAGGGGGCCGACAGTGGCCTCTCTGTCCTGCAGTGAGAGCAGAGGCCAGTGGGCAGCAGATAACATTCCCTGCCTAAGAATCCATTTACAACCCATTAGACTTTCTAATACGTGCCAGCAAAAAACTTTCCTCCCCCACCCCCACCCAACCCTCCTCCCAGCCCCCTAAAAAAGAAAAAAGCAAACTGAGGCAGGAGGTGGAAAGGATGGCACGACAGAAGGCTCAGCTGTGGACTGGATTGTTCATCTAATGGCGTCACTGTGTTTGAGATTTTCTGCTAATTTTAACAACTATTTAATGACATTGTAACAACAAATGCATGTGTTTTCAGGTTAAAGAGACTTTGAGTACAGTTCATTTAAAGAGGTGGGCCAAAATAAATAAACGTATATATATATTATTATTTCATTTTTTAAAGCATTATGTGCTGGTAGTATGATAGATTGTACTGACTTTTTTTTAACATCCATTTATTATTCTCATGATATTGTCTTCCTCTGGTCCTCAGTTCTGTCATGCCAGTATGTTGGAATAACTAATGAAGCACCTTCAACTTTATGGTCTCTTCTTTGCACACAGAGCTGATCAAACAAAGCAATCTCCACCACCTGCCCTGTCTAGATTTATCCTGCACGGCCCTCAGAGTGTCAAAGCAACCCGACGACACCTCACCGCACCTTCCCCATCCTCCATCCATCCATCTCTCACCTGGCATGCAATGCTCACACACCTTCTCTGTGGGTTCATTCCCACATCGCAGTGTCACCTGGGCCTGCTGTGAACTCACAATATATGCTGCCGCCGCCGCCGCCATCAGCTATCACCTACCTGTCATGACATCAACACCGAGGAGACAGACAGCCTGCGTCAAAGTTGTTCTCGAGTCCGTGAAGCGGCAACTCCTCCTGCTGGTTGAATGGCAAAACACACCCCACACTCTTGCAGCCTTACCATCGATAGCAGGGCAACTATATCTTCGTCTTTTGGATTATTGATGTCTTTTTTTTTCTGTTTGCATTCATGCCTGTGCACTGGAAGCCATTGTGTCTCATTCTTCTCAGTGAGTAAAACCAGCTGCTTTTCTCTATATCTTTTCTGCATCCATCAGTTAGGTAGTAGCTAATCTAACAAGTAGCTGCTCGAACGTCTGAGGAAACTAATCTCACCAGATCGCTTGTTTCCATGGCTAAACTTAGAGGAGAACAAGAGTTGTGTCTTAAAAAGGTTTGGGGGGAGGGTGTCAAGGTCAACCGATTACGTAATTGAACCTTTTTGGTCTTCTAACCTTTGACCACAGCTGGTGTTGTAGGTGTGTGACGTTTGCGTGCCAACAGGTCAAAACTTCACCAGTTAATTTCAACATCTCGAGAGCCAGTTTCTCCCTTGACCAGGTTTTAATTAGGTCTGCCGCTAGGTGGCGCTTTTTACTACCATTTGAGAGAGGAGGTTGAGTAATTGAGTGGTTCAAGAATATCCCGGCAAAGTCTTCTTCAGAGGTCTGAGGAGGTGAGTGTGTAATGAGCTGATTATGGTTTTAGCTTGCACTGTATGAGAAGAAGCAGCAAAATGCTCCAGCCGGGATCATTCAAACGGGGTTTTAATCATCAGGTTTAATCATTTAATCTCGTGTCTTCGGGCTGTGGAAGGAAGCCAGTGCACCGAGACTACTCCTTTTCGCATAGTTTTATCTTTCGATTGTTTTATCCATTGTTTATTAGTCTATTTAGTCTATCCTGCCTGTTTCCCTATGTACAGACATGATCATAGTCAGATTTACATGTACTAAACAAATTTAAAACATCTTGGCCAAACCACGTTTTTCTCTTCTTGTTTTGCAGAATATTTGACTCAGACACTAGAAAACTGGTCATGTCAACATTATAGTCATTTACAAGAGCACGTTGTGCTCTCCTAGTATGTGTTTATCACAGACTTTGGGTTGCAAACATCAATGACAGCCTGTTCCATTGACACGTGAAACGGCTACTGTTTCAGATTACATTTTGGATGCAACGAGATGAAACTCACGATTGCTGCTCGTTTTACTGGGTGAAAGTGCTCTGATGGCCAGCAGAGGACGCACAATACCTGCTTTAAAAGAGAGCAAAAACAGAGTTGCAAAGCGCCTCCGTGCAGCTTGTTTGTTGTTTTGATGTGGAAAATAATGCAACTGTACAGGGGCTGCCTACCTTTAATGCTTTTAAAGAAACAATGCTTTTATCCTTCTATTCTAAATATTTATCTTTTTAAAACCGATTTAAGAGTAGAAGCTTTTTCATCGTGTCTATCTAGTGATGGACACAACACTGTTAAAATACAATTTAAAATACATTTGACTTGATGGGGGAAAATGTCTTCTTGGGAAAGAATTCAATTAACTTGTTGTTTTCCACATGTACGGACAGAAATCAGATAACTACGACCACACAGGAAATCTCAACCACTCCGCTGTCCTTTACATGGACCAGTCATGCCTCATTATAGTCACACTGAGCCAGTGATGCTTGCTCTTTCCATTCAATGTCAGCATCAAGTCATTGACAAAAAAGCCCCAAAAGAACCCAATCAGTGGGCAGTTTTTCTGTGTAACTTACATAATTTTGTAGAATCCCAGAAAGATCCATGTTTCCATTAGCAAAGAGACAGCAGAGGGGCTTAGTAGTTCTCTGACTTCACGTACGCCATGTGCTTGGCTCACCAGCCCGACACACACGCACACACACATGCAGAACATTAGCTCTGTCAGGGCAGCAGCCAGATTCCTCTCAGCAGCAGCAGGAAGACACACGGCTGCGGGACACTGAGGGGACGGGATGGAACAAAAAGACACATGCAACACACAGCATGAGCACATCGCTAAATGACTGTGACATATTAGAAATAAAGAGTTTGTTTTATAATTTACGCTACTGTTGTTACAGTAGAGCCCTGGCCGGCTTCCACTGACTGCTGAGACCCAGTGCGACGCATTAGATAGAGATCCTCCACATCGGTGAGGAATGAGGGCAGAGGCTCTGGCCTGTCATGGGCACTTCTCCGCGGATAAATAAGGCTGTCACATTTATTTGCTCCTGATCCTTTAATATTGATCCTCTTACGTTAGGTGCCCCCCGCCTCTCCCCCACTCCGTCCCCTCCACACCACCACTAATACTTTTCTGGCCCTTAACTGAATTATGCCTTTGACCTCACTCCTCGCTAAGCCTCTCATGCTTCATAAATAGAAACACATATTGGCGCCCACCAAACCACAGATACTTCATCAAGGTATACAACTATAGTCCAAGATGATTGTTGTTGCACAAAGGATTTTTTTTTTTTTTTTTTGCTTTCAAGCAACTTTTTTTAAATTATTATTTTGGACTGAAGCTTGAATGAAGCCATCAAGTATTTGTACTTTGTGCTCTCCGCTGACAGGAGAGACTTCTTTTACATACTGGACATTGGATGAAATATTTGCTAGAGGACAATCAAGCGAAAATTTAATCTGCTACTTTCTTGTTCCAGAACGTCATCAACGTCACTTGCCAGGTGTTTAAAACAGGCCCTTTTTAATTGCCTCCATAAGCATCAAACTTGGAAGTGGTCAATTGGTTTTATTTCATTTGATTAACAGGCTTTTCATATTTTATTTTCTGCAATTTCCCAACCATGGTAAAAAAAAAAAAAAAAAATTACAGGTCTATCTTAAATTATCACATAGTGTACCTTCCAGTTGCATGTTCTATTTATTAGTTTATTTATTTTTATCTTATCCTGCATTTGTGGTCACCGAGATGCTGGATCCTCTCCAAGTTGGACAACCCTGGAAGAGTGTGCAGTTCAACAGAGGGAGGTTCATCTGATGTCTGAGGCCTGTGGAAGGAAGCCAAAGCACCCAAACCAAAAATGACTTCTCTTTGCACAATTTTATCTCAATTCTTTATCTGATTGCTGTTTTTAGTCTATTAGTCCATCCTGACTGAAATACAATCTGGGCTAATTTGTAATTAAATTGCTTAATTCAAATTTGATGGAGTCAGATTGCAAGCCAGAGAAGAAGAGAATAACAGAACCATCGAGTACCAAGTCAAAGAAACCTTCAAAGTTCCCTTCTGGCTGAACTTCCCTTAGATCACTTAGCCAAACACAGCCATTCGTCCACCACCTGCAGCCTTTGACTGACTTTGAAAAGACAATGAGCCCTTTTTCGCTCTTGAAAGGTTGATCAGAGACACTGCAGTAATGCAGGTCTCCTTCCCCAGAATCCCGCTGCGTTGGCGGTCTATTGATCTGTGGAGCAACGCAGAGAGTCTTCTGCGTTAAACACCGTCTCTCAGCGGTCAACCTCCACATCCTGCAGGGAGCCGTGCAAAACTCCAGCCATGGGAATTCATCAGGCTGCCAATAATCTCCGATCTGGACGGATGACAATATCGAGAGCGCGCTCAGCGCTTGCCACGCGAACTCACTTCATCATGCCACTAAGAGATTCACCCTTCGACAGTATTATGGGATAATTCCAGAGTCTGGAGCTGGTTACATCATCAAATCAGATGTTTGTTCAAGTCATAGTTGTATCTGTCTGGGTTTTGAAATGTTAGAGGTCATCAGAGCCAGGAGGACTCATGAACCTTAACAGTAGACGCCACATGAAAGGAGTGAAGGGATACATTGCAGATTACATGAAAACCACTTTGTAAACACGCTGAGGGCCCAATTAGATAGTCTGTGGCTCTTGTTTTCTTAATGCTCGGCTGGGTATGACAAACTCCCACAGCTTAAGAAATAACAACGGGAAATATTTCATGGATAGTATTTAGTGCAAACCAGCGCGGTTTTTCTGAATGTACGAAACTTTTACGCAACGAGCCTCCAAAACTTTCCAGCACGTGGCTGATTGAGCTGTCAGAGAAACAACGTAGTCAGTACTGTGGTTACGTAATTTCGTTGTATTTACACTTTAGGTTGAGCTCGACGACAAAAGCTTACAAAATGTTTTCAGTATTTATGCTGGATGTCAAATAAAGGCGGTGCAACGTAAAGGGGAAAAAAAGTGAGCGTTGTCCTTCTCCTGCGGTGTCACTGTCTTAAAGCAAAAGATCGCAAACTAAAAAAAAAGAAGAAAAGAACCGAGGCTGCAGATGTTAAAAGGTAAACAAGGAGTGTGAGTAAATATTTTCTGCGGGAAAAGTGAAACCCATATTGGGGCTCAGAGAGGCGGGAAGGTGGCTGACAGCACCACGCGGAGGACTGGATGTGTCAGAGCACCAACACAAACACTCATTTTCACTTCTGGCCGCGTTAAAATTACTCTTGCGTTTTAAACTTTTTTTGTTTTGTTTTTAAAAAGAATGACTCGGCATCATCCCACGCTGCTCAACAACCTGCCCACGCCCGTGCCTTCAGTCAGAACGTGTCCAAACACGCCGCTTTGGTGACAGGCATCAAACTAGGCCCTGGATGCTGCCACTGAAGAAAATTTCTATCTTATCTGTTTTATTGTGTAAAATGACTCTTTTCTAGCTCTGTTTATGCTGCGCTCAGGGCAGCAGGATGCTGGAGTGAATCCTGGCTTCCTTTGGGCAAAGGTGAGATTTACCCTGGTCCAGTATTTTTATCATATATTTTAAATAAATGCACCGAGTGTAAGCTTTACTTTTGGCACATGGAATGTTTATACATTTCTCCTTTTATTTTAAGCACACCAAGTTTACAACTGTCATTTGAAATGAGCCGTTGAGTAACTTTGACTGGAGCTCCACTGACGGGTGTTTCATGTTCATGTATGACCATGTGACCGGAGAGGAAGGTGGCACCTCTACAGTTTGTAAATATCCATCCTAGAACTTCCGGTACGCCGTCAGGGGAGACTGTGTGTGTGTGTGTGTGTGTGTGTGTGTGTGTGTGTGTGTGTGTGTGTGTGTGTGTGTGTGTGTGTGTGTGTGTGTGTGTGTGTGTGTGTGTGTGTGTCTTTCAGTTCATTCAGGGTAGTGGGTGCAGTGGACACAGACAGCAGCCGTCTTTGTGTCATGGATTTACAACTGGAAACCACTCCAACTAAATATAGCTGCGGCAGAGGGCTGCCTTCATCCCACTCTGAATTTCAAGCAGGGACCCTGTTAGGGTTGCTGGCTAACACAAGTTTTGTTTTTAAATACAAGTGTTTGCTCTGGCAGGAACTATCACCCCGAGATAAGATCTGCTGTCAAACCAGGACAGTGGAGAGAAAATGTAATAGTTTGTTTTCTGCTGCAGATCTTTGGACAAAATGTGGTTTGGTTCACTCAAACTCTGCACTTGCTACCTAATAAATTCTGTGCCACTTAGGTTTCAGAGTTTATAAACAGCTTTCAGGCATCACTCTGCCTCCACGGCAGCAAAGTGCAGCTCTAAAAGGTTCCTTCCTAAAGCAGCACCAGCTCTGTGGTCACAGTGCCACTTTGAGCGTCCGTGTCACTTTATCATGACATGACCGGACCGGGGCGAACTTTGAAGCATCTTTTAAGGGCTGGCCGGATCTCTGTTACAGCTGTGTGAAGTTTAAAAGGAACTTGTAAATGTCAACATGGTCCATCAAAGCACAATAGCGAAGAGAATTTACTGTGGCAGCTAAAAAATAAATGCGTACACACCAACGGTTGTGGGCTGATCTTGTCATGTCTGACCTTGATGACAGTGATTTTGCCTGGAAAAATAAATCTAATGTTGACAGTATGTGTTTCTACCCGACCAGCCTATCAGGGAACTCTTCGGGGGGAGAAAGAGGGAGAATTAATATTTAATATTCACATGTAGCCAGTCGAATAGATTCTGGGACGACAAATAAACCTTCAAGAATTCTTGAAAGACTGATGACATTGCAACCACAGCTTGGTAATGTAATATTTTGGGGAACCAAAGCCAGTAAAGTCAATGACAAATCCAAGAGGTGAGAGTCAGGGTTATGTTTTATCATCCGTGAGCAATAAATACGAGACAGTGGGGTGATTCTGCATGAAAAATAAAGGTGTTGAAAATGGCTAAAACATGGGGCCTAGACTAGTTGAACATCACCCACATGGATGAACTTTTTACCTTTTTTGGCATCTTCCTTTTCCTTTCCTTCGTTGGCATTGGATCCAGTCTCTGTGTTTCTGTGGTAATATCTGGAGAGTCTGTGTAGACTGATTGGAGCTCCAAAGGTTGGGAAGAGGTGAAGCTGTTCTTCTAAGTGACACCACTGTGGAAAACAAAAAAAACAAAAAACAAACACATGACAAATAATATATGAGCTTCAGGGTAAGAAAGAAAATGTGTGTGTGTGTGTGTGTGTGTGTGTGGTTGTGGTGGTTGGGAGTGCACCGCCGCTGAGGTCAAACACGTCCTCACGTTACATTATGAGCAGTTTACGAGGCAGGAATTGAGTGCACTTTACGTCATCAAACAAATAAAGTTGCAAACAAGCACACATGGGAACCATTATTGACAAAGTGGAAGCTGATAAATCACAGCCGGATCATCGAACACTAATCGGCCTAAAAAGTCACGAAGACACGTTCAGTTGTGCTATAAATCTAACTGGTTTAATCCCTTGTGTGTTTATAGGCTGTGATTTTTTTTTTAATTCATTTTATTTTATTTTTTTCGAGAAGATTCCTGACAAAAGCAATGAGGCTCAGTGAAGGCAGCGCTCACCAGAGGAGCCTTTGAGCGCAAAACTAAATAATTGTTTAGCGCAGCTCAGCACAAACTGGCCGCTGCCGCCGTGTTGACCTACATGGTTGGTTTGGGCAGACGACTTCAGGCAGACAGGAGTGGCGACGGCGGCAGAGGTGCATGCGGCCGATCCCTGCGTTCTCTCCAAGAACGAGGCGAGTCAAAGAAGTTCAATGTGCGGCAAAGTTTTGTTTTTTTGTTGAGTTTTCTTTCACTACTTACCGCCGATTCAAAAATCAAAGCAACGCATACGATTTCTCCCCTCCAGATACGTCGGTGTTGCGCACAAAGCCTCCACAAAAGCTCCCAGCCGGTGCTCCGGTTCCACCCGTGTGATTCATTTGAATTTATATTGCGGCAAAAGAGGCCCTTCCAGTGTGATGACTGGCGGCAGATATGAGGGAGCAGCGTTTTTGAAACGCTGCCGCCCGGGTCAGCAGGTGTGCAGCCGGAGAACAGGCTGCTGTGCCGCCGTAATGAAAGCAAAGCAAAAAACAGAATTAATGGAGCGATAACAACGTGAACGGTGGCTAAACAATCCCCTGCCTTTTATTGCATCTTGTAACCGCCTCCGGGAAGAGAGGCACCGGCACAGACAGAATGTCTTATCTGTGTTTTATGAACCGAATAAAACGATATCATGTTTCGGTCTGAGGAACTTTTCTCCGCCTCAGCAACTGACGCGACCCACGGTGCCCTTTGGATGTGGCTCCGCTTGCGATCAGACTCCCCTTAAACAAACTTGTAGCACCTGATTCGACGAGCTGCCTTCTCTCAACACTCAGCGAGGCCAACATCAGGCGGCCAGCGGTGGTTCTTGGAAATCCAGCAAGGCAAATAGTCATGAATTTATTAGCTACAGCACTCTCCATCCTATTCCTATTTGCCACTTTTTTTTTTCCTCCGGCACCGAGCTCCATCTGGAAAATATTTGGAAACACATGCTCGACCTTCCCTAAAACCCAGTCCATGTTACCAACACAAGTAAACTCATTAGGTGGGCAACTTCCATCGATGTGCACAGGCTGATTTTACTTCTTCGCCAAGGCGGAGGGTAATTTCGTCAGATGAAACTATTTGAGACAGACCACGTTGCAAATGAGTTAAACACTTTCGGTCTCTTCCTGAGCCATCCCTCTCAGCCCTTGATTTGACGTTCCGTCTCCGGAGTGGAAGAAAACTTTCCACAAAGCGAGATCTTAATTGTCAATCAGACGTTTTTCCAGACGTTTTTTTGGGCCTCAGGGTTTGGGACCTGTCAGAATGACTCATCTTCCAGGTCTCATCCTTACACACATTTTAGTCTCGCACAAAAGGGATTTTTTTTTTTATTATTATTATTATTTATCTATTGACTTCTTTATTTGGTTTTGCATTTATTTATAGCTTTATACTTGGATTTCTATTTCGAATCTAGCCTGTGTTTGTGACACTCAACCACAAATGACTTAACTCAATTTAAGGTCTCTGAGGAGGTGGCCGCCCCTCACCATTATTTGGAATGTGTGGAGTAGCCGCATCCAACACCATGCAGCATGAATTTATTCTGGGCAGAAAGACAACAGTGAATTTTCTCGAGAGATAAACAATGTCATCTGTATGGTCGCGCTGTGTGCCACCCCTGACGCCGAGTTACATAATCGCCTCTGAGACTCATTAGTTAATGTCGGTTGGCTGTGATGATGGACGGAGCTGCGAGCACATCCAGCCAAGTCAGTTTTACATGCAAGAGTAGCTTCAGCCCTACGCTGTTGGGTTTAAAATCAGCTTTTCAGTTTGCTATACAAGAATTATTTTTAAATAAAATGAAATCGACAGTTGTCTCCCATTATTTTTGGTAAAATGTCCTTACCGCAAACTAATAAAAGCACTGGCAAGGGAGTTTTCAAGATGGGAACAATGGAAACAAAGTGTGGGCAATGGCAGTCATGGCAGTTTGAATTAAATAAAATGCTGAATTAAAAATATAATAACTTACAAAAGCTTGCAAATGTTGGTTAGAAAGTCCAAGAACAAAATAGGAATCCCACAAAAGACAGAAATACGTATTAAGAAGATAAGAATCAAGCAAAGCCTGGCTGCAGAGAGGAGGGCAGGTGACCAGGTGCACTTCATGAAGGTAACCAGACTCAAGACTCACAGCAGAATGAAATGCTGGACAGAAACAGGAAGGGAACCCTTCAAAATAAGACTCAGAAGCAGACTCATAAAACTCAGAAGTGGTGGTTTGAAGATTACAAAACATGGAGAATTTTATGATTGTGGGTCAATTGAAGCCCGAGTCTGCTTCATTATTTCTCCCACTTTGTGCAATTACAGCAGAGGCGGCCCTCCTCCTGCTTCGCTTTCTGAACCTCTGGACTTGGCCTTGTTTGTTTAAAGTGTCGACCCACCACTCGACCTCTGCACTGGTCCTCTGCCAGTGCCAAAGTCTCGGTTAATTTCCTCTCTGTGGGAGATTTTGAACTCGGTGGCAGAGACATATTAAAGAGGTGTCTTTCATTCCTGTGCTTTTCCAGATGGAACCGGAGGAGAGACGAGACGTAAGCAGCTGTACGTGTCCATCTTTGGTTTAGAAGAATTCAAGCCCAAACCTCAGGCTCTGAAGCCTGAGCACATTTATATAAGTTAGTTTCTGCAGCGGGAGGTGAAGCCACCCTTCCTCAGACACTCGCTCTCCACCTCTCCGTGCTCAATTCTTTCCATCATAAGCCACTGAGGTCAAGCACAGCGTCAGAATCCGGGAAATGCGTGTTGTAACAAAGACTCCGGAATGAAAATAGAGTGAGGCATTTTGGAACTTTGAGAGCATACCAGAAAAACTCAATTATCGCGCCCTCGTGTAGGTGTGCGTGCGCGTCAAGGGCAACCATAGCGTTCTCATATTTTCAGCCATCAGCAGTCACGGAGGCACAAACGAAGGGACGTTCGCAGATGAGTGCAGCTCTCGCGGTTAAACTTCCCCGCTGTGACGGCAGCAGGTCGGAGCCAGTGTGCCAGACACAACTAATGAGTTCCAGGACAGAGCGCGAAGCAGCGTTTCATCAGGTCCCTCCGCGCTCGTGTGTGTGTGTCATCAGGCCTGTTGGAGCAGCTCCGGCCTGGTGTCAGCACTCTGATCTCTGACTGCGACCACGCCACAACAAGTGGGCGAGTCGGTTAGCGCCAGCGTTAGCTCGGTTAGCTCGACTGCCACCGCCGCCCTTTAAACATAATATACAGTCCTGAAAAAGACACAAGATGTTGGACTGGTTGTCTGTGCCTGATTTCAAAAATAGCTGCACTTATATGGAGTCTCTGGTTTAATTAGTGCCTATCAATTACAGAGTGGGGGAAAAGAAGCATTTTCATGTTATATTTTATAGTAGTGTTTTCCAAACTTAGGATCAGGACCCAAAATAGGTCGTTGACCAGTTTTCGTTGGATTGCAAATTGGCAGAATTGCCTGCGTAAAAATGCTGACGTGAATACGTCTTCCTAATTAAAGGGAGGGGAGTTTTGTTTTGCTTTTACAATTCAATAAAACAGTACAGTATTGTATTACTGCATTTAATGCGTGGTGTAAAACTTATCATTACACTTTGTGTGTATGTTCTTGACCACAGAGTCAAGTCTTGCTGACTGACATGAGTGAGTTTCCACCGAAAGTTGAAATAAGCTGGTGAGAATTTTAACATCACATTGAGCACATGTAAATATTGCAGTGTTGTGCTTTCAATTCGTTAAATGAAATGTGTGGTCTGTTGTAATAAAAATTTAATTTTGTTGCTAGGGGCTGCTGTGATTGTTAGTGATGCATGATGTGTTTTCTCAAATTTGGGTCATGGGGAGACACAAAATTCATCATTTGGGTCTCAAGCTGCTTTACACCATGACAACATATTTAATGACCCTCTTAACAAGAAACAGTGTGTTTTGAATATAGGCCAGATAGCTTGAAGAAACATTCCCTTGGAATGAATAATTGGTCAGTACAAAATGAAATTAACCTCAGAAAACATGTGAGACATTTATTTCACACAAAGTTGTGTTAGTGACATTAGCTTCAGACTGCTAAGTATATGCAATGAATGAATAACTTAAATAGTCGAGAATGACCAACACACCCGATCTCAATGCAATGTGAAGTTTATGCATTAAAAAGATGTTACATGTTTCCCAATGCAGCACCATACAGATCTATGGGAAATTGCAAACCCCTTAGAACCTGTGTGTGTGTGTTCGTGTGTGTGTGTGTGTGTGTGTGTGTGTGTGCGTGCATGTGTGTGTGTGTGTGTGTGTGACTGGGGGCTCTGGGAACCAAACCTTTCCCAGCACCTCTACAGCAGTGTTGTGCAGAAAGTGAGTAGCAGAGGACTCTCAAAGTCTGGTATATAAAGACATCACTGCGAGCTGGGACGGGGAGGTCCCCGCTGACATTTGTCTTGGCACGAGCAGCCAGTGGCAGCGTTCGTGCAGATAGCCCACTGACATCAGCAACATGGGAAAAGTGCCCTCGGGCCACGCACGGAGATGCCAGCTGTCTTTGGCTCTACGAGGGCCTGCATTAAAGAACGCCGACATGGCGGGGAGCTACGGTTTCGCAGACGCAGAGGATTCTTGTAAAGCCATTCCACTAAACCACCCGACGGACAATATCTGTTTCTCTCCTTGCAGATTCCCTTCTGTTGGATGCACCACTGTGTTGTAACAGAGCGCCCAGCTCCACTAGAACTCTGCTGAACTTCCTGCGCGCTGCAGGCTAAGATGGCACGGCAGCAGCGGTTACCTCCCGCCTCACACACTCAGAGATCACGTAAGTGTTTTTGTCTAGAAAAACAGTTTTTGTAGGTTAATGAAACGCAGAGCGTGTGAAGAAATGAGAAACAGGTGAGGATGACGCTGGGAAAGTGCCGAGTCGACCGGTGAACTGATACGGCTAGATGGTAGATTATCAGGTGGTGAAGAGGAGGGAGGGAAACTGTGATGTCATGTGGTGATGGTGGTGAAACAGTCCCGGAAATAAGAATTGTGGGCAGATTTGACAGAACTGTTTCCAACATGCTGATGGTCGTTTTCAAACAAAACCTAGTCTTCTGACCGAACATCATAGGAGCTTCAGCCACGTTCAGGCCTGATCCGGAGAGGAGTTAACTGGCCCTAAATTTAAGATTTCAAAGAATAAATGAATTGATAAATTACATGGACCTCCATTTGAATTTAAATCACTTCAACCACCAGTTACATAATCAGTGCAACTTTCTTTTTTTTTTGCAGAGCTTGCAAAATATGATGGATGCTCTACATCTGCATGACTGTATTCATGTCCAATGTGCCAAACAGAGGTTGGCAGTAACATATATGGATTTCAATTCCTTTCCAGAGCGGGAAAAAGACGAGAGGCCATGTAAGAGTTTTTCCATACGGTGACGTGAAGCCACGCTTGTGTCTCTGGCTCGCACCGCTGACAGAGACCAGGGGCACAGCAGGGTCGATTTATGAGCTTCTGCGCGATCCAGCACATATTGCACACTGCATTGTGTCACATGGTGCGGACAAGGTCGAGGTTACATAAGCTAAAGAGATCTTTAGTACTATTGCACAAATGCCAAATCATTATCATGTATTGTTTGATTTTGTGGCTTCAGGAAAGCACACATATGCACACTAACACAATAAATGAATGAGGCATGTCATCTAACAGATCATCAGATCATCCTCAGATCAAAAATAACTTTAAACTGCAATGGTAATGGATTTTTTTGTTGTTGTTGTTTCAAATCACCATGAAATTCTGAATTATTTTCGCTACTAGTGCTTTCAGATCACATCATCGTCTAGCAAGACAACAGGGTGAATCTTTATGCATTGTTTTGATTCACTTTCCTAGAGACGGGGCAGACGAGCAGCCCTTTAAAGGCTCGGTTCAATTCCATACACTTCCAGACTAAAACAAACAGAAGGTTGGCCAAACCATCACACTCCCTCTTGTTTTACGCCTCGCTGGTTGCTATGCTCACACAACTCTTCTGAGGATGGAGCTATTTGGGAGGACAAAAAATGCCGACACTACACTTTTGTTTACTTGGGTTCAACTTTCCTCTTGTCTTGCCGCGGCACTCGGAACAAAAGGTGGAGAGGGGGGAGGGGCGGTGCCGAACTCCGCTACCTCTCATTGGATACCGAACTTCCGATAACTGGCAGGGAGGGACAAAAGATTAAGTCAGGCATCATCAGCGTCTGATTACGTGTCGGCTCCGCTCACTGTACAAAGCTGGCAAAACAAAAGTGGGCTTTGAGTGCGCTGCACTATTACAACATCGACAACAACAGTGTCTATATTTAGACTGATTTACCGACAGCCGGTTCATAAAAAAACGTTCTTCATCTCATGCCCATCATTAACCAATTGGGGCACAAATTGGCACCCTTTGAGAAAAGTTCTACAAGTGCTGAGAGAATGGGGCCTTTTACTGTCCACTCTGAGCTGTTGGGAAAAGCAACAGAGGGAGCCAAAGGTCTTTCGTCCAATCAGGATCTCAGAGAATTCTCACAGGCCTTTTCTCGGATGGATGCATTTTGATACATTTGAATACATTCACACATCCTTAGTGGAAAAGCCTGTTGAAAACAATTGAAAAAAGGCCAGTTCCAAAAAAAGCGACAAAGGTTATTGGTCTGTCACATTCAAACCATTGATAAAAAAAACAAATACCGTCCTCTCGATCAGACAGAGAGGTATGTCTGTTGAGCGACCCGAACTTTGTGCAGACACTCTTCCCTTTGATCGATGGGCCGTGATCCATCCAAGCGGCAGCTTCAGTGAGGAGGAGGAGGAGGAGGAGGAGAAAATCTGCTGGAGGGGCTCGAGATCTCGCTGGCAGCAGTGCACTGTTCACATATTGCCCACCCCGATGGTCAACTACACACACACATCACAACAGATTCCTCATCATTCTTCTAATGAGTCTTTGTTTTCTTGCTGGGCTTTTGGCTTCTGGCGGGACAGAAATCACACAGAGCTGCAGAGGGAACACGGCCAAGGATTCACTTCAGTGGCTTCACACACACCTCCATCAAAAAAAAAAAAAGAAAAAAAAACAACAATGTGCACCAATGGCAGAGCACGAGTTATGAAAGCCACATGAATTTCACTACAAGCTTCAGCGCTGTTTAAGGAGGCTGTTTAATGGCATTGCAATAGTTTCTTACTTTGTCCTATGAAGCCATGAGTAATAATCTGTGCAGACAAAAGGGACAAAGAGTGATCCTGGATTTTTGTTTTTGTGTCTTTTATGAATCTATAGAGACAAATGTGTAATCGATTCAAAGGGATGAACTGGAATTCTAAATGCCAATAGCAACATGGCAACCTTTGAAATACTAACCTTTATAATTCATATTATTCTCTAATATATTGTTCTTAATCAGTTTGGCCCAGTTTATGACCTTGCTATCATGTCAAACTTCCACTCAAATGCTGATGTGCAACTGCACTCACTCACTACAGTGAGCCAAGAGGAGGATGTGAAGATATGAAGACCTGCTTCATAAAGTAGGACACCACAGAAACAACTTCGGACTTCAGTCTGTGAAAGTCTCATACATACAAATAAGCTGGTAAACCAATGAAAAAAAAAAAAAAAAAAAAAAGATCAGGACATCTTATTTAATTTCAAATGTCAACCAGTTGCCACGGAAGAGGTCAAGGGATCAGTGAAGAATTACTATTCCTCATCTGGTAGCCATCAATATCTGTCAACATTTCACTGTGGAGGAAATGGATTCTCAAAGATTGTCATCATGGTTTTGCCAATATGTTAATTTGAAAGATAATATACAACCTGCAGGCCCTGCATGACCCAGAATGACCAGAGGTATTAGGCAACTCAAAATAAATGGAGGCAGAATATGATCAATGTTAGCCTACTTAGATAAATCCTCCTTGTTTTTCTCATCTTGGGTTGACTTTGGTTCACGTCTTGTTTTACCTCCTCCTCCAAATTCTTTCCCTGAATAGATATCTCTGTCCGCTGGCTTTGTTTGCCAGTCTTTGTCAAACCTGACACAATCAAAACACAAAATCAGCCTTCAGCTTTTTATCTCTCTCTAAGCAGAGATGAACCCCAAGTTTATAAAATACAGAAGTCAGTGTTCAAACATGGATACAAGGGTTAGAAGAGTCAGGTGATGGGTGGACGTTAGAAGTTTGCCAAGAAAAAGAGTTCACGTTTTCTGAGGAAAGGCAGAAAAACACCTCTACTGTGCTCCTCGCAAGCCAGTAAGTGAGGGAGGAGAATTTTCCCTCCGCTGACTGGACTTATTCCAAATTACCGAGACGGAGATCGATTGTGAAACTTAAAGGTCACTTAAATGTTCTTATCTCGAAAGCTGATCGACGTTCCTTGGCTGCGGATGCATTACCGGAACACCAGAGGCAGATTAATGTTTTGCTGTGAGTCCATGAGGAGTCATGGAAAGTGGTGCTTCTATCTCTCATGCCGCTGACTGCCCGACTAGGTATGTTTGTATGAGGCTGGTGGGAGTTTTTCTCTGGCGGTTCGCACTGACACACGGAGATCTTTAGCAGAGGAGAGAACCATTAAGGGGGCAACAGGAGATACAACCTTCCACCCAGAGCAATACACAACACCAAGGCAATGTTGGAGATGATGGAGGATGAAAGGCTGCTAGGCCTCCTGCTTTACTTCACACAGGTTGCCATACATGGTTGTATGATGGTTATAGCTGTCCCAGTGTCCTGGATTCGATTCCTGCTTTTCTGATACCCAGGCATTCCCATCTCTGCATCCATAATCAAAAACATACATCAGAAAATGCTTTTAATATTTGAATATAATTTTTTGAATATAATTTTCTACAAAACAAAGGTAAAAGAAAATCTGTGTGAGTGTGTGTGTGTGTGCGCGCGCGTGTGTGTGTGTATTGCACTGCATTGCATTGCATGTGGCAATGTTAGTAAAAGCGGTCAGTAAAATGTTCCAAGTTAGTAATTCAATACAGTTTTCTGCTGATCTGGCGTGAATTTATGGCAACAAGAGCTACTGTGGTTTTTCCTGGTTTGCTTATAGAAAAGGATAGATTTAAGTTTTGTTTATAGGAAAAGTTCCGACCCCAGCCCACTTAAACTTCAGCGAGAGGTTTTTTCGCCAATTGCCACAAAACACTAAATATCATAAAGATTTATGATATGCAAGTCGGATTTCAATAGATTTCATTACTTCGTAATAAAAAACATGTTTCGAGGCCGACCTCTTTCACTTGGCTCATGTCAAAAACCAAGAGAAACCAGCAAAGTTACATCTCGCAGAAGCTTCAAGCTTCGCAACAATCAGAGTGCACGGGCGATGAAAAGCTATGAGACGAGGCCTGGGTGGCCCTCGCTCTGAATTTCCTCCATAATGATCGAAATACAAATTTTAAACCATTCAATCTGGAGGGAGGCAATTCAACAAAGTCTAATTATCCCAGCAAGGCAGGAAAGAAAATCGCACTGCGATCACAGCTAGACAGAAGTGAAAGTGAATAAAAGAGAAGCGGGCGTTGCTTGTAAATCATACTTTATTTCCAAATTGTGCAAAAAAAAGAAAACTATAGACACCATCCGAGGAGACCTGTATAAAAACAAGAAATCTAAACAAATTCACACATTCTCAACATGTCTTACTGAGTATTTACAATTCCCTTAACTTTACAAAACATTTAGCATTTCCAATACAATTTTATATATATAGTAAAGAAATAAGTGCATGGCGTAGCAAAAGGGCTGAGGTAGAATAAGAAGTTGAAGTAGAAATATGCATAGAGGCAGATGTTTTAGCAAGTCATGTTTTGTGTTGTAATGAACATTCTTGTTGTTGGGTTGTTACCTTTAAGGTTTGAAACACTTGAACACTTGAAACATGATTTGTGCTTAGAAATGCAGATAAATAAAGATTAAAGAGACAGCAAAATCATACTATGATCCAGGTACATCAGTATGTAATGTGACAAATGAATGACTTGAAGACTTCGAGTCGTGTAATTACCAAGTAATACTTAGTGTCAGACACGCTGAGGTCAGAATGCAGCAGGCACTGGAATAAACTAGCAGTAAAGAGCAGACTGAAGATGAGAATCTCTGCACAATAAACGGTCTCAGATAACTGGGACACATTCTTTCGTGTAAGGTGGGAGGGAAAGAAATGTTTCATTTTTATATTCATGTGAGAGACTAAGACAAGAAATGAGGAAAGCATGAAGCAGCAACAAATATAACACGACAAATACTTGCATCCTGTTAAAAACAAATCTGTTTCCTGTGACTGTTATTTGAGAAATCCACATTATATGACTGTAATTTGAGGAGCCGCCCTCCGCCCAGTGAACCCAGCAGTGAGCCCCCTTCACTGAAGCCTCTCCGTGATGTTTCAGCAGTTCCTGCTGCCTGTGAACACTTGACCACGCTGTTTCCTCCCCACTTGTATCCGCCTGACGCGTCAGGGGTGCTCATAAACCACCAACTTACAAATGTCCCCTGTGATTTGGCCTCCAAAAGCAGGTCGCACAGAGGACCCGCTTGAAGAGGGAGGAAAATAAAAACAACATTGAAAAAAAAAAAAAAAATACTCGAAAGGTTCATACATAGAGCTCAATCTTTTTTTTAAAAAAAGCAAAATATCATATATTCTGTACACAATGATTAAATAGTGTGATCAGTATACATTCCTGTGTTTGCATACCGATTATACGTCAATGTAAACAAAATACTTTTGTGTAAAACTTTCCTTGCTAGAAGCCCTCAGCACTGACTATCCATCTCATCCTGGTAAACCCCGTTGGTGTTTACAAAATCCATTTTTCTAAGAAATATTCATATCTGGGGGGAAACTAGAAGGGAAAATCTGAAAGTTCAAGACAACAATGGCCTACACCTTTTCAGGAGTGGCTACGGTCTGGTGGGAGGGTTGGGTTGGGGCGGGTCAGGGCAAGTGTGGTGGCCGCTGACAGCACTGAGACAGGTGAACACTCTTGAGGTCCAACCTGTGAGGACTTCCTGCTCCTCAACAAAAGATCCGGTGGCTCTCGTGGTCTCACGTCTGGAGTCTCACTGCCTCACAGCGAAGAGTCTGAACGATCCTCCCTCAGTGTTGCTCTTGCTGTGAACACAAAGGAAACGGGACAGATTTAGCTGCTGGAACACCCGCTGCCACGGGGATATTTCTAAAAAAGTACAATTGCGATGTGCATGTGTCCCTTGAATGGTGTGAAGCGCATAAGCCGTAATTCTCGTAAAATCTCGCGGGATGAGATTTTACGAGAATTACGTTTTCTTTTGTTTATTTACGAATGGTTGTTATATTTTTCTCTTTAATTACTTGTAAAAAAAAAAAAAATCTGTCTTGTACGTCGTCCAAACATAATGCGCCATTTTCACTTTAAACGTCATATCCGCCGACGTTTAAATGCGAAAAAAGTGTTTCCATGTTGCGATATACCTCTATATGGATACGTCTGAAAAACCACCTCATGAGAGCGTCAAAACCTTTTAGCAATATTTGAGAGGTTCTTCAAAACTTAGGTGTTTCTATTACCAGTTTATCATTGCGATATTAAGGTTTTGCACAATTCTAGGGGTAATGGAAATGCAGGTAGTGACTGTCATTAAATGTATCCGGAACCAAACGCGTCCATTTGTACTTTCTGTATCTGTCGTCAGTAGTTGCGCGTTCGACCACAAACACCAGCAAAGTGCCGCTTGAACATCTCCTCCACAAGTCCAACATCTGTTTTCCAGCCGCTAAAACAAATGGAAAAGCTGCACACGCACACACAATGTTCGCAACATCCAGCTAACCACCCACGGCTAGCGTGATTCGGCGTTCAGCAGGAATCCCGACCCCAGACTTTTCTTTTTTCCAGCGACCATGTGAGTTCCACTTGATGACCCTGTAATTAGCTCTTTAACAGAGCGACCTTCGAAAACCTGCCACGATCAATAACCACGGCAGGCCCGCACCTCTGCTATCAGGTCAAAGATAATTTGTCTGCGCGGGGAGGTCGCGACTAAACGAGCCGACAGCGTTTCCATTGTGTTGCAACAAGATAGGCTGTGATTACTGACTGACTGACTGACTGACCGGCCGTCCCAGTGCCCTGGCTGGGCCAGCGTTGGCTTGCATTGTAGTCAGACCAGCGGCCTGTCTGGCCATTCAGCACTTTGCACGCTCAATTGAAACGCTTGGGTAAAGTAAGCAACAATCCCATGTGTGGGCCATTCACACACCAAACCGCACCATTAGTCTCGCAGCCCCACACGCCAGCCCGAGCGGCCACAGCGGGTTTCATCCAGCGGAGTTGGCCGCAGCCGTGACAGCGAGGTGAGAAACACGGTGCGCACGCACGGACACGCAGCGCTTTCGGCCTTATGGGAAACCCGAGTCGATTGCAGGAAAGCACCTCTGCTCAGGCATAGTTTGAATTCTCGTGTCAAATCCACTTTCTTTGCCTCCCTGTGCTGCGAGCTTTGTGTTTTTGTTTCAATTGTGTCTCAAGGTTTCTTGACCGCTCGCCTGCAGGCCAAGAAAATAAATGCTGAGCAAAAGCATTTGAGATTAATATTATATAAGATTTTATTTCTCTTGGTGGTGAAGTGGTGGGCAACTGGACTGGTGAAGGTTTCAAGGCTCGTCCCAGAGAGCTTCCTTGGTGCAAGACGTCCAGTAGCCCTGCACTCGCCGCCAGTGAATTAGAACTGGAAAAGACTTTTTGGATGAGTGGTGACATGTCTTGAAGGAACTTCTCCTCGTCAACTAGCACAGCGGTAAGAGAGTCACATGACCTGGGAGAACTTTTGCAGAACTGCCATGTCTCCCTTTAGTTCAGATTTAGGTTGAATTCAGTTGTTCACGCTGACTTTTAAAAGAGATTTTTTTTTTCTTATCAGCATACTTTGAGCAACACTTTTAATAGTTCTGGACCAGATCGACGTGGCTTACGACACTGTATGTAAGTCAAAAGATGCCAACTGCTTTGAAACACCAAAGAAGAAGAAGAAGAAGCAGAAGAAGAAGAAGAAGAAGAAGAGACAATTATCATTTATGGCTACTGAGGAGTTGTGAGTGACACCAGCAGTCAAATTCTGAAGATGCGGACCCTGTGTTGACCTACTTACACCTCCAGTCATCCTATTGGTCAACACCACAGCACACACTGAGGGAGGTCCCACACCAGGCAGGTGAGTTCTAACATGTTACACTTTGCACCCGGGCCATCCACCTGTGCCGGTGAGTCACCTCATTCACCGGCCTCACTGGCCAGCATCCTCACCTCAACCAGGCTGCATTTCTAACACCAGCCCGACTGAATTAGAAACAAAAAAAAAACCCAGGAGGTTTTACAGAAGCACCTTAAATTTCCACTTCTGCCCTCGCGAGGTTGCAGCCGACGGCGTGCGGATAATGGTTTGGGGAAGATATGACGACAGCGCTCAGGAATCCTTCCCACCGCACACACAATCTAACCCTGCCGCGATTTCGCTAATAACGCCTTAGCGTTTGCCGTTATTAGGAGGGGGAAGTTTTTTTTTCGGCGGCTGTTTCGGCGGTGCACTTCCATGAGAACTGAGCAGGCTTTGTGGTTTTACAGCTGCCACATGGCTCCTTGTTGGAGGAAGCTGTCACACATGGAAGCTATCCAAACACGAGTGGTTGTTCTCATTTTTTTTTTTTTTTTTTTTCAGACAAAGCCTCTCTTCAACGCTCCACGTCCAGACTGCTGGGAGCCCGCGTATCTAAAAATATCAGGTTCCATACGGCGGACTAATGCGAGCGTAATGGCCGGCAACCATCCGATCCGTCTTTGTCATTTCGCAGCGCCGCTTTATCTGCGACCGAGTTCAAAGGAGCCACGAGAACGAGGAGCACCTCTCCGACTGGATGCCGTTCTTCAGCACTCCGACGTAGCCCTTCCTCTTGTCCAGGGCCACCACGTCCACCAGGCCTCCGTCTGCGCCCACCACTCCGGCGTGGATGGCCGCCTTACAGATGCTGGAACCCTGCGACACAAACGGGAGAAGATGCTCAAACACCATCGGGAAGGACGCAAATCTTCTCGAACTGTCAAGTGCTGAAAGAAAAAGAGAAATATTTGTAAAAGGTCCCAGACGCACACGTGTGTCTGGCACGCTCACACACACTGACACAAGCATGTGTGTCACAGCCTGAGCCAACAAAACCGTGAGCGCGAGCTCTTATCTGCAGTCACATCGTTATTCATTCACAGCCCAAACATATATGACACACACACGCAGGCGGCCAACACTTCTGGCCAGATGTGTCGTTTTCAGCCCAAATGCAGCTCGTTTGTTTTCGCCAGCGTACTCAAAAAAAACGTCAGGGTGCCTGAGGTTGCGTAATACCGTCAGCCACACGAGCGAAAAGCTGTGACTAAGACGTCTTGAGGACGTCTTGGACGTCATCGGAGGGGAGACTCATCTTTGGAGAAACCCCCTGAAAAAAAAAAAAAAAAGCGCACTGAGCCGCCGTGCCAGCGTCAGGCTCCACAGCACAGCCATGGAAGTGACTGAACTGATTGAACTGGTTCACCACCTCGACCTCGGCCTTGTGCGCTGAAAGCACAGAGTGTTCGCTGCGGTGAGCCCCCGTGGCGGGCTGATCATTATGTTTTCCACTTTATTTTTTTGTCTTGACCCAAGAAACTGTTGGACACTTAGAAATGGTGCTCGACGAGGGTTAGGAGGAGTTGAGAGCTCCTGCGCTGGACAAACTCCCGGTGTTTCACTCATCCACAGGAAATATTTTCTCATTCAATTTGGAGAGGGCCTGTGCCGGCACGGTGCCTCCTTTTCACAGCTTCGTACTTCATCGCAACCTGCTGCTGCCGCAACCAACTGGAAACGTGCTGGTTGCAAAGTTTTCGCGTTTGAATCTGCAGTTTTTGGCCTCGAAATCTCAGTCGCTGTCAGGTTCCCTCACCGATGATGTGATTTTAAACGTTTGGGTTTTTTTCCCCTTTCCTTTTTCAGACTAATTCATTCCTGGCTTGCCTCACCCTTACTCCCATTCTCCATGAGCCATATTTAAGCATGCTTCAACACTTTCCATGGCTGCCACAGATCACCAAGAGCTGGGCCGTGGCTGCGAGATAACCACCCCATCTTTTCCTCTCGGCACAAACTGAGGAACCAGACGACTGCTGCGAGTCGTGATTCATTGATAGACGCTGAGCATGCACAAACAGGTCGGTGTGGTACTCACATCTGCATATATGTTGTTTCCAATTACTGGCGACCAATAAGAGGGCTGAGTCTTGCAGTCGGTCGGACAGTTCACTCTGTTGAAGACAGTGGGAATTAGCAGGGAGTCATTGTCAACTCAATTGTTTGCTTTTTTTCCAGCAAATTACAATTAAAGCTTCAATTAAAGCACATTAAATGGCATCCATGTGCTTCTATTTGCTGTCTGTTGGTTTCTGTGGATAGATGATGATCAATGCCTCCAATGGTCCTGCCAGTAAACAAGAAATCTGGAGAGCAACACACAGAGGGGCATCCCTGTCTACTCTAGGTGTTGCGAGGTCACAAGTGTAAGGAGGTGAACATTGCATTTGGAGTGTGTGGATGTCCGGTGTGTGAAGGCACCTGGGACAATGAGAGTTGGGCTTTTTGAAGGGGCAGAGTTCAGCCACGGTGGTGTAGCAGTCGGCGGAGACCTCTGTTCCACACAGCAAATAAAACAATAAACAAACATTGATCGTACGTTTTCCCAACAAACTGATTTTTTTTTTAAACCTTCAACATGTGCTTTGCTTACCTCGAACTCTGGCCACTACAAAGGCGTTCCCAGGTTTGTGTTTACTGCAAAAGAGAAAAATGGGCCACATCAATCTAAACATACGGCAGGCAGGAAAGTCCAGGGTTGCTCAAAACGTGAATCACAGAAATGGGGAAATATGATTTCTGCCTTCTTGAAAATCAGAAACTAGGGCAATACCTCAGTGACTCAATGCCATTTTTAGCGGCTCTGACAAAGAAGGGAAACTTGTCCGTCCTCGTTACATCGACCAGGCCTCCGCTGTTGTCGATGGCACCGTGGTGGATGGCAGCTCTGCAAATACTTGATTGCTAAAAAAAAAATAAAAATAAATAGACTAATGAACTCATCATTCATTAATATCTATCTATCTAATGTTTCACCATGTTACTGCAAACTCACCACATCATAGAACACAGTTCCCCAGACTCTCCCTTTCTTATTCAGACAATTAGCTGGACAGTTGTATCTGCAGAGGTAAGGAAGAGTGAGGCGTGAATTCCCATCAACGAGGTTTCTTCTGAAAAACCACCAACATCTCCCAGAGTTCAATCTGACCTGTTGCAGGTTAAGCCTTTGCACTTGTCCCGCAGCCGAGTCTCACATTTGATGTTCTGAGCTGCAGCAGCAAAGTAAAAAACAAAACGATGAGTGAGAAAAAAAAACTATCAATGAAAAGGGACATTATTTCAAAATCCTTCCCCTCACTACCTAGATAGGTGTTGGTGGGAGTGTCTGAAGACGGCGTCCTGGGTGTGGCCGGCCTGGACGCAGGCTTCTTGGGAGCAGACGGTTTGGGTTTGGGAGCCGGTTTAGCGGTGGTGCGAGGCATCGTCGGGGCCTGAGGCTTCTCCACCTCGTTCATGTCCTCCGTCTCTGAGCGCTGGGACTCTGCTGCGGGGAGGAGGGGAAGGGGAACACGCCTGGTTCAGCCTGGAGACATGCGGCAGAGTCCCCAGAAGTGGAGCCACTCACGTGAGGTCCACTCACCTTTGAAGCACAGGTTGTTCTTGCATCCTCCTCCGTAGCTGGGAGGGCACTGGGAACAGGGCCGGCCGTGCTGGTACGGAGCCTCGCCGATCCAGTTGCCCCTAGACAAATCAACAGTGGGCATTCTGACTAAGGTGGAAATGAATCACCAGTCAGGCTTCGCTGAGCTCATGGCCTTGCAATTACTCCAGCATCCTCTCCCTGCAGTCATTAGTCTCAGAAGCAGAACGAAAACACAGCTCGTTGTCTCCTCAGGCAATTAAATCCCAGCGGGCTGCTGCCGTCGTGTTTTTCTTTCCCCATGCTTCATTATTATTTTTCGATCCTGACTGGCCAATGGAATTTTAATGGCCCCAATATGGACCAGCAGATACATTTTCTGCGCCACATCTAGGAAGCCGTGGCAATTGGCCGCAAAAAATAAAAAATAAAAAATGTAAACGGGAGTGAGAAGAGCCGAGGCGTGGACGGAGGCTCGGACAGGCCGGAATGTTGATCTTACTTGGGGGAGTAGTTGCACACGAGGTAAATGGAGTTCTCCCAGACTTCTCCCCACACGTCCATTCTTGGACACGTGTGCACGGCACAGCCCACCCGGTTGGTGGTTGCCCAGACGAGCTGCGAGGAGGGAAACATACGAAAAGAGTTAGCACATGTCATTATTTCATCTATAGACGTCCACTCTGCAGCCAAGGTTCCTTCTCTGCCTTTTGTCATGCAGGGGGCCTGGCGGCACGGCAGCCTTGCATGCCATATGTAAACATATTCCATACTCCGCTATGCATATTTTTACAATCAGGGTGAGAGTGAAAACAAACCCCTTACAGGGGCACCAGAGCCGTTGGAGGGAACAACTCGGTGTTGAAGCTGAACGATCTGAGGGCAACTACTGTACAACGCAGCACTTCTCCGCCTCATGTTCCTTCCCTGAATTCTGAAAGACTGAGCATCCCAGAGGGAATGTGCGCCTCATTTTCCAGCAAGAGTCAGGAGGCCACTGGAAGCAGTGAGTCAGCAAAGAAGGCCGGCGTGTGCTGAGTGACTCTGGCTGCTGCTGCTGCTGCTGCTGCAGGTGGTGACAGAGCTTCAGCCACCCAGAACTGTGTCACTCGAAGGAGGGCAGAGAACCAGGTGATGATGCTCCAGTCTGGCATCCCCCCCCCCTCTCCCCTGCATCCGCAGCATCTTCAAAAGAATCCAGGTCAAGCGGCCAGAGGTGTCTGGCTTGTATGGAAATGACTAACAGATGGCTGTGGTCAGGTTTCAGGGTGAGGGCGGGGTAGAGGGTGGAGGTGTGGTTCCCTGAACTCATCCCAGCAGCTACAGAGCCAAGTGTGGGAGGGAAAAACTGCTCATATCATCGTTTCTTTATCCCATCATCTCATTTTTTTCAATCCACTCCGTCTCTTTCTTCATCGAGCACCTGCTGCCAGCACTTCCTCCGCTCACCCCCGAAAACCGTCCGGGTTTGTTTCTGGGCTCTTGTCACTTTATCCGCACCGTGTCATTCAAGCCCCTCAGTCACAGTGCAAGCACGCCCATAAATACTGTGAAATATCATACAGGCCGGACGCCACCTGTTGCGTTCCAACTCGGTGACAGCGGACCGCGCCATCAAAACAAATAGAAATCATAGACTACAGATTCCATCAGGTCTCAGCACTGTGTCAGGTAGTTGGTTTGTTTGTCTGTTTTTCAAATCAGAAAACGTATTGAAATGCAGACAACTTTAGGATGATTGTGACCCTCAAAACAGGAGAAGCAGCCTGTTGAATTTCCACTGAAAACGTGGCGCGTCCACCAAAGTGAATGACTCGCTATGTGGTAAATTGTTTGGTGGAGGGGGAGGACGAGTTTCAACCGCAACCCTTTGTGCCTCAGTGCCGAGGGCCATGGGCTGAGGTTTAGGAGAGGACAATAAGAAATAGGACAGCGCAATATTCCCCCTCATACTCGGATAATGTCGAAAATATGAGACTGGATTATATTCCTTAAACCGGAAAACACCCCTGGATTCAAGGCAATTTTCTTTTCCAAAATAGCGGCATCGCAAACTCATGTTGTGCATTTAAATGATCATACAATATAATATATGATATCATGTATACTATACAAGATCAGGAGATTAAAGACTCACCTTTGCATGTACAGCTCAGCCCCATTTAAAACCGTGTTTAACTCTTTACAATGTACAACCAGAGCAGAGTGAGTGTATGTGAGTCTGCAGCATCTTCAATATATTTTTGTATTCATTAGCATGGAGAGAATGTCTTCCTCTGCTGCATGCAATGCTTAACATCAGAGATCAAGATCAAGATCAAGATTCTGTCAGTTACCTGAGTGTAATGTGTGCACATGGGGCCGGAGCAGCGCTCTGGACACCAGGGGTTGCACTCGTGGGGGTAGGGGTAGGTGTAGTCTTTCACCTCGTCGTACCACGACTGGACATGGAAGGCGGGAGAACGGTATCTGCAGGACGAGCACACACACACACAGACAGAAAGCGTGAGCTCAGCAACAGGCCAATACGTGCACCAGGGGCAAAGGGGAAATATCTGAGCGAGCTGCGGGGCACTTTGGCTAGACTTGAAAAACTCTGCGTGAACCTCTCCGCTCCTCCCCGTCCCCTCGGGCCTGGAGCAACCAGTCTGAGTCTGGGCCTGGCTGGCTGGCACACAGTGCAGCAGGCAACCGGCCGCCTCTGTGACTGTGGGGGCTGCGGATCAAATGAGGTTTCACCAACAAAGGGGGAAAAAAAAAAAAAGGAAAACAATCAAAGCAAATCTAAACATAGCTCCCCGAGCCTAACAAATCAGTCGCAGCGGCCACTGTAAACATCTCTTTTTACGGTATTAAAAAGTGCTGAGCTTCTAAATGGAGGGTGGACGGGGGCAGGGGGGAGTGGAAAACACCAGGGTTCGCTGGCACTGAGCAGAGAGAGAGAGGACGAGGCGGAGCGGCGGATTCCCAGAATGCACCTGCTGTGAAAGACACACACACACACACGCACACACAGATGGACTCTGTGCTGTTTGCTTGCACACACATCAGCGTTGGTCGGCGTTGACCAGCTGGGTTCACTGTCTTCAGGCTTTACAAACGACTGTAAACTTCTGATTGGAACCTGCTGGCCCACCTGAATGCATGCACTGCAGATCAGTGTAATGCTTACACTGTTTAAAGCTTTACCTTTTCATTTGGGAACTCTTTCTTTTAGTTTGGTGCTAGCTGCACGTCCCCTTGCAGACACTTTGATTCGTGCTGCTGATTGTGACCCAGATGCGCTGTGCAGGCATCATGATGTTCTATGATGTAAATTCTAGAAATGTGAACATGCAAGTTTAAAGATGTAACCTCACGGTTTGGTTTAGCTAGGTCGCCTAGCCTCATCAGAATGAACTGAAATGAGACTTGCGAAAAGTCGGCAAACAAAGATTTGCAGCAGTGATAAATCTACAGGTCATGCCGAAGAATCACCAGCGTTACACAGAATTCAATCTGAAACCTCAAATTGCGTTTTGTTTGCTGCAGAGGATTCAGACCATTTAAATAAACAGGTTGTGATAGCAACATCATGTAAGAGGATGTAAGAGGACGAGTTCTGGTGCAAGGTATGAACTCTTACCTTCCCCAGTGAACAGCCAGGTTCTGTCCAATAGACCTGAGGAGGTCCTGAGGGCCGTGGTCCCACTGGCACTGCTCGGCCCAGTGAGTGGCAGAGCGCTCCAGCTCGTCGTCCCAGACCTGCAGAGCAAAGACACCCAGTGAGGTTTTCTGCCCCCAGGACGTTCCATCGGCTCCACTCAGACGATGATTCTGACGCCGCTCAGCTGCAACCTGCACCGAGGCTCCGACTCACACCGGCGCTTCCCGCCCTCATCCGGGCTGGCCGACCCGACAGTGAGCCGGGCACCAGGCGGAACATTAAAGCTCAGACGGCGATACTGGAGCGGAGCTGCTGGCGCCTGGCCCTTGTCCACTACAAATCTCCTGCAATCACAGCTGAATTATCCACATTTCCTGAGTGGGTTTCTTTATGGGGCTGCGAGAGGAATGGGAAGTGTGTGTTTCTGTGCATGTGTGTGTGTGTGTGTGTGTGTGTGTGAGTGAATAAGTGTGTGTGTGTTGGGGGCCGCAGGGGGTGCAAAAGACACCTGACTCTGGCTGTGGGAAAGGGAGGGGGCGCTATAGAGGCAGGGAGGCCTGAGCAGCGAAGCTCCTGCGAGCACATCTCCTCAGTAAATTTCCACCTCTTTTGGTGGTCACTGAAGCACACACACACACACACACACACACAACACGCAAATCTTTCCTCCCGGAGCCGCCGCTGCTGCTGCTGCTTCACACAGCTGAGTGCAACTCGCGCGTGTCAATAACCTTCTGTGTGTCCCAGACAGACTCACACACACACACACACATACACACACACCTCATGCCCGCTCACGTCCCGTGCTGCCACATGTTTGTTTTTGATTCCACTGTCCCGACCCCGCTCTCTCTCTCTCTCTCTCTCTCTCGCTCTCTCTCGCTCTCTCCCTCTCTCTCCCACTCTCTCTGTCTCTCTCTCACTCTCTCTCTCTCCCTCTCTCCCACTCTCTCTCTCTCTCTCTCTCTCTCTCTCTCTCTCTCTCTCCCCGCAGGTAGCACAGCGTCAGCATTGTTATGCCTCCTGCAGCCCAGCAGGCGGGCAGCGAATCGCCCTTCATTACCGCCCCGTTTCCAGCAGAGAGGGAAAAAGCTTGGTTTCATTACGGCAAACACATGCGGCAGCAGCTTGCGTGGGTGGCGGAAATTCGAAAAAAATGAAGCCTCCAAACGGCCTTCATCTCGGAGCGACCTCGGAGACGCTGACACGGCGAGACTCAAACGAAGCCGCCTGAACATGAAGAGCTGCAACAAAACGGGCTGGTTGCCTTCAGAAGGAATGCAAGGGAACCGGGTCAACTTGTGGGCGGGGAGGGGGGCAGTGGAGGAGGAGGAGGAGGAAGAGTGGAGGAAGATGTGGGGGAGGAAGAGGAGGAAAGGGAGGAGGAATTGGTAGGGGGAGGAGGCGTAGGACAAGAAAGAGAAAGAGGAGTGGGAGTTGGAGGAGGTGGTGGAGGAGGAGGAAGAGGAGGAGTGGGGGGTGGAGGAACTGGTGGGGGGAGGAGGCGTAGGAGGAGGAGGAGGAGGAAAAACAGGGGTGGATGGTAGAGGAGGTGGTGGCAGGGAGGAGATGGAGGAAGAAGAGGAGGAGTGGGAGGTGGAGGAATTGGTGGGGGGAGGAGGAGGAGGAGGAGGACAAGCAGGAGGAGGAGTCGGAGGTGGTGGGGGTAGGAGGAGAAGGATGTGTAGGAGGAGAAGGAGGAGATGGGCGAGGTGTAGGAGGCAGAGGAGGAAGTGGTTGGGAAGGAGGAGAAGAAAGAGGAAGTAGTAGGGAAGGAGGAAGAGGAGGAGGAGGAGGAATAGGAGGAAGTGGTTGGGGAGGAGGAGGAGGAGGAGGAGGTAGAGAAGGAGGAGGAGGTGGAGGTGGAGAAGGAAGGTCTCACCATGTGCTCCATGTTGGAGGCGGTGGGATAGACTCCGCCCCTCAGCTGGTTGTGCAGCTGCAGGATCTCCTCGCGGTCTGACCAGCGGATGGACCTCCTGCTCCTGCTGCTGCCTGCAGCTGCTGCAGCTGCATCTCCAGTGCCGTTCACTTCCTCCTCATAGCGGCTCAGCAGCTGGCTGAGCAGAGGGGACTCCTGCAGGAAGAAGGAGGCGGAGTGGCCCATGCAGAGGAGCAGGATGGAGAGGGCGGGGAGCAGGGTGGAGGTGGAGGTGGAGGAGGCCATCGCAACGCTTTTTACAAGGGAGTCGAGTGCTGGACGTCTGGCTTCTCACCGTGCAGGACACACGAGCTGCAGGGAGGGAGACGAAGGTTCAGTGAGTCACGCGGTCGACAGGTGTGAGTGAGTCGGAGACACTGAGGGGACACAAAGTTTGCAAAGTGTTTGAGGTGCAAGAATCAACTTCCCAGCAGTACCAGTTGCCTGTCAAATACAGCAATACACAGCTTCCTGTCATCATCATCATCATCATCATCATCAACATCTTCAACATCACCATCATCGTCATCATTCTCATCAACAACAGACAGATTCCTATCATCATCACCATCATCATCATCATCACCACCACCACCACCATCATCATCATCAACATCTTCAACATCACCATCATCGTCATCATTCTCATCAACAACACACAGATTCCTATCATCATCACCATCATCATCATCATCACCACCATCACCACCATCATCATCATCAACATCTTCAACATCACCATCATCGTCATCATTCTCATCAACAACACACAGATTCCTATCATCATCATCGTCGTCATCATCACCACCATCATCATCATCAACATCTTCACCATCACCATCACGATCATCATTCTCATCAACAACAAACAGATTCCTATCATCATCATCATTATCATCATCATCACCACCATCATCATCGTCATCATCATCATCATCGTCGTCGTCATCATGATCATCATCATCATCACCACCATCATCGTCATCATCATTGTATTCTGCATCATCATCATCATCATCCTCGTCATCATCTTCATCTTCATCATCATCATTACCATCATCGTCATCATCATTGTATTCTGCATCCTCATCATCATCGTCATCATCAACCTTCCACTGTCATTGTGTCTGAAGCAGAAATGACTTGGGGAACATTCATGACATTTGTCAAGTGAATGACAGTTTTATAGGATGAGCCCACCACACACACACATATACACACGAACACACACACAGACGACACGGCAGTTTCTCTCAGGCACAATGATGAGCAGATGACACAAGCACCTGTGTCGGGCTGCATCGCATGGGGTCGTGCAGGTTCAACCAAATTGTACTGAGTGATCAATAACACAACAAAGGCTGCTTCTCATCTCAGGTAGTGTAACAGATACACAGCCACGGTGCCAAGCGCTGTTTTATGTCCATGACTGAAACAGAACTAGACTATAGACCAGCAAGACAAACAGTGATCATGAAAATGATGCAAAGTCACAGCAGTTTTAGAGTTCAGAGGCTTAACCTGAGTTCAGACCCCAGATGTGTGTCAATCACATCTATGCTGAAAGGAAAGAGAGGAAAGTGAGGAAGGTCCAGGCAGACGATTCTCAACTTCTGAACTTTAAGCTTCTGAAATCTGGGAGGCTCCTCAGAGTCCCTCTGGCTGAAGGAGCCTTCAAAAAGCATTTTATTCCATAACTCAACTGAGTGACTGACCCACAGGCATGAACTGCTGCACCTTCTGTTTTTACCGTATTTTACTCCTAACCTATCCTATATTTCATCTTTTAATGTGTTTGTATTTTTAGTGCTGTCCTTGACTTTCTTGTTTTCTCCTGTGTTGCTGAGCCAAAGACAATTTCCCAACCTGGCGGACAATAAAAGATTCATTCTATTCTATTCTGGACCTGCCTTTGAACGCCTCACTGGCACATCCCTCTCTAGGATAGAGGTGTAGGATAGTGAAAAAACCACCCAGCCTTGATGCTCTCAGTGTGCTGCTGCTGCTGCTGCTGCTGCTGCTGCTGCTGCTGCTGAGGCTGTACAGCCGCTCGGCTCTTCTTCTCCTTGGATGCCTCCCTCTCTCTGCCTCTGGCAGGGACGGCGGCCTGAGGTCTGGCCCCGGCTCTATGTCAACACGCCGTGCCAGTCGTCCAGGCCACGGCGTGTCGAGCCAGCGGGCAGCTCCAGCACCACACCCTTTCTCTTCACACTCAGCCTCTAGCAGCTCCTCTGTCTGGGACCTTCTCACGACTCTCCTGAATTTTATACCCGAGTGGCAGACAGACAGACAGACAGACAGACAGACAGACAGACAGAGCAGCGGTCGCGCATCCGACCTTTTTTCACCCAGACGCGGGTCAGACCTGGAGTGGAGGATGGGCTGGCAGCGCTCTACATAATAAACTGTCAGGGGTGGGGGGAAAAGGAACATGGCACATTCATGCACATGTGCACGTTTGCTCACATTTTGACGCTGGGGAGCCCTTTACCGGATCTGTTTTACGACTATTTATTTTTGCTTTTCCTCCTGGACCTCCAACTCCCCCTTACCTCACCTCCCCTCCCCTCATCCATACTCTTTCATTTTGTCCGCTGTCCAGAAGCCAATGGACAGATTCCTCAGTGAGGCTGCACAATGAATGGCACTGTGCTGCCAGCATCCTGCTTCTCCAGTACAGTTAAAGAAGAAGAAAAAAAGAGAACAGATGCGGGAGCTGTGAATGGTTCTGGATTAAAAATCCAACTCTTCACTGCTCACTGAAACGCACTCAAACAAGTTTGTGTGCTGGATGATCATCCAGACATCTCCTACATACCTCTGTCCCCACTGGACTGCTGCTGCTGCTGCTGCTGCTGCTGCTGCTGCTGCTGGGTGAAGTTTCTTGTGCGTAATATTCCCTTGTTGGGAGGATCAGGCTGCTGCTGCTTCTGCTTCTGCTGCTTCTGAAGGAGTCACAGGAGCGCAGTGACTCCTGGGCAGCTCACAGCTCCTTATATAGAGGCGGAGACACCTCAGGAGCGAGCAGGAAAAACTGAGCGTCTCCTCAGCCCCCTCTCCTCCCCCTCCCTCTCTCTCTCTCTCTCTCTCTCTCTCCGTCTCCACAAGCAGCGGCCGAAGGACTTCCCGGCAAAGGGAAGCGCGCCAAGTGCGCGCACCGACGACAGCGAGTGCGGCACATGCGACATCATCGTGGAGGAGGAGGAGGAGGAGGAGGTGGCCGCCGGCCAGTTCCGCATGTAAAACGCGCGTCAAAGCCCAGAGGAAGCGAGACGCTGATAAGGGCCGACGTGAATCACTTCAATTGATGACGCTTTGCCGTAACATATTGGTTCAGAGGTCGTGAGAAATCCGTCTGGTCCGTCTCGGGTCCGAATCTGATGACCGAACTTCTCGGACGACTCCAGGGAACCTCCCGGGTATTGTGGGTTCTTCTGGCTCATGTGGTTTGTTTTGGCTGCAGTTCTTCTTCTTTTTTTATCGTTGGTAATCGTCAGAGCTGTTGAAATAGGTCGGTCAACGGGTCTTCGTATTGGTACTGACGGTGAAGAAATAAAATAGTCCATTAAAGTCTCAGAGCCGCGGTCCGCCAAACCAAACGTCCCTTGTGTTTTGAGAGCGTTCAAAGCCATTTAAAGGACCAGTGCCCTTGTTTTTAATCGCACCGTGCACCGTGCAACACGCAAAAACACAAATACTTGCTCATTTATCCGGCACAGTGTTACGCCCGTGGCCATGCTGTGACTTTAGCTTCAGCAATCAAAATATGAATTGCAATCAGACTGGCAGGCTGAAGGAGAATCCCTGCAGGTGTTTTCAGAGGCACTTCTGGATGAGAGGAAAACATATTTATTTCTCTCTCGTCAGCAAATTCCACCTGGAGGCTTTCAGTGAACGCCCCGGAAAGTAAAAGAGACACTCTTTGTGATGTCGCAAAGGGCACTGGCACCACTGAGAGAACTCCCAGCATATAGTGACAACACCTCCAGCCAGATCTCAGGCATCTGCTCTCCATGTCAGTCCACCACATGGCCAACTTGTTTTCTTTTGATTTATTTTAACTAATTTTACTACAATTATCATACATCATGTAGATCAGGGCTCACCAACGTGGTCCCTGCAGGCACCACATCTGCCTGCATCATGTCTGTCTTTTCCTTTAGGAAAAGACACATCTTCTAAAAATGTTAAAACACCACAGAACTCCCTCAGTTCAGGCTTCACGAGAAATCTTCCAGAGTGAGACCACTTGGCTGTCCTGAGAGCAGCCGAGTGGTCAAACAGTCAAACAGTTTCCCATTCAGCAGCATGGCAGGGGAGGCTTCGTCACAGGGCAAACTACCCATTCGGTAGTTAAGGTCAAGGTCCCCGAGCAGAAACCAAGAGGCTCTGTCGCCATCCCCCCCGATTGACCCGACAGCAGGCTCGCTGTGTCTACGTGTTGATCCATCACAGGCTTGATTTGGGCCCAAACTATTCCAAGTATTTAGCAACAAGAACGAGGCCACCGACGAGGAATTTCAGCACATTTTCTTCACACAAGGGCACTCGCTGCCAGTTGTGGGTCCTGCTCTCAGCTCAGTGTCCCAACAAAACATTGGCCAATAGAGCATCTGCTTTCTGCGCTAAATGAGCCGCAGAGACGAGAGGGCGGCCGTTTGTTTTGGTTTTTTTTTACAGCCAGTCATGCTGCGTGGGTGATGACATTTGCAGGGTGACCTCCATCGGCAACACACAAGGCCATCCAACGTCGTGAGAACATCTCCGGGCCAGTCTGCCGTCCCGTCAGATGTCAATGGCTGTGTTCAGACTGCAGGCAAACCTGATTCAAATCAGATTCCTTCTCAAATCCGACTTTTTTGGGGCTGACTGTCCACACTGTTTTTAGCAAGTGTCCAAATGGGATCTGGCTCTGTTCAGACTGGGCCACATTATTGACCCATCTGATAGGTTGCTGTAGCAACGGCGGCATCGTCCAGCGCTTGTAGTGTATGACGTCATATAATTGAGACAGCGGCAAAAACTAAATCGACTTTTTGCGATCCATGCCCTGGAGCTTGGCTTGAATGGAGCTGTCTCCCCACAGACTGATGAGGCAATGAGTTTCCTCCCCTGTCCAGGGACTGCTGCTCTCTACTTCTTCTGTCCGCTCCATAACGTTACACCTCAGCACCTCGAATGGCGCTCTCTGGTCTGGCGCTTTAGTCTTGCGTCGTGTAGAGTGACGTCACGGACAGTCAAAACCAATCGGTCTGTTCAGACTGAGATTTGAAACTACCTCCCAAAGGTGGTTTCAATCCGTAAAAGTCGGATTTCATGCGATTTGTGACTGTTCAGACTACTAAAGAGCCATCCAGTTTCAATCTGGACAGGCTAAAAATCGGATTTTGGCTAGCAGTGTGAACGCGGCTTTTGTCAATTAGGAGATATGCGTTCTGCTCGCTGATTGCAAAACAGCGCAATCAGACCTCCATTAAAAAACTGTGTAAAAGTCAAACGTGTCATTGAGACTGGGCCAAATGGAAACATAAGGATTACACAATCCCCTCTTCCCTTGTTTACATCTAGACATTGCATAATGTTGAACAGGTGCGTTTCAGCTCTTTTCTTCAACCGCCGCTCGCATACGCAGAGCGGAAGGGCTGAAGATCTGAAGGCTGGTTTAGACAAGCGCTCGAGGAGAATCCTTGAGCCTGTCAAGTGTTGGTGGACCCACTAAACAACACGGAAAAGAAACCAAATGGCGTGCGATAGTGATTACAAAACCAAAGCAGTGGGAGAGCGGCTATCAAGGGAAAATGGATAAGAAGAAAAAAAGCCAGAGCCGAATATGTACAGGCCCAATACATTATTACCAGTGTTTTCTAACAACAATATGTCTGTGGTCTGTCAGTGAACCTCTCAAATATGGGGAAAGTCCATCTTTTGCTTTTTGCTTGCTCCACTTTTCATAATGTGAGCGCTCAAATGGGCACTTCCTGGGAAAATTGCTATGTGTGGAATCACAGATGGCTAGCTTGGCATTTCTTCCATCAATAAGAGCAATCTGCCACCATCTTACATCCACCTTTTTTGAGTCCAGGGGTAGGTTCAGATAAGGCTGTACTTCTTCCTACCACCTTTCGATCTGGGGTCTGTTTTCTTTTGTTGTCTGCTGCCCTTGCTGTTTTAATTAGCTGTTTTTGTTGTTCTTTTGATTTCTTTTTCCTCTTTTTTTGTCTCTTTTTCCTATTATTGTCTTGTTTACATGTTCAAAATAAATCAAATCAAACCCCATTCCAAATATGCGGAAAGTGCAACAAATCATTGGCTTCTGTTTTTCTGGAGTCTAGCATGAAAAAAAGACGATAATATGGGACCACAGAGGGAGAAAAGAATTTTGAGAGTGTTTCCAGCATCTTCAACTGGCATCAGCACTGACAGCTGCAGCAACAAGTTTCATCACAATGTTCCTGGACGAACAGTTATGGAGAAAGTTGGTGGAAAAAAAACAGCGCTGGAAATGGTTCTCCATCAGGAAGTCCCATCATCCAGAAAACATCCCCTTATTTGGTGTTTTGATGCTGGCCGAGACGCCATCGTCCTCAACATCCCATTAGGCGCCAAGTGTGGTTGCATTAAACAAAAGCTTCTTCTGTCTATGTTGAGGTGAGTGTTATATAACCGCCTTCTCCTGGGCCGTCTCCTCCCCTATGGGGCTTTGCATTCAATCTCAGCTCCTTCATCTCGGGCTAGGTTGCATCTGAACCAGGCATGGGCAAACTACGGCCTGGGGTCCATATGCGCCCCATTAAGATTTTTAATCTGGCCCGCCGAACTTAAAGAAATGATATTCACAGTAAGTAATAAAATAGCTGAATTTCATCCATTTTTTCAGTGTTTTAAGTGTCTTACAACTCTTTTGTTCATTTTCAATTGACATTAAAGCATGTTTTCTACATATCCCATGATATACTCTTTTCCCCTATGAGGTGGGTCACCAAAACACTCCATCCATCTGCTCCTGGTCCGGCGCCTCTGTCAAATTTTAGAACCCATTGTGGCCCACCAGTCAAAAGGTTTGCCCAGACCTGATCTAGAAGTTTGCAAGTTGAAGAATTGCTGAAAGAAGTCCTGTTTTTGCGCACTTGAGCAGGTTGTGAAAGACTGCTTCAAAACAAGCGACCCAACAGAAAAACATCCCTTCACCACCGCCACGGATGTCACTGGTCTCGGGACACCATCTGGGCGTCCTCAGCCACAGTCAGAGGCTCCACCGTCCCCTCTTTCTTCTCAGCGTCTAATTGCAGCGGTCGCCATTCTTCCAAGCAGAGAGATTAATCGCCATTACTCCTCACAGTCATTAAGTTCTCTTGTGCGGCACATCAAAACGCAGACGAAGGCAACTCTGGTATTTGTTTTCAACATGCATTAGCCCTGAAGGGCCACTCCGCTCCTCACTTACTCATCCCCACTCACAACAATCGGCTTTGATCTGGCAGATTCACGTCGTGCAAATTTGCAAATTGCACAACAAGATGCTCAACATGACAGTAACTTCGCATGTACCGTAGCCCGAGCCGCCCTGCTCCCTGCAAGGCAGCCCGGCGGTCAGCGACCACGTTCAAATTACTGGGCTGCAACTGAAACACAGCCACTTTACACAAACCACTCAAAAGTGCGGGGGAGAAACACACACACACAGGCCATGTTCCACACAGGCTGCGTGAATATAGGTGGTCCATTAGCAGTCCTTCCAATGTGTAATTTACCCTTCAAACAAGTGAAAATAGTTTATGGAGTTGCCTTCTGACATCAACAAGGAAAATGCTGCAAGTCACTGGACGGACCATGCGTCGTCAGAGTGGAAAAAAAAAACATAAGAAAAATAGCTGCGTTTCCATTACAGTTTTTGCACAAAACAAAAGTGATATTTTGAACATTTCGACAAAGTACAATTGCGATTTGCAGGTGTTTCCATTGAATGGTGTGAAGCGCATAAGCTGTAATTCTCCTAAGACCTCGTCCTGCGAATCCCCACTTTGAGGAGGATAGAGGTACAAAACATTTTATAATTCCTTGCATAAAACTGTATTTCGATGTTTGCGATGTTGTCAAGAATGGTTCTTATATTTTTCTCTTTGAGTACTTGTAAAAAAAATATTCTCCTCCTCCTCCGTCCAAACATAACATGCCATTTTCACTTGACGTGAACTGGTCACGTGACCCGGTCCAGTGTGAAAAAAGTGTTTCCATGACACTTTCGCGATACTGTATACCCCTATATCGATACGCCTGAAAAACCACCTCACGAGAGCGTAAAAACCTTTCAGTGATATTTGGGAGGTTTTTTCGAAGTTTATGGGTTTCCATTACCAGTTTTTTATTGCGATATTAAGGTTTTGCACAATTCTAGGGGTCATGGAAACGCAGCTACTTGAAGGACGATGCTTTGTCAGTGGAAAAAAACCGACAGAAAAAAAATGAAAATTTAGAAGAAAAAAAGAGGGGGGCGGGGGGTTGTCAATGATGGTTCAGTTGGACGAACAGTTGGGGGCCAACCCGCAGCAGGACACTGTAAATACTGGACGATACTGAGCAACACAAAGAAACACAACACCAGTATGCAGTTGGTGGTTGACCAAGACACTGTGGGTCTTTTGGTTGGTTTGGTTTATTGTGCACAATGTTCCGCAGGCCAGAACCAAAGTGGAGATTGAAAGAGAGAGAGAGAGAGAGAGAGAGAGAGAAAGAGAGACGGCAGAGCAGCATTCACCAGAATAAAAGGAAGCCAGGTGGTCGTCGACTGCACTTCATTAGCAAACTGCTTTTTACACAATTCTTTATTTTTTATTTTTATTTTATTTTTTTGTCATTTTTAACAATTAACAAAATAGAACGCTGGAGGCTGAAAATGAAAAGACAGTATAGATTTGTGTGGGGTTTTTTTTGTTTTTTTTTTCAGGGTCAATATCCCAACAATTCCCAGCAGACAACAGTGTTAGGAGCACATACTGAAAAAAAGAGACATTATCGAAGCGTTTCATTAGCACGTTTCCTGACCAGCCGCCAGAGTTAAGATTAGACTAGACTACAGAAAGCTCAAGGTGTTTCGTTAGAAGGCCCATTTCTCAGAACATTCTTACAGGGGTGGGGGAGGGGCAACACGTGTACCCATTAACTGTGACCAAAAACTAAAAAGTGCAGAGATGAGTAGAAAGCAGCAGCAGCAGCAGCAGCAGCAGCAGCAGCAGCAGCAGCTGCGGCCGAGGATGTGCTGCGTGATGAAGTGTCGGGTGTGTGAACAGCAGCGCGGCTCTTTCCTGGATGGACAGAGTGACGCACTGGTGTGTGAGAGCAAAAAAAAAAGTGTGGTTCCGAGCGTGACTGCAGACAGACCAAGGCAAAGTGAATTCTGAATTAACATTGAAACAAAAGGCAGTTGAGCCGGTGGCAGCAGAGCGCGGGTTAAAGCGATTCAATACAAAGAAGAAAAAAAAAAAAGTCTCATTTTGGTCGAAGGTTTCGAAATAAAAAGGGCATCTATTGGTTAAAAAAGGAAAAAGAAAAACCTTCGACAGTCTTTTAAAACATCCGATCAAGAACCTTGATGGGTTTTTGATAAATGCTTGTCCAATTTGACACTTGAGAATGTTCTTGAAACGGGCGACATAGTGAGGAACAAGTGAACCAAAATAGTTTTAGGAGGGAGGGAGCAAAAAAAACAACAAAAAAAACGAATCAACGTACACACAACTCTATCAATTAGAAACACCTGAAGTGGTTACAGTTTGGGTTAATACTGAGATTCTGCCATTAGTGGTTGGAATGGAAGAGCACAAGAAACACAAAAAACAAAAAAACAAAACTAAAACGGAAATAAATATCAAGCAAAGATCGAGTTTCATTTTATTCATTGTTGTGCTTTAGGCCTTTGTAGTTTCTTTTCAAAACACCAGTTCAAATGCAAGCTTGGTTTGTCGGAAGATATAGTGCATAGGGACATCCCATAACTGATCAATGACCCCCCCGACCCTTAGAAGAAGAAAAGAAAAACAAAATTGTATAGCAACTTGAAACAACAGGAGGGAAAAAAAAAATCATCTCAATGAACACGCGATCCAGGATGTGAAGGAAGGGGGGGCAACAAATATCATCAAAAGCAAATACAAAACTCCTCGTGTGTGTGTGTGTGTCTGTGTCTCTGTATGTGTGTCCATGGTGTTCATGCAGAGCGTAGCACAGTTCCAGCCCCGACCAGCGTCCAACCTCAACGCTCAGGTAGAAGCGAGGCCACGAGGGGGCGGGGAGAGGGAGAGAGAGAGAGAGAGAGAGAGAGAGAGAGAGAGAGAGAGAGAGAGAGAGAGAGAGAGAGAGAGAGAGAGAGAGAGAGAGAGAGAGAGAGAGACCGACCGTCTGGGTACATTCCTCCACCGCTGCAGACGCTGCTCTCGCCAATTACAGTCACAACATCAGGCCCAGTGTTGAAACGTCGCACACCAAAGCAAAAGGCAGCCCTCTGTAGTTTTGTTGCCGAGCGTTAGCGGTCGTTTGGGAAGTTCAGGACAGGGGTTGCGGCTCGAAGCGGCGCTCTCCAGCTGAGGCCTTCCGACGAGGAGAGGAGGAGGAGGGTAAAGCGTGAACGTGCAAGATGCAGACGGTCAAGGAGGGCGGGGTCGGCTGTCTGTCGCCATCGCTTGCCTTCTCTCCAGTGCAACAACTGAGTCCAACCACTTACGGCGTCCTCCACAAAGAACCCACAAGCTCTTAGCTTTCAGCTAGATTTATTCTTTTTTTTCTTTTTTTTTTTTTTACTTTTTTTAATTATATTTTAATCTAAATATTTGCAAAATATTCCTTTGCCTGTCATATTGCAATTATTCTTTTTTTTAAACTTTGTGCACAGAAGCTTCTTTTCTTGAAATTAAATTCTAAAGCACTTTTTTCATCTTCTTAACCTTTTCTAAACCTAAAGTGAGTATCCATAACAAGGACTGCTCAAACGAGGGGTCTTCACCTCCCACTCAGCCGTGCCCCACCCCCACCCCACCCCCACCCCACACTTGTACCAATGGGGGGGTTTAAAGCATCATAAAAGTGAGCGAATGGAGGAGTTTTTAGTGGCGGAGGGGGAAAAAAGTCAATCTGGCCGTGTGAGGACAGACTGGTGACGATGATGATGGTGATGACGACGACGACCATGATGCTGGTGCTGGGCTTTTTTTTTTCTTCTTCTTTTTTTTCGCTGCACAAACATCAGATTTTCAAATGCAGCAAAAATTCTCTCAGCCTAACAGTCCTCCTTTGCTAAAAAGGCAAAACACTGATTTTTCTTCCGTAAAAATGCAGTTCAAAATGAGAGAGAAACCACCCCGGCAGTCCACGTGAATTGGGAATTCTTCTGATGCACGAGGCCACTGTTTTGCTCCGGGCTCCAGCCAAAGAGGGCCGAGTCTCAGGTTCGGGGGAAAACCTGCAAAAAAAACAAAACAAAAACAAAAACAAAAAAAACTCGGCCCCGCCCTCCATCCACTCGGCAGTCCTTCTCCTTGTGGTTTTAAGAAGTCAAACGAAAAACAAAATCATCATAAAAATAACAGCAGTGGTGCACAAAGGAGAGAGAGAGGGGGGGGGGGAGGGAGGGAGGGAGGGAGAGGGAGAGCAGTCACAGGGGGATTCATTGTGGATGCAGCTTGTTCCTCCTCTTCCGGAGGGACGCGGGGGGAGAAGGTGTTGGGTCAGGTGGTTCTCGGTGGGTGGGTGGGGGAGGGGTCAGGGGCGGGCGGGGACGAGATGGAGAGAAGAAGAGGAGAATCTCGGGGGAGAGAACGAGTTGGGCAGTGTTTCTGTTCATTAGTTTGGTGTTTCTGTGCGTGCGTGCGTGCGTGCGTGTGTGTGTGTGTGTATCTTGAGCCTGTATGTCGATGTGTGTCTCGTGAACGTATCTATTCGGGTTTTTTGCGGCCGTGTACGTCTCGGAGGTGCGTTTGTTTTTTTCCCCCCGCTGCGTCTACAGCAGGTCGACGCGGCGGTAGTACAGCAGGTAGGCGGTGCGCTCGGCGGCGGCCTTCAGCAGTTGGTACTGGTTGATGACCTTCACCGTCTGGTCGTCGATGCGCAGCCAGCCGTTGAGGCCAATGTGGAAGACGTCCGTGGTGTAGTGGCCGCCCGTCGCGCTGTTGCCGTGGTGATAGACGACTGCGGCGGGGGGGAGACGGAGCAGGGGGTCAGCGACGGCCTGGGTTTGATTCCTCACCTCTTTTTTTTTCCTTATTGTGAAGTCGCGACCCAAACGTTCATGCACTTTGTATCTGGCAATTCTGCATTTTACCATGTTTTTGTCAAAACCTAAATCCCCATCTTAAACCTTCCTTTGCTTCTAGATTTGAAATATTCTTTAACGCTCTGTGCAGTTTTTAAGAACTGATTGCTGAGGACTGATAGCGAAGCTAAGAGACTGAATTCCCTTCGGGATAAATAAAGTATCCATCCATCCATCGAAACACGCTAGCCCACGTTCTATCATTTCTAGTAAATAAGTAGATTACCAATATAATTGAACTGAACTGTGTGTCCTGCAAAATAAATGCCCAACATTTTGTCTCTCGCTCCACAAATACATCAGAAATTTATCAAAAAAAAAAAAAAAAAAAAGGAAACTGCCAAACCAAGCTGCAGCAACCCACCTGTTGAGAAACGCTAATGCATCAACAATCTGACAGATTAAAAATATCTTCTTCATTAAAGCCAACGCACCTGCAAAGAGCCTGTAAGTTCTTTGGCCTTTCACGACTTTGCTTCGCACTCCTGAAGACAAGAGATCTGTGAGAAATGAAGAGAGTCAGAAAACAGTCATTCACCCGAGCAGCTCTGGTGACTGCTGTAATTAGACACAGAACGCGACAAAATATCCCCCAGCTGTTCACCTCTGATTTACAACGCCGATCAACACAGTGGAGTGAACTTGGGTTTCCAAAAAAATTTAAATTATATTTTGGCAAATGCCACGGCATAGTTCGAGTGCGGTCATCTTGTTTCCATCTGAGCAAAAACTCCTCCAGACACGTTGGCCTGTAGCTGCACAGTAACGCACAGCGACACAGCAATGCAAGTGACAAGTTCATCAGTGGATCTTATGCTGATCGGCTCAGACACGCTGCTCAGTGTCACATACACAGGGAACAACCTGTATCATGTCCTACTGTTAAGAACTGTGACAAGGATCATTTATATTGAAAACTGACACCACTGCTGTTATGTGTGTTAGACAGTGAGCAGTGTTTCACAGGAGACCGGGTCGGGTCGGGTCGGGTCGGGTCGGGTGGTGTGGGGTTGGTTTACCTTTGCTGATTTCCAGGTCAATGGGGTAATCGATGTTCTTGGTCAGTTTCTGGCAGCCTCCAGTCTTTTCAAACACAAAGCGCTTGAGATGAAGCACCAGCACCGGCGGCAGCTCCTCCAGGGTCACTCTCCGACTGATCTCAATCTGGCAGGCCGGAACAAAAGTGCACACGGGACGTGAAGAACCCGCTGTGAGGACAACACAGTAACAAAGACTACCAGGGGGGGAAAAAAAACAAAACGGTTCTCCTGGGACTTGCACAAGAGTTTATTTGGGCAGCGAACAAATGAACAGAGAATGATTTAAGTGCAAGCGGTGACATTTTGTTGGAAATCGGAGATCTTGTCGAGTCGTTCAAAGCAGCTCTCGCATAAATCATCACAGTTAAGGGCTTTTGCACTGAACAAAAACAGAAACTGGGACGATTTGTGCTTTATCTAGATAGCCATTATACAACTGTGGAACAGATGTCAACCACACGGGCGGTTAAACTCCGTGTTTACTCACCGATTTCGGAGAGCTTTCTAAAGTTTTAGCATCTCGTGTTTTTAAAATGAAGGAAATGACTCAAAAAAAAAAATGGACAATTTAAATTTTTTATCGTTGCATTTGAAAAAAAATGATAGTTCTTTTAAAATACAAGTATGAGGGAGGGAGAAAAAAAAAGAAGAGGATGAGTGTGACAGTGCAGCGTGTGCGCACCTCCTGCTTGGTTTTGGAGGTGTAGCCCTGGACTGACTCCCGTGCCACCAATGATTCCAAAGCCTCCTGCACAGTGCGGATCTTCTCCGACTGGATGTCCAGCTGCAGGGTGAAGAAAGGCTGCAGAGTGGCCGACTCTTTAGAGTTCTGCTGATACACCACGGATCTGCCGAGGGAAGGAAGGAGGGAAAGAAACGGCACGTCAGAGATCAGAGGGCCGTGACGAGGATTCACCATGAGAACTTTACTGTCATTCTATATGGCGAGACAGTAATTGCTGGCTGCCTGGAAGATTACACACACACACGAAGTATCTACCATCCTTAATGCTGCTGATGGTTGAATGCTTGAGCTGCAGGGGTGTGGATGAGAGGAACAACTTATTCACAAACCAATCACATAAATGCCTGGAAGGATACGAGATTACAAACAACCCAAGCGTGTGCATTTCAGACTGTCTGGTGTTCCGTTCAATTTTAGGGGGGAAAGAAGGGGGAAAAAACACCCGTCTGTGCCAAAGCAGAAGCTCACAGAACTTTTATTTGGCACAGTATGGAGGTTGGTTGCAGGTAAAACGTGTGTGCGATAATCATCTCTATATTGATTTCAAATCACAACCCCAGGCATTATGATGCTGTGATCACTTTGTTGAGATCATCTTTATCTTTAACTTTTGGTGGAGGCGCCCATCGACGTACCGGATGTGGCCACCGAAGATGTCGGTGATGGGCGTGCGGACAAAGTCAGCTTGGCGGGTGATGGAAGTCTTGTTTCTGGGGCCGACCTGCTCCCACTCGTCCTCGCTGCCTTCTTCCTCCCGATTGGCCGGATCTTCTTCCATCCCAAGATGAGACTCGGGTCCATTAGGTGTGGGGGCTTCTGATTAGCAAAAAAAGATAAAGGTTAGATTAGACGCTTGTGAGTAGAGCTGCACTCGTGTCAAATTAATAATAGATTGAATTAAAATAAACACCTGTGGTTTACCTTCATTGGCACTGCTATTACTTCAGTTGGACACTTAGTGTTTTACATATTACCCCATGAGAAATAATGAATTACATAATATTTTCTCCACAACAATTTGATTTTGTCACACAGATGTGATTGACCTCATGCTGACTGCTGTGACCGACTTCTTCGGTCTTCGAACAAGGCTGTGATAAGAAGGCAGTTAACATCGCTTACTCTCTTCCTGAGGGGAGATCAGTTTCTTCAAAGCCAGCATCTCCTCGTGCAATCCATTCAGAGTGAAGCCAAGGTACTCCTCCGCATCCTCCTGCCGACCCTGCAGACACAGCACCAATTAAAGTCCTGCTCACTGTGACATGACGAGCTGGCACGCAAAGTGCACTCGTACCACTGGTTGAGCGAAACACAAGAATGTTTGACAAGACGAGTACAATTAAGCGTGCTTGATTTCACTTTTCATCAAAATCACATGAGCTGATTCAGCAGGTGCCAAACGCACCGACGTCATTTTTTTTTCTTCAGGTAAGTTGTGAAAGTCCCGACATGAAAGTTGGTGAACGGAACAAGAACGCTCTCTCCTAGCACTGCATGTTCCAGACGAAGTCATGTCACAGCAACGCAATCGCTGGAAAACCAACAGCTTCCCGCGGCGAGCTCACCTTCTCGGAGAGGCTGGACTTGATGAGAGTGAGGAGTTTGTAGATGTAGGTCGGTTCAAACGGAACACCGGGGCGAATGTCTTTCATGACCTTCTCACCAACAGCTGTGGACACACAACGCACACTCCATTACAGACTAACTGAGTTTGCTGTCACGCTTTTGTTCATTTTCAATTGCCATTGAAGCACATTTTATCCATACGCCATGATATATTTTTTTTTCCTCCTTTTAGTTGGATCATAAAAACACTCCATCCACCTGCTCCTGCTCAGTCAAACAGTTGGCCCAGCCCTGGTTTAATAGGTCTCTGACAGGAAATGGAAGCAAACACCTTTGGACTGTGAGGTTCTTTTTGGACGACTCACCTTGCTGTTTGGTTTTCGACGGCACGGGCATGTTGTTGAATTCATTGACGAGCCGCACGCTGTCAACAGAGAGGAGACACTGGTGAGGCTGCGGCGGGACACACGTTTGCACCGTCCGACTACAGAAAACCAAAAACGGGGACTTACAAGTTGTCCACCATGGGCGTGGAGGTGCAGGGCCTCTGCGTTTCGCTGTACAGAGGGATGGACTTCATCAGGTGGTACATGGGGGGACATGCGATCAGGGCCTGCAGGGTCTGAGAGGCAGGAGTCAGGGAGCACAGCAGTACGCGGGGAAGAGTCCAGCCACAAGCTTCTTCCGTGTTTTCAAATTTGTGCCGCTTGAAATTCCAACGCCAGTGAATTTGACTCGTGACAACGATCACGGCCAAATAGAACCGCACTAGATTGCAAAAATCACTCAGCAAGGCTTTGCTGAATTACAAACCAACATTTTTTTTAAGCATAGGTACCAGGAAATTGGCTTTAGCCAAGCATTTGTTCCATTTGGCTGGAAATGAGTCGCTCATCCCAAAGACACGTCGCAAAAGTTGCTCTGGAATTTGATGTCATGAAATAAAAGCTTCAGACCTCAGCAGGCAGTGAAAGGATACAGCATTGATGTAGCACCAGTTCCCCTTGTTGACCAGTCCTCTTGGTTGCAAAGATACTGGTTTATGTATCAACTTCACATTCTCAATAAGTTCTGGGGATTCAAACAAAAGCAATGTTTTTAAAGAAAGGAAAGCACAGACAGACGCCGCTAGAGAGGACAACAACAGCCCCACTGCATATTCAGTTGGACACACCGAGTTGCGAGGATTGAGACAAAGAGCCTCGAGAGTTCATTTACACAAAACGTGTTCCCACTTCTGTTCACGCCGCCCGTGACAGAAGCACGGGGGACGCCTGAACAGAAGCAGGGTCTTGTTGTTCCACGCCTAGGAAGGGAGGCTGCCACTTGCAGACGCAGCTCCCATGGTAACGTGGACGGTTGGTGTTGCAAATGTTGCACAATGCACAATACGAAAATGTACCTTTGCAAACAATCAGTTCATTGAAATCCCGTTTACTACACAGGTACCTATCTCTGCAGTGTTAGACACAGCCAATGGCAATGCAGAAGTTAAACCAGCGAACAGAGTGGGGCGGCACTGAGAACAAAAAGATCTGTTGCTCTACTTCCTGAGATTAATAGACTCTATAAATGCACCCGGCTGCGACTGAAAGCGGGTTTTTACAAGTATCTCGGTCAGGACTGGAACAGACTAAACACTATCAAATGAGCACATTCAAACAAAAACTGCTTGTGATTGCATGTTGGAGTGGCCCGTGCAGCGACCCACGTAGGTTCTCCCACGGAACAAAAACAACTCTGAGAGGTCAAAACGGCCCAGCGGTGCTTCTCAGTAAAAGCTCTTCTGGTGGTTCTACTGCTAAACAGCAAGTGTGGTCGACCAACCATTGCTAAAATTAGGGAAACATCAACAAATTGCAGTGTTTTCTGGTTACAGGCATCCATCATTATGAAGCTTGTTTTTGAAAAGAAAAAAACAAAAACAAAACAGAAACAACTTTGCATCAAAAGCCAAAGGTTGGACTTCTTTAACATTTCCTTTCATGGGCAGCATTTCACCTCTGTGGACGTAGTTGAAGCCTCTTGTTTGATTTGACAATAGATGTATCTGGAAATGTTTGCTGGAGTGGGTTACACAGCTCCTGCCCACCAGTTCATAATATACCAAAACACACCATGGAACATGGGCTCATCATCTCTGACAGTGATGAGGCCATGATGCCTTATCAACATCAACACATGGCCTGCAGAGTTTCCATACTGCATGCAATAGCACCATCTAGTGTTCATATTACAAATGACCACTTTAAAGTTGAACAACCCTCTAAGAATAAGCAACAGTCCAGGGACGCACATTGATAGAAAACAATACTGCAGTAGAATTTTCTGTATCCTGGGACCTTTAAATATCGATCCTTCGCTTACTGTATCAGTGAGAAATTTCAAAGTGAGACATTTTTACTCCCTGAAATCATGTGATGATGAACCGGGGACACGCATATAAAGGATGATTTGGACAGTCGCCTTAATATTGCCGTTGGATGTGGAAAGTAGAAATAAATACAGCAGGAATGCATCTGTTGCTGCAAAACCCTTTTTGCTTTGTAGATATAATCCCGTATTATTTCATATTATACCTGCAAGCTTGGGAGCCATAGGGTCCTCTGACACATGGACAGGGCCATCTCTGACCTCCACTACCTTGTCGGGCTGCTCTGGTGTCGCAGGCGATGCCGACGCAACCTCCACAACACTTTTGACCTCCACGAAGGCCTGCGGGCCCCCGGCCAGAGGCTTGGAGTTGTGGAAGAGACTCGCCCACGACTTAGGGAGGTTGGCGGCGGGTGCGGCTGCCACAGGCGTCGGCGGCTGTGACTGGGTCTGCTCCGCCGCCGCCGGCCGGGCACCGCAGTCCGGGGAGGCTCCGTGCGGCCGCTCCCCATCCTGACGGTCGTCTCTCTGTCCGCCGGCCGCGGTTGGAGTGTCGAGCTGGGCCGCCCGTTGGCACGCTGCCGCCCGCCCGCCCCTCCAGTTCGGGGGCCGCGGCGGCCGAGGGGGCGAGGGGCGGTTTGGAGTCTGGACTGTGTGGTGCGTCTGACAGTTTTGGGCTCTGCGGAGCCGAGTGGTCGGGCTGCTGCTGCTGCTGCTGCTGCTGCTGCTGCTCTGCAGTCCTTGGCTCCTCCGTCGGCCCTCTGCTGCCAGAGGACGACGAGGACGACGACGAGGAGGAGGAGGATGATGAAGAGGAGGAGGAAGTTGCATTGTTACCATACGACAGAGGGGCGGCGCCACCTGCCGGGTCTAGAGAGAGAGCATCGGGGCTCTCCCAAGTCCTCTGACTGGCAGCGGCGGCGGGCGCAGATTTGGCCACGGCCGCAGCATCGCCCGACGCTGCGGGTGAGACGAGTCCTTGCGGGGAGCGCTCCGGCCCCGCCAGCGCTTTGTCGCCGCCTGCTTCCTCCTCCTCCTCTTCTTCTTCTTCTTCTTCCTGGGCATGGTGGTGGTGGTTATGGTGTCCGTTCACCAGCGCCGTCGCGGGCATCCCGTCTGACGCGCCGCTGCTGCTGTTGCTGCTGCTGCCGCCTCCGCCGCCAACGGCGGACGGGTCCAGGTAGCTGTAGTATCCCGGCGGCCGCTTTTTCTTTTTCTTCCTCTCCCGCTGGCCGAGGCCGCCGGCCAGTCCGTCCATGTCCTGGCAGGACTGGTGATTGTCAAAGGAGGAGGAGGCCTCCAGGTCGGCGCCGTCCAGCGAGAGGGCTCCGTCGGGGACGTCGGCCGCCGGGGGAGCCGCCTCCTGAGCCTTCGGGGCCGACTGGTAGCCCACGATGAACTCTGGGGCCTGGGGGTTGAGCGTGCTCGACACCTTGAACAGCGGGTCGTTGGCCCCCAGAGACTTGGGATCCATCACCTCGTCGACGCCGAACTCGATGCGCTGGTAGTCCTCGGCTGCAGAGAACACATCGCTCAGTTAGAGATCGCAGCCGTTCAAAGACACACACACACACCAAAAGTCTCAAAATACAGCTTATGACAGTGTTTCTCAACTGGTGGGTCGTGGCTTCATAGGCAGTCCCCCTGCCCTTTAAAATTTTTAAATAAAATATATCTATTTATAGAGAAAATAATTTCAACAATTTATTTAGACGTTCAGCTTGCGTTTTTGGTTTTGTGGAATAAATTTTGGTCTTATAATAAGGAATAAATTGTGAGTCCTGAGACTCCACCAGTTGAGAGCCTAAAGCACAGCCGGTTTCTGGTGTATTAGAAAATCCTGGTTGTATGACAAGGATACCAGAATAAGATCATCCAGAAGGGGTCGTAGCAGGACCAGAATCGCAGTTAAAGAAAAAAAGGGGGGCACCTGAATAAAAGCATTAATGCGCATGAAAAAAAAATTCAATTTCTACAACTTTTAATAGCAAGCTTAGGAAGTGCTGCGCCTTGTGATTAGGTTTATTTGCCTCAGAACCAAGTTGTGTAAAAGCAGTAGTGTGAAAGGAAAATAAGCAATAGCAAACAAAAAAGTCAACATTTAGGGAGAGACTATAAAGTCAAGGAGCTACTCACCAGACAGGCCCGGAAAAAATATCATAATAAACCATCATGTCACATCATGTGAGGAATGAACACACGGATGTTGGTTTATTATTTAAAATGGCTAGAAAGGACCAAGCCATGTGTGCATGAGCATTAACATATGTGAAATATTAAATTGTAAACTTTAAAACCTACACATTATTTGGGATGCACCACATGCGCATCTTCCTGTAGTTCATTAATGTGGAAAGTGTAGCACTTTGATAGAGTCTTCATAGAGCCCAACTGATTTAGGGGGGCCAATACAGATTTCAGTTAGGAGGGGTAAAATTATATTTAATCAGTCATCCATTAATTCATTTAATTCCAGTATAAATCAATATTTGATCTTTCCAGCAAACCTGTTCCACCCCAATGTATTTGGACATTACACTTTTTTTGGGTGAATTTTGTGCTTTTTAAGTTCCCAGATACAATGGGGAAATGCAAAATATGGCTTTAGTTTTGTGGAAAGAAAACACTAAGTATTTTGAGATAGTTTTGGATGGACTGGTGATGCATTTGTGGAAATTCAGTTGGAGACACACAGAGAAATGATCATCGCACATGCACACACTTGATTACTTGACACACTTGATAATGTACTGCAGTATATCACATGAACTGTGGCTATGCGACAAAAGTTTTCTCAAGAGCTCATATAAGCATCAGTATTGTCCATTGTCCCAACCAAGTACTTTGGTAGCGGGCTGCTCAAATAGCATATAAACTGCTATTATTATCTTTAAGGATATGAAAGTTATTTTTTGGAAGAAAAACAACAAAACAAAAGCCAACACGTTGAGAAAAGCATATCTGTCTCTGAATAATTACAATTCATAAGTTAAAATGTGATGCAGAGCAGCTTTAACAGTAAAGTGAATACGCAGTAAGAGGTGCAGAGTGAGGTTGGGGGAAAAACAGAAGTATTAGTAAGCGCAATTTCATCACCACAACTGAAATGTCAACCTGTAAATGCTGATGTTCTTCCACTAGTAGGATTAGAATGTTTTAATTGAGTGCGTAATCACAGTTGTACGATAAAACCTTGACAGTTGGAGGTTGAAAGGGTGCACGTTAGCAACCAGAGAAAATAATCAGTATGCCCTCAATAAAAAAGGCTGCGGTAGTTAAGTCGAGGAAAACCAAAAACCCTGATCTGATTTTACTCAAAAGAAAGGTAAGATACTGGACAGTATCTTGAGCATGCAAAGCTCAACAGATGATACCAACAGGCAAGGGAAAAAGAACACAGGCAGGTTTAGAAAGCCACCAGTTTTTGAAACTTAGATTTGTAGTTTTAGAGCAAACGGACAACAGCTGGTCAAGCCACAGGATGTCAGACTACTCAACTCACCGCAAACCTGCAGTCCCACTGACTCCATTACATAAGGCACAGCAGGAGTGCAGTAATTTCCTAAATAATCAATACAAATCAAGGTAAGGCAATTGTCAAGCGCAAATGAGAACCATTTCAAAGACAGGTGGCAGCCATCATCATTCTGGTGGTCCAAATTTTTACAAAAGGATGCCATATTAAGAAATATGTATATACATTTTTTTTTTCTTAGAAAATAGAAGCTAAATGCACAAATCTAACAAAAAATGTGATTGTCTTCCAGCAATGGCAAGTGGGTTTCAGATTTTAATGTCCTGCTATGAAAACTACAATGACTTGAACTTAAGAACATGAGAAGTGTTGACTCCAGGGAGGGCAGAGTGAAAATCACAATACTGCATGACTGCACAGTAGAAGTTGGAATAATGATGAATTGACTTGTCGTGCACATACCTGAAGACTGGGTGATACATGGAGCCTTGTCGTTGAATGGAGGAAGCTGCAGAGGATGTACGGAGTTGTTATTATAAGTTAATAAAAGGCAAAAGCAAACGAACACGGCCAAGTATAAACGTCAACAGGCTGGAAAATGTTTTCTTACCTCGACGTAACATCGTGGAGTCACAAAAAACTGATTGATCTCATCAGGGCTGAATTCCCCGAAGATGTACTGTGGAGACACCGCAATACACCGTTCAGAAAAACATTCACTTAAAAAAAAAGAAAAGAAAAAAAAGCACTTTTTTAAAAATGACTTCCTCTAAACACCATTTTTATCAGATGCAATAAATAGCCATAAATTGTGCCATTTTGCTTTCACCAAATAGTTGAGGGAAGCTAATACAGATAAGAGATCAAGATGAATGAACATCAATCACCGTCTCTGTGCAGGGTAGCTGGAGTTAGTCATTACCCAGACACACAGTTGCTGGTACAAAGGTAAAGGGCAACACGAAGTCATGAGTCATGCTGCGTCGCACAAAACCTCAACACGAGTTGAGGAGGAGGCTTTGTTTGAGTTCAACGATCAGGCCAAACCAACCTCCGTGTCACTCTTCAGCACGGTGACAGTAGGCAACTAACTGGCTGTCATTTGAATTGTTGACAAACTGTTGAAAGTGTCCAGGATGTCGATTGTCAGAGGACGACAGGGTGACGTCACTGTGCAGCAGATAACCAGAAAAATGACTGCACTGGTGGAGAGTTCTTTTGACAATCTGCTATTTGAACCATTTTTATTTGTCATCGGTTGTAATAGAGGTCTTTCAAAATCACAGAAAAATGTCGACTGAACTTCAAGTATTTCCTGAAAGTGGAAACTGATGTATGACTGGAACTCAAAATTTTCCTTTCTAAAAAAACAGCCGACAATGACAATTTATTTTTGCCCAAATCACCTTCTCGTGATGCTTTGGTTCTGTTTTTAAGTTATAGGAACAATAAGCTCACAAATCACGCTCAAATAAGGCACAATTACAGTCCAATGGATTTGCCAAAACCTGAACAAAATCACAATCGCACAAAAGCGATGAAGAAAAAGAGGCGTGTCACACATATAAGCCATCCCATACCTGTTGCCAAACCGTTTCATTTGCCTGCAGGCTTTAAATAGCACACGCCCATCCCCCACCCACCCCCACCAAGGCTTAAGCCAACACTTGAATCCCCAAAGGGCCTGGAATTTATTGGCTCAATCCAAACGTTCTTCCAATATAACGGACAAACTATAACTATTGGCACTATGGAATTCCCCGTTTGTCTCAAACAGCATTTAAGCACAATATTAAAATGGAGGACGCCGCGTCGTTCAGTGCCGACAAACGCAAATCACACACGCAGGGCCGCAGTTGCACTCGAGCACTCTTTGAAACGCTGACCGACCCGTGACGGGGCCGGCGTGCACGTGTGCATGCAAAACACGGCGATGGAGAGAGAAGGTGAAATGACCTCACCGGCCACATCGGTAATCCCCCTCGGCGCACAGTGAAAGAGGACGCGCAGAGAAAAGAAAGTGCAGCCCAGGCATATGTAACGCTTTGCAAACGAGGCCCCACGCGAGGGTCCACATTGCTGAAGCGGCACTACGGGCGGCAAACAGGCCGCTGTAATCCGCCGGCCTTGGGGGTCGCTAATACGAGCACAAGAGAAAGAATGTCCCCGGGCTTCTTTATGCGGCCGCGCCACACGTACCGCGCTAAGCTTCCTTTGCCGTTTGTTTAGACTGAGGATTACGCCAAAACAAGCGTCTGTATGGATTCATTTAAGAGACAATACTGTCGGGAGGAGAAGCCATCAGGGCCATAGGTTAAGATAGCCGTCTTGAAAAGTTTATTATGCCGACGCCGTCCAGAGGGGAGTCCTGGAAGGTGATTATGAACGAGGGTGTCATGCGAAGAATCTTAATGTTGTGACGCGACGTGTCTGGAAATGGACAAGATGCTTAAGAAGCAACATGATGATGAATCAACCTGGTACTTCAACCCAAAGAGGGTGAAGTGGCAATATACTAGGGGTGGGCTAACTTTTTGACTGGTGGGTCACAATGGGTTCTAAAATTTGACAGAGGAGCAGCAGCAGACGGATGGGAGTGTTTTGGTGACCCACCTCATAGGAGGAAAAAATACATCATGCGATAAGTAGAAAAAATTGAAAATGAACAAAAGCAAAGTTACAACAAAATCAGTGTCTTTCCTCTTGAAACACTGAAAAAAGGATGAAATACAGCTATTTTATGACTTGATTAAAGAGCTTAACGGGACGCATATGGCCCCCGGGCCGTAGTTTGCCCATGCCTGCAGTATATCATTTGCCATCTTGAACTGGTGTGCCAGGTTACTAAAAAACTAAACTGCAGCACTGAGTAAAATTAAGGTCAGCGAGTTTATGATGAATCTCTAAAGCAGGCCTGTGCCTGCGTGTTGGTACGATGTCACAACAACAACAACAACACTGTACTGTAACACAACAGAGTGGAATCGCTCATTTTTTTGTGCCAACCAATAAGGAGAGACGCATGAAGCTGCGAAATTTACTGTGATTCTCACTTTTTTGGGAAGCCAAAAAGTGGAACTTCCTTTTGAATGACTCCAGACGGGGATTTGGGTGAAAGGATAACTTAAGGAATTGTGTATACAAAATCCCATGTGGTGTCTAACCTTATCTGCACCCGTGGTGCATTTTCACTGTGCAGACACGCTTAAGCTGAACATTCGCAACAAGCTCAGCTGGCCTCACACTCGATGACAGACAACCTGACTTAACAATATGACTGGAGCTTGGATGAACTGTGGAACAACATTGTCGCAATGTTAAAATTAACATAGCAACAAAGTGTCAGGGAAAAAAAACCAAACAGGATCATTTCTCCAAGGCCTATGGATAATAGTGGGGCTGATCTTGCGCTTAGTTGTCAAGTGAAATGTTTCAGGTGAAAGTTGCAGAAACAATATAGTACAACACACAACAATACTGACACAATTAAAACACAATGACTCTGCTACTCACTCTCTCTCTTACATAATATTAACATGATAATATCGGCTGTCGGTGCAGTGCAAACTACAGATTGGCCTCGGGAACTTTGAGTCATCTTATCAGCGATTTACTGAAAAATCGTCTTTGGTTTGGCGATGCTGTCGCTGAAGACTTTGGAAAAGTTATTCCAGAGTCTCTCACTGTATGACAGGCATTAGTGTGTGGGGAGGGGAAATGATTACTCTCCAGCTGAAATATTTGTTCTCTGGCCACTCATGAGACAATAATTAACAAAGAGCTCACCAATATGGAGGGTGCTGCAGTATTTCTCATTAGAATTACAATGACCACTGATGTTGATCATAGCTGTAAAAGTAATGGCATATCTTAATGCTTAAAAATGAGTAATATCTGTTTATCACACATGCGTACATAGCAGGATGCTACTACTTGATGTGGTTAAGAGTGAGTAAAGTGACAGTAGTTGACCACAGGGTGGAGAAAGCTCTTTCATAATCAACAGGGAAAAAAACTGATTTCCTTCAGTTTGACGTTTAGGGAGAACAGCCTTCCTGATGGCTTTGTATTCACTGTCATTTCTCTGAGCTGTCTGAATTGCTTTATTAGTTTGGACACTGTATGTTCACTTGATAGGCGCAAGAAGAAACTATTCTGTTAATCCAATGAGAACCTTAAAAAAAATAGCACAGAATCCAAACTCCCAGTCTCTTTAAGGCCTAAATGGGATCATTTTGCAACATGTGTGCACTTTAACTGGATCCAATCAGGAACAGGTGCTCTAAGCATGCTAAGCAGTTCCCCGACCTAAGCTTTGACCCGACAATGGAAAAGCATAATCACACAACAGAAGAGGAACTGGATGCAGCAGCCAAAGACCCCAACCCACGATATTTTACGTTTGAATGAATGATGATGAATGAATGATGAATGACTGAGTTACTGTTCTATGACCTCAAAAGTAAACAAAAACTGTAACACTAAGACACTGAAGGAAGACACGTTGCCATCTATGGCAGCTTATTGGGACATAATTCTGCGGATAAATCCTTTTCAATGTCAATGTATTGGTACAAGGACAGCAGTAAAATTAAATCAGGGTCAATTTGGGAATGACTGGTTTTTACACGTTTACACCCAGTATATCAGTATCCCCTTGAAACTGCAGTCGGTCTTGTTCTGCCACTTTTATGCCATAGTTCCTCTGTTTTGACATGTTTTCACTGTTGCTTCTTTTACTCCTTTATCTGTGCATTAGAGATCGTTCAAGATGGCCTTTACTGTAACAAAAAACTTTTCTCAAGAGGACAGATTTACTTAATGGGGAGGAAAAATGTTTGTTAACTGATCAAATGCTATATTGTATATCTTTGTTTGTTTGTATATGACAGGCTCTCAAAAGCAACTGCAGAAAACTGAGTTATATTTTGGTAAATGTATATTTTCATTAGACGTGACAACAAATACATTCATAAAAATATATATATATGTTCATTCATCCTCGGGGAGAAACTCACTGAAAAACTGAACTATATTGAATCAATTAACTTTCACTGTGTTGCCGAGCCAACTGCTGGTAGAAACAAACTACTTGAGAGGTCAGATGGCCGAGTCACAAACACGCCTCACATGTGCCTTTCACGTATTTATCAAAATCAGGGTTCAGGTCTGAAATGTGATTAGCATTTAAAAATGAATTGCAACTTTTCAGCGTGCAAAGCTACACTTGAAAATGGGCCTTCCAACACGTGCGACTTCCTCCGAATAAACTTACAATCAAAGTGGCCAATGTGGCGTGTGGGTGCTCTTGTCGAGCGGCATGACAATTACTCGTCTACAGAAAACATAAAAATCATATCATTTCATAGAAATAAATAAAAAACCAATTCCGAAACGAGGTCCACGCTGTCGCAATGGTACGGAGCCTGCCAGCTAACGAGGTGACAGCAGAGCCTTTCCACACACCACCTGTGCAAAGCAGTTAGCCTGCTAACGGCTAAAGGGAGCAGCGTGTGAGCGGAAACACCCTCGCTGAGAACAAACGGCACAAACGTGCAAAATCACAATCAAACCCCAACCTGCATTGACGTTGCACAACTGTCGCAACCAAACCGAAGGCGGTTGTTTGCAGCTGTGTGCGGCAGCGGTAGTGTGTGCTCGTCGGAGGAGGCCGCTGGCAGCAGTGGGACAGGTGGGCCATGCAATACACGCAGCAGTTTTGACTAGTGTCACTTAGCTTTGGGGGGAATCGTGTGAGAGCCACCGTCAAAAAGTCTCTTTGACATCACATTAGATACACAAGTAACGCGTCGTTCCCCCTGACAACGACTGTCATTTCTCCCCCTACGAACAGCACCGCTGTCTCATTTGAATGAAGAGGGACCTGGGGCCTGTTAGCCACCATGCTGCTGCTGCCGTTTCAATGGGGGCTTAGGGTAGTAGGCATTAGCGAGCACTTTTACAGTACTTTACATCTCAATGACACAGCTACACCATCTGCCAAACTTACACCCCAAGCGTGAGCAAACTGCTGCAACTTAACCGCGTCGCGTTGCCTCAAAAACACTGGACTATTTGCGGGGTTCTGATTCGTCTATACGTTACGCTGCACGGAGTTGTTTTGAATGCTAACCACGTTAGCCAGTTAGCACAGCCTACCTGGTTGCTGTGAGAAGCCATGCTCGCTCCCGGTGAGATTCTCTCCTCTCCGCGACAAGACGAAAAACTCTCCCGGGAAGGTGCTGTAGAGTTGGTGATGACGGTGACAAAAAGGTGTCCCTCTACGACGCCATTGTCATTTTCCCCGACGTTGTCCTGGAAGTCAGCGGGTTCTGCTCCATGGAATGCATCAGCACTTCATGCTGCTCGCCTCGCCGTCAACCGCCATTTCTTCCTCGCTTACTAGCAGAGCCAGCGCGCGGACGGTTGGAGCGGCACGCGTGAGCTCCAGAAGCCTCGGCATGTACTTCCGATTTTGGACGATCACGGCCTTCACAATAAAACGCTTATATTTATTTATTTATTTTATTGTATTGTATTTTTTTTTTTTTTTTTTTACATTTTATTTTATTTATTTTGACGCCCCAAACATGCAATCGGAACTGTAAGTGTTGGTCTTCAAAAAGAAAATAAGTTTAAATACAATTCGCAAAACTTGAAAATGCAACTTGTAAAAAAACATGTTTCTTGTCATGCTATAGATCAAAGTTTGTATGATTTTTTTGTAGTTGAAAGGATTTGTTCTTTCAACTACAAAGAACATTTTCTTGGACTTTGAAACTTCTATCCCTCCCCCTTGGTAGGTTGGGAATTCTTACTCCTGAAATATTCAATATCGAGTGAAGTTTTATTATTCCCTTCTTACAACTTGCTAAATGCTCAGTCTTAGCTACCTGCTAAAAAATAAATAAATAAAACTTTTGCTTGATTGTTTTTTCATGTGTTTGCAAACGTTTTCAGAGAGAAAAAGAAGGAAGCAAAGGATTTAAAGGACAGATTATTGTTATTTCTGGGGAGTCAAGCAACAAGTTGTTGAGTTGTTCACGGGGTCCCTGCTTTCACACGTCATTTCAAAATGTAATTAAATAATGTATTAATTAATTGTGTTCTAGAATAAGATCCCTCCTGAAATGTAATTTGTGAATGTCGATCATTTGCGGCATAGTAGCTGCTATTGGGGGGAATGTGGTTTGAATGTGAATGTGGTCAGGCAACGTGATGACATTTATTTTGAAATGCTCGGAATTGCAGTCAACACGGTGTTTGACTGTCTCCGTCAACTTTACGATGGAAGCGTGACCATACGTCTCGTGCATTCACGTCCGGGTTGAGGAATGAATCGCAAAAATGTTTTTAACAAGTTGTGCACGAATCATGCAAGTTATTTCAAAACGCTTCATGTGGTTGTAGTTAAACCGATAAAGCCCTCTGATGAATGGCAACCTAAAGTTATAACAATGTCTACAAAATAACCACGGGTTTTCTGTTTCAGTGCATTAAAAAAAAATTGTGTATATTCAGAATTTAAGAAACTATTAGACGAAGATCGTACTGGACTTTGCGAGATTATCAAATGTATTCAAATATGTCGACCAAAAGAAAGACATTTTTCTGAGTAGCGCCAATAAAACTTGGAAGTCGTGGGCGCGAACTCTTTTGCGAGCCATTGATGGGCGCGTCCCCGCTCAGGTGAGAGAGAGAGGGGGGGCTGAAGGAAAACTGAAACAGGAAGTGGAGACAGGTGGGCTGTTTGTGTTTTTCTGTTTGTTTGCCATCGCATTTGCGCCAGCACTATTTTACTGGTGCTTTTATGATAAGACATAAGATTAGTAAGTAATGCGGATCCAAAGTAATTGTCATCTGTATCCCCCGCAAGAGTCAAGAGTTTAGCCCTGAATCCGCCATCATACGCGCCGTGCAGTCGAAATGAATTTAGCAACGCAAGGATCAAGCGGTGTTGTAAAAAAAACAAAACGACAATATTAAACCACAGCGTGCACGAAAAATGGAGACCCGGTGCTGACAAAAAACTTAGATACACCTACCAAAGTCGAATATGAATACTTTCTCACCCGTTTAACATGGCATTATTTGTTGAAAATAGACGCCTGTTGTTACCATTTTACGTTACGTCATCTGTCCACCTGCTCTCTTGTTTTCCAACTTCCGCAGTCACATGTCTACATTGTACACCACGTTGTTTCCTCGCCACTTTTCTCTTTTTAACAGTTGACTGTTTTTGTTTGTTTTGTGGTGTTTCTTATCTCCCTCAGGCAGGGAGAATGGCAGACAGGGGACGATACCACGAAAGAAGCGACGCATACGCAGACCGCGAGAGCAGGGACGAGGACTACTCTGACAGCAGGCGTCATGATTACTATGAGAGCAGAGGACGCAACCAGAAGCCAAGGGATGCAGATATGAGAGGCTCTGCTGGTGACAGGGGGGCCAAACACAGCAGACAGAGGGATGTGACACCTCCTTCTGATGAAGAGACACCTGCTTATTACCCTGAAGGACCCTCGAGGCTGTAAGGGCCCAACAACTCATGAAGAAATCATGCTGACCACTGCAGATAGTCGTGCTTTCTGAGTTCACACGAAATGATTATTATTGTCGGAAAAGTTAATTCCTCACTTCGCAGTAAGCATGCTGCCTTTATTGCAGGTCCACCGAGATGACAGCGTATCCCACAGATGGGGGTCACTATGAGAGGCAACACAGACAAGCTCTGTATAATCTCAGATACATCCTCACCTCGAGAGGTACGGATGGTAATTTATTCAGGGAAATTTTCCCACTGATGCCACAGCCCTTCAGTTATACTGGACAACATTATACGGACAGGTCCATAAATATTGGGACATAGACACAATTCTCATCTTTTTGGCTCTGAACACCACAATGGATTTGAAATGAAACAAACGACTGCAGACTTTCAGCTTTAATTTGAGGGTATTTACATCCAAATCAGGTGAACAGTGCATACTGCGAAAGCAACCAAAGAGGTTTTGTTTTTAGGGCAGGAAGGGGAACGTTATGGCCAAGTCAATCACCTGACCTGAATCCGATTGAGCATGCATTTCACTTGCTGAAGACAAAACTGAAGGGAAAATGCCCCAAGAACAAGCAGGAACTGAAGACAGTTGCAGTAGAGTTCTGGCAGAGCATCACCAGGGACTATTTTAGTCAATAAGTTACTCTATGCTGCCATGATTATTATTCTGCCATAATTCTGTGTCTTCCAGGTCTCTGTCAGCTCATGGAGTTCTTTGTGAATCTGCTGATTGTCATCTGTGCTGGAGTACCGTACAGCAACAACGGTGGTTACCGCGACCTGGCCAGCCTCGGGGGAATCTACTATTATCACTTTGGTGGAGCCGGTGCCTTCACAGGAGCCGACGCAGACCGGGTCAAGGAGCTGGACCGTCTCTTCCACCAGCTCAAGCGGCCGCCGTACGTCTTCACCATGGCCTGCGGGGGCGTCTTAATGATCTACGCCTGCACCATGCTGGCCCTTGGGGTCTTTAGGGTGCCGTACCGCTGGCCTCCCGTGCTGCTCGGTGAGGCCCTGCTAAACTTCTTGATCGGCCTGGGCTACGTCCCTGCGTTGGCCTTCTACTTCATCAAGCTGCAGGGAACCTACAACAACCAGATCTGTCAGGAGAGAGAGCAAATGTACAAAAGCAAAGGCCACCAGGGCTTCGAGTGCCAGTTCCATGGTGCAGACATAGCAGGAGGCCTCTTCGGGGTGCTGGGGGTGTTTGTTTTTATTTTTGGAGCAGTGTTAGCAGTCAGAGCTTTCAGGTCAGTGCGGGAGCTGAAGAAGCAAAGGGCAAACGAGGACAATCATTTATGAAATGGGTTCTTTGTTTACATAGTGAAATTGAATCAAAAGCCCAAGAACACATAAGAAGTTGTTATCTTTGATGGTATGCTGTTACAGTCAATGTGATCTGTGAATCTTTATACTCTTAGTATGTTATTTTTTAATATGTATTTTTTTTTGCATATTTTCTGACATTTTCACATATATATGCATATTCTATGTCTTTTTTTTTTTTAAATAAATGTTTAACATGGTCCACATAAATTGCTTGTATCACTAATGTTCATTGGTTTCACTGGTGAAAACATTTCTTAAGACTCGATTTGACAAGCAGGAAATAATGTTTTGTCTTTGAGAAGAAGGTGGAGGATAAAACCTTCACAAAGCAACCTAGTCATAATTGACACTGATGTTTTAGGTATTAATTTATAATAAGTACACATTTTTAGCAGTTGTTAATGTTTTTGTTTATTGATTTGTAATGCCAATCTATTATGTGTTAGGGTTACTATTATTGATTGTGTATTCACACTTTATAAATAATGGATGAGGCTTAGCCTACCCGAACCATTATCCATCATTTATAAAGTACTTGTGCAGAGCCCATAGTAAGCATAGAAACACGTGTATGGCAAAGCTCTACGCTGATTTTGTAAGTGCTGTATGGTGGAGATAATGAAAACACAAATTTAACAGAAGTTATCCAAAGAACAACTTTACGACAAAGCTGACGCAAAGTCAATAGATTGCAATTTTTGTCTCCTTTAGCCGACCTGGCTTTAGGCATAAGTTACCACGCGAGCCACGCACACACACATCCTGACACAGTGACACACAGACAGAGAAAACTGCATTCAAAAAGAGATGAATCCACTTTAAATAAACACATCATATAAATCCCTATGAATAAAGTAATAAATTGTGAGAAAGATAAAGATAAGTTACTTACTAGTGTGTATCACGGTAGGAACAATGTTTTAGAAAAGATGAATATATTTAGTAACATTTTACTAACCACTATATGTGTAATTATTAGTAAGTATTATCATACTTTTATATTTATTTGAACAAAATCATAAATGTCATAAACTTTGACACTACACAAAACAATTCACAGTAAAAAGTTTTATTGCTACTTGGCTTAAAGTTAATTAAAAAAAAAAAACAGCTTGTCTTCTCAAAACCAATCATAGCAGCATGTCAAATGAAACAAAATCAATTTTCAATTCGCAAAATTCAGGGGGGAAACGGTTCAGGAAAAGTCACAGCAATAGTGCCGATTCTTAATTGAGAAATTGTTACTCACATAAACCTTTGTTTTCGCAGTAAACTGCATGCTGAAATTAAAACCCCAAAATATTTAATACACTGTATGTATTAATAACAATTGTCTGTCTGGATGGACGCTTTCTGTCAGTTTATACTTAAGACATGCTTTCAACATTAAATACAGATAGAATTAGTAATAATTTCATTTAAAGTAACATGAAGAGTTCCAGTTACAGAGTCCCAATAATGGTAAATGCTGTTAGCACAGAGGCAAAAGTAAACCTGAATGAAACAATGAAGTACAAAAATAAACATTGGCTTCTTGGCATCAAGAGAAAAAAAAATAATTCAAGCTTTTCTAGAAAATAATGCTCATAAATGAATCATAGGATTTGGGCTACTTTGGTTAAATGTTACACAAACTGGAGCATCTTTCTCATTCAACGTGTTCACGCATAAAACTTAAAGTCAGTCCATTATTCACACAGGCATGCATACACTTACGGTACGTGAGCACTTAAGCTTCATGTAACAAACACACACAAACAGACGTTTTGCAAACTGACTTGTACAGGGAGCTTAATAAGTTGTGCAGGGAGAATCCCTTTCAGTTCATAAATGAGTAAGCAGTTTAAAAAAAACAGAGAGAGAAAGAGAGAGAGAGACTGTTCATTTGTACAGACATGAATTATGGACGTAACTCTACTGCAGAAAAACAAAATGGAAAGCTTTAACTGGTGCACTTCTCCCTGTGCTCTCTCTCTCCCTCCCTTTGCTCTCTCTCTCTCTCTCTCTCTGTATCCTGCATCAACACACAGAGTTGTAATGATATGACTGTGACCATGACTGTTGGTTGAACGCAATGCATAATCTAGCTAGCAGAAAGCTGAATGGACAAGCTAGTGCTCTACAGGCAGAGCACTAGTCAGACCCGCTTTGTCTGACTTTTCAATGCAGCAAGAGACCAACAAGTAAAACACACCAGCAGACGTGACATATTCATTAAATCAATTAAAGACTGATGTGGCAAACAAACTTGTCAAAGTTTCATTTTCGACACACTGAGATGAATTGCGTCGTCATGAACATATGCGTCGGCTGTAGACGTGCACACAGTCAACGCTTTTGCATATCTACGAGAAAATGAGAAAACATTTTTTTTTACTTGGTGAACGCCGCCATTCAAAATATTTCCAAGAGTTCCCTCTTTATAATGTCACACTTGTTTCACAAGCGAACCGTTTTTATTCACAATCATTGTCACAACTGTCACGGCCTCTCGACTCCCTCCGGTGGCAGGTGTCCCTGCAGGGCCCATCAAACACTTTAGTGATGGATAAAGTGTCTAAAACCACATCTTCATTTCACCATAAAACTTTACATAAAAACTTAAACCCTTCACTTTATTCTTCTCTTTTACATATAAAAATAAAATTAATTCTGAATAGCAGGAGCAACGAGGAGCAACTAATCGTCATCCTCTCTGCATCACAGCGTAACAGAGAGCTTCGGGGACCGTTCTGTTACACAGCAATGTTTCGTGTCAAATGCTAATATTGCACATGATGATGTAAAAGGTGCACATGATCAGTGGCTCTGATTTTCTGCCAGCAGGGGGCTCACTCATGCATATGAACACAGGGCAAAAGCCATGTTGCCAGACAGTTTGGTGAGTGAAATATAGTGTAGTTTGAGGTGCTGAAAAAAAAAAAAAAAAAAGGCTTAAATACTATTAATGGCATTCCGTAAAGTTATCATACAATTAAAAGCCATGAATACACCAAAAATAAATATGTTGTATCAAAATGTCTGTTTTCCTGGCCCAGGGAGGATACGCTGGGTGAACTAAAATATCTGCAGCACGTTTTGTTAATAACTAAAATATGTATTAACTCTAAGTATATCTCTGTACAAAGTGCGTTCAACAGTGACTGTTTCCCTCAAAAGAACCAAACCACACATCTATTAAGGCGTCATTACTTGTGAGTCACCTTTTTTCCCTCTGTGAAGCTAAGAAAGTGTCAAAGGGCTGCGCTCTAAAAGAAAGAAATTCCCGACCCCATCCACAGACAGAGCATGAGTGAAGCCATAACTACAGCGGAGTGATATTTTAAGGCAAAAAAAGTAAATGTTGAGAGTTCAAGCTAAATCCAATAACTGCAACACAGAGTGGCAACCGAGAATAAATATCCTATGTGGTAATCGCCGGCATGAGCAATTACCCAACTCTGGCCTACTTACAGCCACAGCAGCCTCTGTCGAGTTGCTTTGTCATTTGGCACAAGGTTGGAGGGATCCCGGAAGGACAAAATGAGGTTTCCAGAGCTGCAGACTAATAATGAAAATTTAAACAATGATGTATCTGTTCACTGCTTGCTTTCTCCGAGCGACAAGAGCCGAGACAAAAACCAGACGACTGACTGCCGCAGCATTGTTGCAAAAAAAAAATAAAAAAACCAACTCTCTAAACTTGGAATTCCTTCAGTGGCGGTGATGTTTAAACTGCACTTTGTCAACTCAATTCTTATTTACACACGGCTACCCACTCCAGGGCTAGCTAGTGTGTGTATAATATCAAATCAAAAATAGATTTTATACACACACACACACACACACACACACACACACACACACACACACACACACAAATGCATTACCTGGCATGACATGACTTTACATGACATTTAATGACATGAGTTCAAACAACAAAAGCAGTTCACTGAGAAACCAAAGAACCTAAGTGTCAGTTTAGTTCAAAATAAGCCAAAAACAGCTTTCTGAACAAGGTTTGTATCAGAGAGCAGCACATCAGGAAGCTGCAATGCTATCTACATGTACTGTATGTATGTATGTATGTATGTATGTATGTATGTATGTATGTTTGTATGAATATTAGCAACTGAACCTGTTTGTTGCAGCCTCAAAATATTGAATATGTTGAAATGTGTAATTTTTGTATCACTAAAAATAAACTTCTCATTAAGTAACTCAATAGGCCCACTGTGTAGATCTATTTGTATATAGTAAGTAATGTATGGTCCACATGTAAGTAATTTCCTTACATATATAGACACAGTCTTTTTTTTATTTTAAATATATTTTTTTTTTAGTTAGTTTATTTTAAACACAGGCCAATGGGTTTTGAAAATATTACACACTGCGCCTTTAGTTTTGTGCTATACTGGTGTGTGCAAATAACAAATAATGGAATAATGTCCAAGCACTCACGCAGTCCCACTTATTTCTAATTTAATATAAAACTGAAATGTTAACATTGAACATTTTCTCTCTGTGTAATTATAATACGAAGCCTAAGCGACCCTGTCAGAAAGTGGCATTTACTTAGTACAGTTCAAGCTTGGTGAAGGATGAGCCTGCTGCTTCTTCTAATATGTAATATAGAATAATTGTGTCCCAAACTAAAATTTCATATCTATTGTGTTTGAAGGATAAACGTAGAATTCTAACAATATTTCTGTTGTGCCGTGTAGATATTGTTTTTGCTTTTGCATCCTCAAGCACTGTGTGCCTGAACAGCTGTTTTTACTATCCGGGTTGGTTGTGAGCGGGACAGGAGGAGACGGAACAACAGTGATTGTGTTGGTCTCTTGGCGACGCCGGCCTTCCCCCAAAACATACAACCACAATTCTAAAAAAGTTAGAATGTCTTTGCAAGTGTTTGTTCATAAAAAACATCCAAACCATTGATGTTATAATGAAGCCAGAACAAAGCATGTTTATCTTAACAGCCGGAAATGTGACGCAATGACCTGTTGAAGCATTTTATGTTTGAGCTTTTTTTTTTTTTTTGCTTTGGTCTTTTGTGTTGCAATGCATGTGGTATAGCTAGGGGCACCAGAAGACTGAAAAAATGACACCAACTACGGGGATAGGATGGACCGTGACTCAACATGTTGTTACAAAGTGCATAGTGGGTGCGCCACTGTGAGCTAATGAGGCATTTTACTGTTAAAAAAAAAAAATACGAAAATGGGGAAAAGAGGATATAAAGAAAGAAATCCTTGCACTGAACAAGCAACAATGAACTTTGATTTCCTCAACCGATGAATCACCCAGCAGGCACTGAAACTGAAACACACATGTTGGATGTTTTTTTTAGTTAAGTTCAAAAGACAGCTTCTCTTCAGGTGCGAGGATTGTCCGTGCCTGTGGCAACATGGGTAACTTGCATTTTTAATGCCCAAAGGTACATGACAAGTTTTCACACGTCATTGTGTAAATCCTAGTCCGTAATTCCGCTGCTCATCCTGACCGGATGATGACCAGTTACATTCTGCTCACCTCACTGCGAGATGCAGCAGCGTCAGCGGACGCAAGTGAGCGCTAGAACATCACCTGCGACACACCGTTAATACCGAGCCACGATATTTGAATGGTCAGAAGTCCATTCTTGAAAAATAAAAAATGATTATGGCCTCTAAGATTTCTGACAGGACGGTGAACATGGCCCAGCTTCCGTTTCAGCACATGTGTTGCAGGTGTTCCACATGAAGTTGAATACTGAATATTTTGCAGGTGAGCTGGATTCAATTGCTTCTACGCTCTCGAACCATTCCATTCTTTTGTCACCGTCACTTGACATGGCATCGTAACTCTTTTAGAATTGTGACTAAAACGGTTGTGCCCCCCAAACAATAACTGGGCGTAGGAGAGGCGTGGGTGGGTGGGGCTTGGGGGTTCATCTGCAGTAGGCACTTTTTTCAGGGCTTCCCTCCAGAACCTGAGAGACTATGGAGGTCCCAAAAGAGGAGATTTAATCTCACTGAACACAAGTCTGTAAACGGCCAACAGATTGCTTGCTTTCTGAGTAAAGGGAAATGTTGCTGACATGCTTTATCACGTGAGGTATCCCACTTCTAGTCAGGATTGTTCTCTGCTATGAAAAGAAGTTGTCCTTTTCACAGAGTCACCCGAATGAACTGGGATCTTTAATGCACCTATTAGTTTGTCGTCCCTCTCGATGAAACCGATTCCCTCCCCACTGTGCTGCGCACTCCCAGTAGAAGTCAGAGCGGTTTGGTCTCTTTGCAGAAGGTCATAACGGCAGCTTAGGTTGGATTATCTCACATGAATGACAAAAATGTCATCTTCTCCTCCAGAATGACACAGTCTTAGCTGTGGGGCTGTGGCACTGTGTTGCGCACCCCCTCCCCTCCTCTAGAGGGCAGTATCATAGACTTCCTGCTGTAGGATGGGAATGGGGCCTGGGCCTGGGACCAGGCTGGAGGCAAATGCAGGGGGGTGGGGATGATTCCACACGGGTTCTTTCAGGCAAGGCGGGGTCGATGACAAAGAGAGGCCTGAAACCAGGAGGTTCTGCCCCTTCAGCTGCTCCCTGACTTCCTGTTCCAGACTCGGAGGCACAATCAGCTGGTCCTCTGGATCTGGCTGTGCCGGGGCAGTGAAGTAGCCAGACTTCTTCTTTGGAGCCTCCAGGGCCACCTCGATGATGTTATGACTGTCCTCTGGGACGACCACAGAGCCGTTGGACAGTTTCTTTGCAAACAAGCTGGACGTGGAGGGGGATTTCTTCAGGTCCATGATCTCCCTCCCGCACACAGCCAGCAGGCAGCCGTTAGTGGCGGAAACCACCACGCTGCTCTGCCTGCGCAGTTTCCCATTGAGATAGTTGCAGCCTCCCCGCTTCAGGTCCAAGTCCTTGGGGCTCTCGGGGCCCCCCGAGCGGAGCTGGAAGGCGCAGCAGTGGATGTCCACCTCCACCTCCAACCTGCTGCCGTTGGATATCACACCCTCCAGTGGCGCTTCGTCGTCGCTATCCAGGCCATTGTCAGACTGGCAGTTACTCGAGAAGGTGGCACAGGACGGCTGGCGCTGAAACGGGCCTTGGTGGGTTCCGGCAGCGGCCGAGCCCGGCACCATGATCCCGCACAGGGCGGTGGCCGGGTGGAGGCTGCAGCGTCTCTCTGGGCGCGGCGCCACGCCGGAGGACGTTTGCTCATCGGATGCGGTGGAGCCGGCCTCGCTGACCGCCTCCGAGGTCGACGTTTCACTGCTCAACTCGGACGCGACGCCGTTACTGGCCGACAGCGTGGCCGGGTCAGCGGGGCCCGGGGCCACGGGGACAGGCACAGGTGGAGGAGGGGCCCCCTTTGGTTCAGCTGTGGACGACGACGACGGCGGTGGCGGCGGCGGCGATGGCTCACACGTGCAACTGTCCTCGCTGACGTGCAGGGACACCACCGCCGCCTCAATGTTGTCCTTGCAGCCGTAACTCTGGGCCAGCGTGCACAGCTTCTTGGCGGCAGCGCGGGGGTCCCGCACGGCCTGCACGGTGCACACGGCCTCCTGGTAGGACACCCGCTCGAACAGCGCCCGGTTCCCCAGGATGAGGAACTCATCCCGGGAACAGAGCGGCTCAGTGTGAACCCAGGGCTTGGGAAGAACCCAGGGAGACAGATAAGAGCAGCCCAGCAGGCGGGAGCAGCAGGTCACGCCACTCACTTTGTTATCCTGTAAAGCAGAGGTTAGGAGGAAATTAAGACTCTGCATTAAGGAAAAGGGTAACGTTTTTCTCGCAATGTATTTTTTGGATTTTCTCTCTTAAAATGATTCAAAAGCATTTTCATGGTTCACTGTCACTGCTGCCAATGACAGTGCACTGGCCGTGGCTGGCACTGGACTATACAACCACGTGTTAGCAAGACGGGCCACTCAGCCAATCAGAGATATAATATAGCCCTATATCAGGCAATATATCCTGTCAATCATGGATATCCTCCCTTCCTAATTATGCAACATCACACTGTGGATTATTTCATCACATTTCATCCTGTAAATATAGAGGTGTTTTATATGTATTATAATCAAAGTCATATTTTTTAACTTATTTATGCGTGCCGGCAACACGGTGGTGCAGTGGTTAGCGCTGTCGCCTCACAGCTAGAAGGTCGTGAGTTCGATTCCCGGGCCTGAGGCCTTTCTATGTGGAGTGTGAGTGTATGTGGCCCTGTGATGAACTGGCTACTTGTCCAGGGTGTCACCCTGCCTTCGCCCTATGACAGCTGGGAGAAGCTCCAGCAGGCTCCTTAAGCTCAGGAACAAGGGAGTATTGAAAGTGGATGGATCGATGTGTCAGCCAAGAGATTCCTCAAAATTTTCACTGTGCTTCCAAAATGACAGTAAAGATATTAAATCTTGAATCTGACATTACAAGTCAAACAATGACTTGATTGATTGTGACGCTATAATTCTGAGGGAGAAAAGCCCCACGCACCCAACAGAATAATAACAATCACCACCTCAGTAATGATGGCCTTGGCAACCTTGACTCGCTCTCTCTCCTCGGTGCAGTTCTCCAGGCTGTAAACCTTGGAGAGAGGCACAGGTCGACCGTCCCTGCACAGCACTGCCTGGCAGGTGCCCACGTTGGCCACAGTGAGGCTGAAGACGCCCCCTGGTTCTGACAGGTCACGGTGAACGTAACACAGCAAGGCGGAGGCACCCAGTTTCTGCCCAGCCATGCCCAGTTTCCTGTAGTAACAACAACATCAACAAAAAATGTGAAGAAATGCTGAGAAAAAGTCAACAACTGCGGCCTACAAATGTGCAACCCGTGAGTCTCGCTTTTTCTGAAACAAATCCAGCCCACCTGTGTGACATGAGAAACGTGTTGCACATGAACACGCTGTCCACACTGGAGTGCTGCAACTCCTCGCACAGCACATCGCCCATGGTGCACTGCAGCAGCCGAGGCACTTCCTCGTTTCGGTCCCCATCAAATATCCCGTAGCAGGCTTCCAGGCTGTCTCGGAAGCGGTCGACAGCCAGCACAGAAACACACAACCTGCGGCGGATTAGCACACGGAGGACACAGCGCCTGCTATAAAGACGGCTGAATCTCATTCATATTTCATCATACATGAGCGCCACAGGCTCAGCCGCTGATGAGAAACACCGCTGTGATTATTGCCCCTGAGGGAGCAGTGACACCTCAGAGGCAGACAGCCTCACAGGAATCATATTACTACAAAGACACACGTAATGTATGTCTTGACTTTATGTACACAGACACATTATGTGTCTGTAACTGTTTTCACAGTGGTTTCAAAAACAGTGACGCAAATAAGAGTTTTTAAACAACCAAGACGAATTAGAAAAATGTTGAAATACAAAAAGGTCCCCACTTGTTTCTGTGGCCACTCATTTCCGAATAACCGTGGCACCATGGAGTCGATGTGCTGAGTGCATCTGCTGCTGTTGCTGCAGCTGTCGTGCTTTTCTGGTCCAGTTTCAGGGTTGGGATGTGGCTAAAAAGGAGAGTGAAAAAAAGAGGCAGGTATTTTGAATAAAAATGTGTTGTTGTGTGTGACATCTGTTGACATCTGTTTACAAAAATGTAAAGTGTATAGGGCTGACACCATTCCTAAGATGACTCTTGTAAAGTGGATGTGTTTTCTTGAGTGGGAGCAGGCTCAGTAATAATAAAAGAAAAAGAAACAAACTAATTTAGTTGTTCATTATTTTCTTTTTTAAATAAAGACAACTATGCTTTATGCTATTACTTGATTAATCGATAGGTTAGTCAGTCAACCACCCAATTACTGCAATATTCAGTGGTAATATTCAATACTCAGAGTCAAAAGTCATCAGCTGAGTCCTCCAATCATTCAAGTTTGGTGAATATATTTTCACTTCATGTATCAAAAGGAAATGAGGTCAGAGGTTTGTGACTCACCTGAAGAGGTTGAGGGTTTTGTGCTCCAGCGTCAGGGTGCTGTTGCCCATCAGGTCGAGCTCTTGCAGAGTGGCGGGGAGTGAGTCCGACAGCGGGATCTCATTCAGCTCATTGCAGCTTAAATCTACAAGCTATGAATAGATGGGGGAAATACCAACTATGTCAAGATGAGCAAAGTCACAAACACAATGACAGAGGAAATAATAGCAAAGGCGCATCTGACCTTTATTTCAGGCAGGTTGAGGATCTCTGGGAAGACAGTGATATGATTAGAGTGTGCTATCAGCGTGTGCAGTCTCTTGCAGCTGGACACAGTGGATGGTATCGTCTTTAGCTTGTTGCCACTAAGGTTTAACTCCTCCAGCTGTTCCAGCTTACTCAGCTTGCTGAGAACACACAGAAAGAACGCTTACGTTACAACTAATTCATTAAAGGACATACGATATACCAGGTAGCCTTCAACAGTGGTTCCTGATCGATAAAATGTAGATATTGTATATATACACTACCAGTCAAAGGTTTGAATACACCTTCTCATGCAATTCTTTTTTATCTTTACAACTTTCTACACTGCAGATAGATACTGAAGACATCAATAAGTAGTTTTGATGCCTTCAGTGAGGAACTGCAGTGTCAATAGTCATGAGAATGAAAGAAAAGACATTAAATTCATAGGGTGTGTCCGAACTTTTGACTGGTAGTGTAGACATGTTTAAAATGAGACTCAATTGATACAAGAAAATGTAAGAGAATTATAGAGAAAATAAAGGAAGGAATTTAGAACAGTAAAAACAGAATTGATAAATATAAAAACATGAGAGTGATAAGTCAACTTTATGTACATCTATTTGGCTTAGGAGCCAAAGTAACGCACCTGGCGGGAAAGGAGAGCAACTGGTTATAGGCCAGGTGGAGGACACGCAGGTGCTGGTGTCCAACTAGATGAGCTCCGCAGTTTTCATTCAGCTTGTTACTCGTCAAGTAGAGCTCCTGCAAAGTGCTGAGGCTCTCCTCTGACTGGCTGCTGGGAGGAATATTCTCCAACACATTGGCCGACACATTTAGGTATTTTAGGCTGTGGAGGAACAAAAAAGAAAAACAGAAACTTAATAAATGGATTTGTGTAACAGTCTTTTAACATTTATTGATTCTTTCTTGTCAATACATGTAAAAGACACAGCAAATTGAACCCGTTTGTCCCGCAGGTTAAGTGGCTTTTGAAGCTGCCCGGACGCAATAAATAAAAATCTGAGTGTTTGGGTTGTCTGTATTTGGATGTGTGATAAAAGGCTATCAGCAAGAATGAAATGGAAGGTACAAAACGGTGGCGAGAGACGAGTTCATGCTGTGGTTCAGTGGAAAAGCGACCGGGATGGAAACACTTTTGGAATGAGGACATGGTAGGAACGGCGCATGTTAGATGTTATGAAGATAAAGGCAGGGAAAGCCAGACGGAGATGGTTTGGACGTGTCCACAGGAGGGGCTGTGAATATATCTGCAGAAGGAAGCTGAGGTTGGAACTGCCAGGCAACGATCCAACCCTGCATCAGTGTTTCTTTAAATAAAAATAAATCAAATTCAATTTTTGACATCCTGCCAGTGAAGTGGCTTTTGGATATTTTGCTGTACACATAGACATGTGAAGTGAATCTAAGTTTGGCTTTATGGCCATATAGCATATCATTTAGCCTTGAGTTTCACAGCTTTTTCTAAAGCTGTCACTGCCAAGATCTCAGAATTGGAGATGGAAAAGTGGAGCATTTGAGCTGCTAACGCTTGTAAAGTGATTTACCACACAGGAAATAGGAGGGCAAATGAAGCTCCAGTTATGGTCTGGAATGCTCGACTGATAGCAACTACATTCCCTACATGCAGTCATCCCCAAAACACTGAGCTGTGAAAGAATAACCAGTGCAGGAAAATCTGCTAGTTTAAGTTGCAGAACCGGGTATCACATCATTAGCGTAATCAATGCATATTATAAATAGAATAAAAGGAAAAGAAAACAGATTGATCTGCAGCATGAAAGGGCTGAGGGACTCACTTTAAGGCCTTATAAAACAAGCTCTCAGGAAGCTCAACCAGCTTATTGTGCTGGAGGTCCAGGGCTTCCAGAGGGACGTGGTCAAGTAGGTCAGGCACTCTCTGCAAATGATTGTTCCCTGCCAGCAGTTTCCTCAGACTCAAGCTGTTCAGCAGTCTGTCAGAGGCCACACGAGACATTAGAGAGGAAAATTAAGACAAGAAATAAAGAGCAGAGCAACAAAGAGACAAAGAGCCAAAGAAAATTGTATTCCCCCGACCACGGGGCCTGGAAGAGGATCAGAAATGGCAACTACTTGCTAACTAGCTAATCCATTATTGACCTTTCCAGCCTGCCTTCATGTAAACAGGCCTACACAGCAGATTTCCTCTCCTGAAGCCATCGCACAAGTAGCGAGAAGCTGCAGGGAAATTATCTTCTCTGCAAAAGTGTGTCATTCAAAGGTAAAGTACGTGCAGACAAATGCTCTGAATGAAGCTAACAGAGTCAAACGCTGAAGAAAAAGAAGATCATTTACTGAATCAACATGAGAGCGTTCGTGTCCAGCACTAGGAAAATAACTGTGATTTCAATCAGTTCAGTTATTCTCTTGTAGGCTTAAAATGTCCCACACAATAACAATTTCTAAGATCTTTCCTTTTCATCAAAGGCTCCAGTGGAGCACTCTTGCACTATTAATTATGCAAAGTCCTTAAAAGTAGATGTGCATCTAACAGAATATTTAGCTCTCTGTTTTCAGCCTTCAGTTACAAAAAACACACATTTTCCCCCCAAATTGTAAAAATTTGTGTTTTAGCTCATTAGTCACCTGCAAGAGCGGAGGCTTTTCTGTCCACTCTGGCACCATTTGCCATGTCAAAGTGTGCATGACATTTCATCTGTATGTCAAACTGCTGTGGCTAATGGCCTCAGTGCTGCAGTGCTTTTAATAAGATTGGGCAGACTTCACACCAGGGCTTTTTCAGTGTTGATTGACTTCCCGCAGACAGAATGCTGCGCACCACAGACCCCTCAGACGTGTCATTCAAAGATGGCTTTTAGCCGACTTTTAGCCCTCTTACTGAATCTACAACTTATTGTTAAGGTGCATCCTGTGCAGGTGACCACCGTAACGGTCAGAAGGATTTGCATTTGGACAGTGTAGCAGACAAACTGATACTGTGGTGCAAAACCCGGATCCTGTCCCCAAAGCCCAAAAACACCTGGGTGGTGCATTGTGGTACAACCATCTAACGCACTCTGGCGGTGCGGTGGTATGCGGTGGTATGCCGGTGGGCCTGGCTGCCTTCCAGCCTTCCTCTGCTCAGCGTTGCCGAGGAAAAGCAACTGCACACGGTAATGTCCCTATTTGTGTGTGGGTGGAGAGGACGAGGGCCTTCAGGAAAGTGGGCCAGCTTTTTATTTCTTAAACAAAGGCCCCACAGGGCTTCAACCCAGAGGCTGTCCCACCGGACTGTACACGCAATCACTTTGGCCTACTCCAGCACGGAGTAGCTCACGGGCTGATTTCACCAGGGGTGTTGCAACCTCTTGAGGCCTGTTAAGAAGGTCTCTGTCGAGGGTGTATTACTGCAGCTCTGGCTGGTCAGCTCCACCCATGTTTACAACATTTTATAAACTGGGTGTCACGTCTGTAGTCATTGCTAATGCTGTCGCGAAAGATTTAGACTGTGTGATGATGATAGATTTCCACATACGTGCATATTTGCAGGCATACCCGCAGTGTTTGACTACTTGAGCCACCTTGCTGGTACTAATTAGAGAGGTGTGGGTGCAGGAGTAACCAAACATCTTTTCTAGTCTGGGGAACTCAAGGACACTAAACATTGGTCAAATAATAGAGCAGTAAAAAAAAAAGAGAGGCAGTGTGAGAGTGCGTGATGAGTGATACCTGGTGGGAAGCTCTGACAGGAGGTTGTGTGTGACATCGAGCATCTCAACTTTCCTGCAGTCACACACCCAGTCAGGAAGGTACTCCAGGAGGTTCCTGTCTCAACACACACACACACACACACACACACACACACACACACGTTTATCCCTCTACCTTTGCAAGGACTTCTATGGACTTCCATCCCTTTGGACAGCTTAACACCAAGCCTTAATGTAAACGTGACTTTAACCAAAATATACCAAGCCTGACCTCTGACCTCAGTTCATACCTTGGTTTGAGACTCAAGTCTTAACCCCACAATTTAGTAGACAGAAATTTAAAGATGCATGAACCGACCAGCACAGGAAGGTTAGTCAAACTTTTTGCTGCTCTTTAAAATGATATATTTACAAAATATACACACACAATGAAGAGACAACTTTTCAAATTTTGGTATCACCGACTTAGGAGATAATCTAAATATCCATAAGATCACAAGATCTAAATATTCCATAACCATTTGGTTCAGAGTTTGAAAATCAAACCTCTACTTAGGTGCAACTGACAAGTAGATTAATGACATAAAGATTTTACATTTAGACTTAAATGCCTCAAATTAAATGTATGCCCCCGCAGCATCACTGTCTTCATGTTCCAAGCCATAACTCACTGCGATAGGTCCATGTGTGTCAGCTGGTTGGGGACTGGATAGACGTTGACTGTCGTTAGGCCTGTGGGCAAATCAAGACAAACAACAACAAACTGTTTGAGTCTCTGGGAGGTTGTAAACACGCAGACTGTAACTGCAGCTCATTAGGTCTTTGTCTGACTCACGGTTGCTGCTGCTGTTGAGCGTGCGCAGCGTGAAACCACTGAGCGTCAGCGTCCCCAGCTGGTTGCGCTGGCAGTGCAGAACCTCCAGGTTACAAACGGTGCTCAGGTCCAGGGAATCCAGGCAGTTGTCGCGAAGGTCCAGGTGTGTCACCTGGTTCACAGCCTCCAGACTCTCATTTCTCACATGCTGCAGTCGGTTCAAGCTGAGCAAAAGGGCAAAAAAGATGAACTAACTTCACATAAACGTGGGCCGAAATAGCAGCACTCAAGGCTTCAGACAGTTTATCCATGGCAGATGACCATCATAAGTGGCCCAGAAAAAACAGGAGAAAAAAAGGAAACTTTTTAAAAACATTATTTGAAGGATACTGTCGGATCCCACACTCTAAACTCCCCAGAGCCTCTTATTTCTCCACCAATACTTCCATCGCATTAATAACCAACAACCGCTGTTTCATGAGAGCACAGCTCCACAGATGCATCTGGCCATTAAATCATAGCCTTTCATCATCAACTGCAACTCAGAATGGAAGGATTAATGATGAGCTTGCCGTGGTTGTTGGTTTGATGCTTCAGTTTGGAGGAAAACTACTGTGAGTGGATCTTATCCAACCAATAGAAGCAGTCACAGTTTTCACAAATTCAGAACAGCATCTCAAACTGTCTCTGAACATGTGAAATATCGCTCCAGCAAAGAAAAGGCGGAAGTGACGGAGCCGTTCACCCTCTCTTACCGGAGGTCAATGTTTTTCAGCTGGCTCATCCGTGCCAGTGCGCACAAGTCCAGAATCTCCACCCTGTTCCCAGCCATGGCCAGCTTGTCCACAGCGCTCAGTCTCTCCAACACGGCAGGGATGTGGGAGAAACTGTTGAATGAGAGACTCAAGCTGTTGAGCTGCGCGAGTCCTCCCAGTTCGTCCGGAAGCGAGCTGAGGAGGTTCCCATCCAAAGACAGCGTCTGCAGGCTAAGACATAGAAGAGACTGTTTCATTTTGTGACTTTGCCAACATGGTGGTCAAATTTTCTTTTTGTAGCAAGAATACAAAGCCCACTTTTGCAAAGCAATAACACTCTAGCTGTGTTTCCATTACCCCAAGAATTGCGCAAAACCAAAATATAGCAATAAAAAACTGGTAATGGAAACACCTAAACTTTCAAAAACCTCTCAAATATCGCTAAAAAGGTTTTTACGCTCTCATGAGGTGGTTTTTCAGACGTATCGATGTGGAGGTATATCACAAAGGTATCATGGAAACAACTTTTTCGCATTTAGACGTTATTGTACTTGACATATAGGGTCACGTGGCCAGTTCACTTCAAGTGAAAATGCTCCAAAGCGCAAAATGTTTTGTCGATCCATCCTCCTCCTCTCTCGCGGGACGAGATTTTTACGAGAATTACGGCTTATGCGCTTCAGACTATTCAATGGAAACACCTGCAAATCGCAATCACACTTTGTCGAAATTTTGGAAATATCGCTTTTATTTTGCAAAAAACTGTAACAGAAACACAGCTACTGCTCTACAGTTTCATCAAAATCTACAGGAAGGTTCAGGATCTGATCACAATTGATCAGATATTGACACTTGAGCGTCTTCTCTATCCCACCTTGACTACAAGCCACATTTTGTGATATTGACTGCATGGATTGAACGACGTAAAAGTGTAACCAGTGTTACCAGAAATAGAAAAAAGGTAATAATAGCAATACCAACATAAACACTAGAAGATTCCAAAACTAAGCATTCACAGTGGACTTGCTTGCAACAGTTTTCAATGTCCATTCTTAACATTCAGCACACTCCCTAGAGCTGAACAACCGTGTATGGTGGTCAAGAAAACAGATATGATTTTTTTTTTTTTTCCCACCGCGCATGCTTTGTGGAACTAAGTGTGTCACACCTTTGAAGATTGCCGATCTGAACAGGGACCGTCTGGAGGCTGTTACAGGAGAGGCTGAGCTCGGTGAGGGTGAGAATCTCACACACGCATTCAGGGAAAACACCCAGACGGTTGTGAGACAAGTTCAGGCTCTTCAGCTGAGAAAACCTGAGGGAATAGAGAAAAACACATTCGCTTTTAAAGGAACCAGTAGCTTTTTTTTTTTTATTACCAGAGAAACCTTTTTATAACCAGCCTGATCTTTTAGTGCCCACTGTTGGTGCACAAATGCAAACCATTTGGTTTAGATAGATAGATAGACAGATAGATAGATAGATGTGATAATGTGAACATTAAGGGTGAGAAGTAGTCTAACACAAACAGCCGAGGCTGAACATCTATGTTTTCATTTCAGCAATCTGCCGATCTGGAAAGCCTGCAGTGGATTAATTCCTTGTAAGATTGCCGAGGGACTTTTTGTGCTGTGTTTGTGCTTTGGCCTGCTACCATGTTATTAAGTCTAATTTAAAAGTATGAGGGAAAGTCAGTTATTGCCCAGCAGACTAAACCAAGTTAAATCCCTCAAGTAGCTCTTCAGAAGCATCACTGTATGCCTGTATCGTCAGGTTCTCAGTCAACGCTCCCTTTGAGGGTTGAGTCGTCAGAAAATTGACTGTGTTATTTGTTATTTGGACTTCAATCTTTTTGAAAAATCTTCAAATAAGAAGAACAAGTCCAGTTTCCTATTGACTCAATCTATTAATACATTCAATAAGTTGTTTAATTTGTTCAGTCATTAGATATTCAGAAAATACAGTGCAGAGCCTGGCTTTAACTATGAGCTTGATGCTAATTACTTGGAGTCCGTTGATAGTTGGTTTGACAGTGAGTGTCTAGCCTCTATTCATCCCCAGCTGGCAGCAGTCTAACCAGCCACAGTTGGTACCAGAGACCCCGGCTAGTGACCAGCGGGCGCTGCCATTCAGCTTCTTTCTAAACTGCTAAATCCAACCCCTGAGTCGGTGAGCAAACACCCTGCCAGCCTCCTGCTCTCTCTAGCCACGCACGAGTCGGGTTCTCTGCCCTCTTCCAATGATTTCACTTTCTGTCTCACTGTGTTGGCTTCTCTCCAGGCTGAACGCTTGATGCATACCTTTTGAAAAGTGAAGAAGTTGTCCTAAACAATAGCTCATGTATATTACAGTGTTCCTAACGTAAAACTTAAGATGACAGTTCCTTTTATATCGATTAGTGCATTAAAAAAAAATCATAGTGGAAGGGCCCGGAAACCAGGGCTGTGAGAGATTAAGTTTTTGAATCATCCTCCTTGGCAGACACAGGATATGCCACTCTTTAATGTAATGTAACTGGTAACAGGATATTACACTCACACCTAGCCTGCTTATAACGCTGAAGGTGTACAGCGCAAGCCAGACGGATAGGAGATGATTACACCAGATAGTGATGCACTGATGAGAAATCCATCTTCATTAGACACACTCAGAAAACTGGGCACAGAGTCCCCTGTACTGTTCCATAGATTCCACACATACACAGATACGTCACTCTTTTCCATCCACAGAGTAAAAAGGAATGCTATGTTCTCTTGCGTAATCAAATCTGTTACATGAATAATAAATTTGTTTTATGGCCTGTGACACACAGCGAACAAGTGGAATGTCGACATTACCGGGGAAGGTTGAGAAGGCCCCCAGGCCCCTGAAGGCTCATGAAGTTGTGTCGGAGGTTGAGGTGGGTGACATCTTGGCTGTAAAAGAGATATTCAGGCACTGCTTCCAGACTGTAGCAGGAGAGGTCCACCATGCTGACCGTCTGCGACACCACCTGCAGACAACAGTGGTCGATGAGACATCCGGCCTGGTCTCAGACTGTGAGAACATCGTGAAACTGACTTGCCAAGACATTATTTTTAGTTTTATTCTGAGTCTGGTCACTTTGTAAGCTGGTGAATTGCAGCACGTTGAGCTGTGAAAAAGTTCAACTTGTCTTCCTCAACATACTGAAGAGCATAACTTTCTAAGTATTCCCACAGCGCTGGCCAGCCACTGCAGACTGCTGCACTTGCTGTTGCTCTTTTTCTCTCTCGCACGGGATCACCTCACTGCATTGTTAGTCCAAGTGCACTAAAGAGCTTTTAAACGTACTCTGTGTGGAGTACAATTTAGTCCACCATTAGCAGGCTATGCTATCATTAGCGTTGAGTGACGTCCATTCGCTGCTGCTGTTTATTGCACACGATGTCTGGAGGGTCAGGGGGGCCAGTGTTGTTGAAGGCAGTGAGCAAGTGGAGATTAACGTGCATTAACGTGACTCTCAGCCTGCCAGTGAACGAGCAGAACACACACACTAGATGTCACTAGAATTTCTGTCTATTCTGTCAAGTCTATTCAAAAAATTGTGTAAAGTCCTTTACTTTTTAAAGGCCAAATCAATAAACTTTTGTTTTGTTTTTTTTTTAAATTTGTACAGCGCTAAATCACAACCAAGGGCGTCTCAAAGCGCTTTATACAATCAGAGAGAACCAAACGGGCCCCAATCAATCACAACAAGTTAAGTCTGTTTTATCGTACAGAGTAGAGGGACTCTAAATAGGGACTACAAATTCAACCTTCAACCGCCTCACTGCTGCTTACCTTTGATGCCTGCCGATACCACCGCTGGTAGTCTGCCAGGGTGTCAAAGTTTACAAAGTATGTCTGGGCCTGCGAACCGGCTGAGCTGAACATCAGACAGTGTTGTCTCCGCTTCACCTCCTCCACCTTCACAGAAAGACACATCATCAAGTCAGTGTTCATGCTGACAGAAGTTATTTTCATGCAATTTGCTACAAGATACCACTGGATGCGTAGGGTGACGAGTGCAAAGAGATATCATGTGACCTACACAGCACAAAATACTGCGCTAGCTGACAACTGCAGCTACAGCATCACAGGCAGTGAAGGGTGGGGCCGGGGGACTTGAATGGAGAAGGTTAAAACTCTGTCAGGAACAGTGAACACTCACCTTCCCACCCACCAGAGGCAGGATGTGCATCTTCCCCGTCAGGCTGTCTTTGACCGAGGCCACGATGAGACAGGTGCCGCAGAGGATGACCTGCCGCTCTGCCCACTTGTGCAGCTGCGACTTGCCTTTACGGACGCTGAAGACACCTTTCAGCAGCGTTCGCTCCTGCTGGTCTGCGTTCACTGGACGCTCTGGAGCCGAGAACCAAACACAACAACCACACTGAGGGGTCGATGTCGTTCCACATATTATTCATCTATCCAACTTCATCTATATTGGCTGAATAATAGCAAATGTTTTGCAATGACACATATGAGGGCAGTTACAAAGGATTAGGTCATGTAGATGGTCACAGACGATATGATATCAGGATTAGTCAGTGTGCTTTTCTTATTAATTCCAAAAGCTGATCTGACACTCAGCACTTACAGTACGACGGACTCATGTAACTCATATCTGAATGGGCTTCACTGAATAGTTAAAGCTTTGATGTTATAGTGAGGGGGAAAACATTAAGCTTACACTTCTGACTCATAGCTATTAAATTAAGCAAACGCAAATGGGTGTGACTGGATCCAAAAGCTAACCTTCATACTTCATTAGAAATTGTGTATATTTCTCTCTCTCTCTCTCTCTGATGTTTCACAATTCATAATCACCCATGTTTATCTTGTGCAATTAATGAATGGATTTGGCCCGTGGACACAGGATGACAGCATGCAGCTTGATACATGTTGAACAACAATAATGTAACAGTCAAGAAGTTGAGAACAATACATCCAAATGTATTTAAACGCTGAACCTGCACTAAATATAGTTTTTTGTGTTTTTTTTTATTCAAACCTGGTAGCCAATCAAACTTGAAGTTGTTGCACATACGAAGGGCTTTTCCCTTCACTCTGAATTCTTGCTTGTGTCGTACGTCACTTTGGCTAAAAGTGTCTTGCTTAATGAAATTGTAGAACTGTAGACCAAAAGAGAGTGATGCATGTATTATGTTATTACACTAAAGGGTTGGTTTTGTAATAATAATGAGAATGTCCCCAACGGATCTGCGTTGATTTAAGCTAATCTGAACAGTAAAGAGCTCAGCGCCAGAGTTGGGCTGACTTTTGAAATCCTTCTCTCTTTCTTCACAAACGAAATTTGTACCAGCCGTGTCACTTAACAGGTCGGAACAACATGATCAGCCGGTGACCCGTTCGAGTGAGTTTCGCTGTGACGATGCTCTGGAGAAGCTGGCTCAGGCCGATGGGCGAGCCTGGGATTTGTCACATTAAAATGTTTCGGTTAAATTATTCAGAGGAGAAAAGCAGGCAGCCTCAGCCACTCAAGGACACACCGGGACGTCTCTGCTGCCTCTGCCAGGCGTCGAGAACACCGAGGTTAATGACGGGTCAAGCGAACGGCGAGGAGGCACCACCGTAGTCTTTTGTCCTCCGTCGTTGATGCGTCTTCGAACCAGCTCATGCTGCGTCTAACTCAGAGGCTTTCATCACCAGCAATATGCTCTCGATCCTTTAATCTGCTTCGCCAGCTGTTTGCCTCCACCTCCTTCATGGTGTGCAAAATGAAACGAGAGGAGGCCGGCTCGCGCGTTTTGTCGTCACCAGAGAAATTGTCCGATGCCGCTCACTCATTGCAAACCTTGCTGTGATTCTTGATGCTCATCTTTATTTACCTGTTGTTGACATGCTGGTTTGAAATCACAAAGGTAGGTAAGGTAATGGGTAAAAAATAATGAGCATGTTCTGTTGAAAGTAATACCAAAACAAAATAAATAACAACTTATTTTGTGTATTACTGCATTATGGCAACGCTACTGACAGAATCAAATCATGTACTGAGGCAAACCAAATATAGTGACCTCATGGAAGAAAATAATGAAGCTAAACACTTGTCCACCGCAGCCCCCTGGGCATATACAGGTTCCTAATTTAAGAGGAAAATTCTTGTCGAGACTGAACAGCAGATGGAGGCATCATCTGGCATCTTCTTTCTGTACAAGAAATAGTAGAATTTCCAGCTCTGGGTACGAGGCCAACTTGGAGTTAAAAGTGCAAACAAACATTAAGAGCGAGTTGAATAAGTGCACTGTCACCGTGTAAATACACAAGTATTCACCTGGGACAGTGTTTTTAGCTCTTCCATACCTAAACAAGTCTTTGAGCTGGAAGTCATTCCACCTATTTGCAGAATATAATTCAAGTCCCGTCATAAAGAGCCGTCTCCAGAAACCCACATCGATAATATATCCTCTTGAGTCATGAGCTGTCAGTATCTAGGGAGGACAACTAGCCACTAAATTAAAGTCCAGTTGGGATGGGTCGAAACCTTCATCCTCTCCCCTGACAACCTCCACTGCTTTGCACAAAGTCAGCCAAAACAATCCCATGTCAGCAATGACGGACAGTGTTGACCACTCGTTGTGGCTCCAGAGGGGTTTGAGCACTCAGACACCTCACTGTTTTCATTCTGGGGCCATTTCAGTGTCCAATGGCCTCCTTCAGCATGACGTTGCACCACAGGGACAGTGTCACAAGTGGCCGAATAGACGGTGGATTTCTTTCATCTGCATGACCTCGATCAGCAAAGGGCAGAACTGCATGAAGTGGGGAGGGTGGAAGAAAAATGATGATAGTTGAAGTATTAGATGTTGATAATCAGAAGATTTGCAATGGTTTCATCAGACAGTCTGGTGGTGGTGTAGGTGAAGGACAATGGAGGGAAATCCTCAAAGTGACGTAATGCCACAATGAAACTGACCCAGGGAATTCTCAAACAGTTTGAGGGCCCCCAGAAGTCCATTATTTGCATTTTTACAATTAATTATTTAATTATGAATAGCACAAACAAAATTCTGACAAAGGTTTTGACTGTTTCCTTGTTTTTGTTCTTCCCATTCTCTTGGGAAAAAGAATACTGGGGCTTACTAAGAGGCCAAAAACACTAACACCGACTCATCATATGAGTCAGCGCAGCTTAAGACATCCTCATTCCTCTTGTAGGCCTAATATCCAGCTAAATTAATAGTTAATTATAAAGGTTTACAATTGATTTTAGATCATTGTTTTTCTCATGACACTGTGACGCTTCCGGTGAGCTTGGTGTGGCGACTCGCCGCACTTCTAGTATCTTCTGTCAGTGATGTCAGGGAGAGATCATCCAGCGATTTGGACCCAGGCCCAGTGGACACAGAGCAGAGAAGGCCCCCGGCTCAGCTGCAGCTGCACGGGCCAACACACAAAGCCACGGGCCCTCAGGTCCCTGCAGCTGTTTTCACTAGCAGCCTTTTTGTGAAGTCAGCACTTAGAAATGTTTACTCCCCTGCCCATGTTTGTTTTCATCTCATATGCGCACCACACCGGGGGGGACTGTGAGTGTGTGTGTGTGTGTGTGTGTGTGTGTGTGTTTCAGTGTAGGGAGTGGGAAGTTGGAGAGGATTCAACATGAGTTTCCAAAACAAACAAAGGGATGATGGAGTTTAATAAATGACCTGCTGGACGGCACTTTGACACACAAAAAAACAGCCTTGGGTAAAACGGACTCAATACAGGAGACAAAGGCAAGAGCAGGAAAATGTGCTCCCCACGCACACAAACCTGAAAGACCCTGAAATTGTACACGTGTCAATGAATTATTAGAACAAAACAAACCAGTGTTTAGACGAAAGCCCGGAATGACACGGAGGGGTTTAACCAAAGAACAGACGGTCAGCTTTCATTTCTGTGTTCAAATGTCTGGAAGACAAATTCTAAGCCAACGGCTGCTGTGGTGGTGAGGTGAAATTGAAAAAGAAAAGTGTTTTCTGAAGGCAGCAGTGGAAGCTCCAGAGAAGGGCAAATAAAGTTGTGCTCTAGATCCTGACCGTGTGTCAATAGTGTTTAGGAAACGGTCAAGTCTGTTCTCGGGCTCTTTCCCATGAGTTGACAAAAGAAGACAGGAAATCTCAGAGGGGCCGGCCGGACAAACCAGTGTGGCCTGACTACTGATAGTGGTCAAGATCAGAACGCTCCTCATTTGAGCCGGGAGCAAAACAAGGCAAAGCTTCACTGGACACAAGGGCCGTGTGGAGGAGTGAGGCCACAGCGATGCCAAAACTGACAGCGAAACGAACAGATTTCAACTGCATGACCCATTGTGCATAGAAAGAAAGCTGCAATGGTTAAAAAAATATATATATACATATATATATATATATATACATAAAGCAGAAATAAAACTTCTTATATCGATAATTGATTTAAGCAAAAACCTTTTTCCCCATCTCCAAAATGGTCATATGATTGATTGCAATAAGGCTTTAAAATCATGTCTATATACCAAATAAGGACTAAAAAACAGCATGAACTATGTCATATAGGAAACATAGTGTTGATGTTTTCAGCACTTCAAAACAATTACATAAGAAGCTAAATGTAAGGCTAATAAAAACAAATTCAAAAAATGTGTTTCTATTTATAGTCAACCTCAATTTTTATCAGTTTTCTCCAGGTGAACAAGAATAATAATTGCGTCAGATTTCCTGGTTTTCGTATTTTTTAAATTCACCATGGAAACTCTGGATTTCAACGTGCTTGAGGCTCGTGAACCTAATATGGGAGAATCTGAGTGCATGTGTGGTTAGCCCCATCCTTTTCATGCTCTGGCAAGGCAGCTTGTGAAACGTTCTAACCCAAAAGAGGAATTCCACAAACTCAGCAGGAACATCGGCGGGTTCATTAAAGTGCGGCCACACTACAGGACGTTGCCCAGCATTCACCCTCAACGCTAAATCCCTAAATTGCCGAGGATGAGCATCGCTGGACCAATGCACAGATTCAATCTCGGAGAGACACAGGAAGTCTGGAGGATTTTAGCTGCACCGAGACACGTTGTTATATTTAGTTGTTGCAGCCTTCGTGCCCATTCTGCTGCTGCGATCGCTGATCACAAAGGAACAGGCGCAATAAGCTTGGATTCTATTAAAAAGAGATCAAAGTTTCATCTTCGTCTACAAGCAGACTAATAAAGGCACTTTGCTGCACAGTTCCAAGCTATGTGGATGTAACTAACTGAAATGCAACTGCTACTGGAAAAAAAATCCCTATATTAATTTTTTCACTGAGCTCTTACATCTTCAACTGGTCACATCACTCAGAATTCCCTTCACTATTACAAGGTTGCCGGGCCCTTGGAGGGATAGAATTGTTTTTTAATATATCTGCAAAGCCTTAATTGAGCAGCCTTCAGTAGGAAGTGGGTAGACGCAATGCTGACTGAAAAATAAGTGGGTATACTCAGTATACCCAAACCAGACCACTCACTGTTATGCAGCTCACACACAGAGAATCTTACAGAGTTGTTTCCAAAGCGATTCTGTCACTTCCTTACAACCCTGGGTGCAGTGAACTTCAATTTCATCTGTTTTAAAAATGATGCAAATGCACGATGGGACATCGTGTGAGGCTTCCATTTCCTCCGTAATCTCAGCGCTGCTGAAAAAGAGGATCGCAGCCCTCAGTGCGTCTTGCGAGATGTAAAGAGAGATCAAATGAATGTCAGAACGCTGACACCAAGCGAGAGATAAAAAGGAATCACGTGATGGAGGGTAGTTCGCCCTTATAAAACACACAAACACACACACACACACACACACACACACACACACACACTCTCACACACTCAAATGAAAAGAGATGAAAACAGGATGGAAAATGTTTAGAAAGCGGCAGCAGTCTGTTTTCAGGCCTTCAGGTCTGTTTTCAGAGGAGTCAAGCCAGATGACACCAGGCGGCATCAGACGATGAAGACTGGGAATGATCAGTCAGCGAGGCTCAGTGAGAACTCACCACTGTAGAAGCGAATCAAACAGCTGAGGTCTGAGTTGGCCGCTTCTTGCTGCACTCGTACAGGGTCTGCATAGCCCAAAGCTGCCAGGTAGTCATACACCATCTGGAGCGGACACTCGGAGGGTTCCAGCCTCCTGCAGGGCAAAGAGGGAAAAGGAGAGAGTTCTTTTTATATCGCAGAGAGCTGAGCGCACACCACAGCACGCCGCACAACAAATACAGAATCAGAATTCTGACAAGCTTCAAATGCATTTCCCTAATTAGGAAACCACAAGAAATATGACACCACTTTTCTTGCTTGCTCTTGTGTTCAATGTGCGTACATTTTCAGAGTGTGCTCTGTTTTTATAAAACAAATAAAAGGAATGTCATCTTCACTCAACACATTGACATGACACAGACCTGCCGAGCTCAATAAACCATGGTTAGAGATTGAACTAGGAATCCTGTGGCAATATTTGGTGTCTAGAATTCCATCCATACTATTTACTATCACAGCTTATCCTGCACTCAGCCTCTTCGGCTGCTGTAGCCTCTGATGGTCTTTTAAAGTGAAGGCGGGTTTCGCCCTTACAGGGCTGCCAGTTTGTCACAGAGACACAAAATAACCTGTTTCACTCATATTCACACCTATGAACAAGTTACAGTTGCGACATGTCACATGGCAACAGCTCCTGTCCCAGTAGGAGGAGGAGTTAGTGGCAGGGTAGAGGGTGGTGTGGACTTCACTGTGAAGCACACGGTCAGTCATGGTTTCCCTGGTACTAAAAATGATGAATATCTGCACTTGAAACAACCACCCTGACACTTAATATCCTTTCTTTGAAGATGCTTATTATTCAGCTGCTGACAGATTGCTGCTTGCCACGACGGCAAAGGCAAAGGCACTTTCACTTTTCATATTTGATGATGACGGTAAAAAAATAAAATAAAAAAAGAAGCGATTTGTACACTCATACTGGCTGATCTCATTAAAGTGTCTCATGGAAAACATAATTGATATCCCAAATGATTCTCTTTGTTCATTTTATTCTTTGTCTGTGTTTTGTATGTGTTTTATAAGGCAATAGATTCACTGTGGAAAAAAAATATGTTTTATTTTTGTTATTTTTGTTGACTGTTTGTCTTGACTGCAACACATGCAACACAGATCTACAAGAATTTAGTGTTTCTGTTTTGCCTCATTAACAATAAACAGCAAACTAATTTCCATTTGTTTTCTGCGCCTCTGATGCAGCCAAACCTTTTGAAACACACACAAGAAAATAAATACTTGCTCTCTGGCAAATATTTAACGACAATAAGTGAGCAGAGTGAGTAGAATTTTAAGGGTGTGTGAAAACTTGTTTCTAATACTGTAAGTAGTATAAGTATTTATTAGTAGCATTTATTTGTTTTCATTAGTACCCTAATCATTAATCAAAATATCAGGTTTTTAACACATATTGTCAAAATTCAAAACCGTATCAATGCCATAGTTGCATGAATGAATTCAATGGCTTTAGTAGCCGCTTTCGGTTTAAAACCAATAATCAGACTATAATGAGTCTAAATGAACAAGAAACAAGAGTCACTACTGCACTCCAGAACCAATTGACAGCTGTTTAATTTGTCAAAAAGTCAAGAAAATGGTTCCAACTTGCAGGATGAAGGCACAAGTAAACACAACTTGATCCTGCGAGCCTCATTCTACTGTACACAACCTGTTGATTTGGGAGGTCCATGTTTGCAGCTCCTCTGAGTCAGTTAAGATGTCTAGGAGCCTCCCACTAGAGGTTCTCCTGCGGCACACCCTGAGCACACTGGAAAACCTATCCAATCTGGTCTGGTGGCACTTAAGAGTCACCAAGGAAAAGCTCGTTCTTTTGGATATAAACAGTGGACGGCACTGATGGCCCTGCTCCCACTGTGGTACTGAAAGGAAAAAAACTAACATACCAGGTGGAACAGTTGGATTTACTGACCAGTTTTGTATGCTTTGCATGTATGTTCAGTGCAACAATAATCAAACCAAAGACAATGATACATAACAAAAACACAAGATACACCGTACAGGCGCAGGGTTCTTATTTCTTCTGCTCCTCATTAAAGGCATCTAATTCAACCCTGACCTCTGTTTGTAAGATTTATGTCAAACACATAAATCTAAACCAGAGCAGCTCCAACTTTTCATACCTACAGGTTCACTGCCAGTCTGCGTTGTTCTGTAATTTGAATAAGCAGCATGTTGAGTGTTCTGGCCTTCTAAACAACACTTGGTTCTTGAACAACAATCCCAACCTTTTTGAGTTTTTGAACTACTTTTTTTTATGACACTTTAATGGTAATTGCTTACCTGACTAGGTCTCCATGGAGCTGAACATACAGTCCCTGGCCGTTTCGCTGAGCACAGAGCTCTTCCACGGTAGTGCTGGTGGAGCAGAGCACCAGCTGAAGGTCTGTCTGGGGAGCGGAGGAGGCCTGCGGGCCGGGGGCAGGTAGCTGGGGATCCACTGCACCACCGTACAGACACACACAGCCCCGCTGGGTGTCCCCTTTAAGCCAGTCCCGCTCACGGGACCCAAACCTGGTCTTCCTCGTCACGCAGCTCCGACTCCCGTTTCGCTTGATGTTGCGCTGCTGACACACAAAGTTTCATTTCAATGTGCAACCTAAGAACAGATACATAAAAATCGATGTGACAGCCACTGTTAGCCTAAGAGCTTTCCCACACATGAAGAACAGCATATGCTGGCTGTTGCAGACGACGGACTTCAAGTATGGATACGAATTGTCAATTTATGTAATCGCAGTAAAGCACCTGTATGTTTGCCAGTTATGCCCAGGTCTTGTGTAATTTTTCTGAGACTTATTCAGTTCAATTTAAATGACACGAAAAACGGCTGATTTAGAGGCCAAATAATAGATTGTCAGTCACGGGCACAGCCTGCAAAAGTCTTTGAGCAATTTGCTGCTCAGTGTGACATTTCAGATAGAGTGCTGAAGAATAATACTGAGGGTCTAGCTGGAAAATGTCAAAAGAGAATTCGTGCAGTGACTCATGAATTGTCGCTGGACCGCCAGTTGCAGTGCGTGCAGCACTGAGAGCTTCGAAATGAGCAGGAGAAAGAGCCAAGGGTCTCAACGCAATTCTCCATCCCCATGTGTCAATGCATAAAAATAATCAATACAATGCAGAGAGCTGAGGCTCTTTCACCTCAACTCCGACATGGGCTGTTGATTATAATGGTGCTGCTTCTGACACTTGAGCTCCACGGAGCTATATTGGGGCCAAAAGTTTTGCCCTTCAAGTGCATGAAGTTTTTTCAGGCGAAATCAAAATTTTGATTCACTTTGCTAACTCTTTTGAAGAAATTATTTTTCATTTTTCATTTTCTCTTGTCATCTGGGTTTAATAATCAGTATGCATATTTCTATCCAAATCCTGTACACAATTCAGAGGATGAACGGATTTAGTGATCATACTGTATCGCCACATGCACTTTATTCACTAAAATTTGGCAGTAGATTTCCATGTAACCTCAAGGCAAACTATCCTGTTACTATGGCAGTAACTATCATCATCATCATCATCATCTATAACTGGCAGACAAAGAATAGAGGACAGTGGTGGTGCAATCATTGCAGTCCCAGGTGAATTGGGCCTTTATCTTGAGGCGACTTGCAATAAATAACCGCAGGAATCGTTTCCGATTCATGCTGACGTATGTGTGAATGATTTTTTTCTCAGCCTGAACATATCAGCAGAGATACTGCGGGGCCAATTCAAACCAGAAAAGGAGCTACTTCACTTGCCCAGGTGACATGTTTTGCCTATCTATCCCCCTCCACTCAGCAGCCACACATCAGTTGAATGACACAGCTGAGATGAGGGGTATCAGTGTGTGTGTGTGTGTGTGTGTGTGTGTGTGTGTGTGTGTGTGATTTCCACTGATCCATTCCACTAAAAGGCAATCAACCACAGATAACTCATCGGCCATACCCACTGTGTCTGCGCACCTTTGGCGTGTTTAAAATCACCGTCACACTGCAACCGGAGACAATCGCCTGACATGGAACCCAGTGTGGAGATATTTGCCGCGCAGTTTGCGTTGCACGAATTACCCACTGCATCACAAGACAATCCTTCCCCGGTCATGACTTGCCTTTAGCACACGGATCCCCGATGCAGCGTGAGCCCCGGGACCACTGCGGCTGCCGCGACCCGCAGTCCGATTCAGCCCCGCTTGGCACATCACCGTGTCCGGCTGCCTGTCTATGCAAGTGCCGTTATCTTCCACATCGCCTCCCTTCTTGTTGCCCGTTTGGGTGTGAGTCGCCGCCGCTGCCGCTGCCGCTGCCGCCGCCGCCGCCGCCTTGACGTCCTCGTCTTCCATCGCCATGAACAATCCCCCACTAACTGTGACCAAACCCGGAGGGACTCGTCCCGGTGCGCGACCCGCGATTTCCCCACGAGCGGTGAATGTCCACCGTGTGCCTGTGCAACGACGCCATATCCAGACTGGATTTGACTCTTGTCAGATAGGGAGGCCTGCCGGAGAGCTGATAAATAAACATTAAATGGGCGGGCTCGCACTGTTTATTATTCATCAGCCGCTGCCCCTTCTCCGGGGAGGGAGAGACATCACATCCATGTTAAGGGTCGTCTTTGGCCACTTGATGCTGCCCCCGACCGATGAACCAACGGCTTGTGGTCGGTCTGTGTAGGGCGTGTCCCCGGCACAAACCACTTTAAAAGCGCCTTTTTTTTTTTTTTTTTTTTTTTTTTATGAAATGCTTATTCGTATTTAATTCGCGCAATTAAATATTGCGCGGAAATTGAAAATAATAATAATACATAATATCACCAAGAAATGGAAAAAAAATTATTTGAACATTGGTGGACAGAAGATGGGTTTAGCAACTCGTTTCCCCAACTTGGTTTTTCCATATTCTGTCAAATGCATGCAAGGTGACATGCATAGCAAACAAACTGCCAAATACCATGATAGTATAAAATTAAACGTATAATTTTTCAATTTAAACCCGCTAATATCTCTTCATGTTGCCTATACTACCTCCAGAATGTCAACTGAGCTAGCTTGACATTGACTGGCGAGTTAAATACCCACCTGTTGAAGTGTGCCGGTGGCAAAATAATTCTCTTGCACTTTCATTACATTGGTTACATTGATAAATATAGCCCAATATCACTCAATAAACTGGCATTCTAATTAAATTTCTGTATCTTTACCTTTATATACCCTTCACTTTCCGCGACACCATTTCCTAATCAATTGATGTTAGCATATGCTAACTTGACTCTGCTAACACGTTGCATTTTGGCTCTCTGTGTATAGGTTGAGTTTAATATCCGAGCTTGAGTTTTGTTTCTTCATTCATTTTGGCATAGTAAATAGTGTCTGCGAGCTAATTCAGGCAGTCGACTTAACTTTCACACACAGGTGACACATGGCATGCTCCACGCCCCACAATTATCAAATGCAGCCCAATCCCTCAAACCTCCCTGTGCTTTTCAATGCGCTGTATGTAGCCCTGCATCAGCATTGCACCTGTGATTTCAGCCCCACCTCAACCCTGCATCCACAGAATTTTGAAAGGTCAAGGTCCCTCTGAAAGGCAATGCATTGAAAATTCAGCTAACCTCTTTAAGGAAAATCTTACATGATATATTTTTTAGGAAAACCAGTTGAATTTGCAGGATGCATCGTGGCAGTAAGGCAGTGACGTGCAGTAAGGTTCATGGCCTGTGAGTCAGATTCACATTTGTGAGCCGAAGAGTGGCCTATTTGAAGTACATTTAGCCATTAAAAATTTTCATATAGAGAGAGGATGTGTTAGCCTTAACAATTTCTCACTTATTCATTAGGCTGCTCATTAAATTCCTAAGAGGTGTGGAAAAAAAATTGAACTTACCAAAATATTCCTTTCAGAAACCATTTAATTATGACATTCAAATATTTTAAATGCAGACTGTTCAACAAAAGAATAACAAAACAATATTTAGGTTCAAAATCAAGTTTTAAATTTTGGATTAGTCTTTGTATAATCAAGAATATTTTTGTGGGAAAAAAAAAACCTTTTCACTTGTTTTCCTGTTTGCACGATTATACCTTTTAAACAGTTAAGCCACACTTAAAGATCAAGAAAACATGGTTCATGGATCAACTAGTTTTTTATATTTCACTTTTTATTTGCTTGATGATTTTCTCCAACCCAAAGACAAGAATACACAGCATAAATTGAAAATATCCCATTTAATAGTTTACAACTTCTCATGTTTAGTCATCAGCTCATACTTTCAGTCAGACATTCACACTCACCTTGAAGCCATGTAACTGGGATTCGGTTTAACATGACTGTTGACTATTAATAAAAACAAACAAACAAACAAACAAAAAACCTCATGCCTACACCTTCCCCAAATGAATCAGTTAATCACAATTTTAATGTCAGGACACGTCTGAGGGGTTAGACTTGGTTTTCAAAATACAATGTTTTGAATGGACAGGGAGAGTGAATAAGGGTGTAATTCAGATGTTCATCCAAGCCCTTTACACGCCAAATTCATTCAAACATTAAGAAAAAAAAATCCAAATGACAAATATGCAATTTAACCACTGTCTTTAGACTAGCACTACTTTGTAACTTATTGGACATGTTAGTACAGACGTGTGGAGTTGGTTTGACAGATGTTGTCATTGGGGTTTGCATTTCAAAAGGTCAAGAGTAGAAATGACATTATTTACACTTGTTTCCACATGCGGCTCTAAGCTGAAAGCTGAAACTGCAGACACCCCCCAAAAAACAAACAAAACAAAAATCAACAAACAAAACAAAACAAACAAGTGTCTAGTTAAAATTCTGTCTGCACTTACACTCTTCTTTTGCACAACCATACACACACAAACACACCCACAAGAAGACTGCAAATTGTTGACCAAAAAGCTGATGGGTCGTTTCTGTCTCATTCTTTTCTTCTAAATTACAGTGTCAAAAAAAGCACATTTTGGGTTAATTTCCAAATGTACATGCATAATTCCATGACTCGTGTCTTCATTGAAATTAAAAAAAAAAAAAAAAAAACGTGATTGACAGGGGTACATACTGGCTGAATATGACAAACGACAAGAAAAGACATTCAGACAAGGACGACAGCAATTTTCCCGACCAACTTCCTGTTTTGTACAACTCCCCCTTGTGGCGGTCATGCACGTAATGTTGAAGAGACTATTCACCGTTACACTTTTTTTTCTCAGATTGCAGCGCTCATAAAAAAAAAAAAAAAAAAAAGAACAAATGAAAAACAAAAACTGTTGACTACCCCCCGTGGACCCTCGCCATGCAACACGGCGTTTGAAGAGAAGGATCAGATCAATCTGTCATGACATCGGTCAGCAACACGGAGGTCAAAGTTTTGCCATGCAGAAACAAGGGGCATCAAGATAAAGTGCTGAACTGCTCAAAAGGACATGGCTCAGACCAACAGTACTTATATAATGGGGACTTCACTTAGTTGAGGCGCATCTTGGGAAAATATCAGATAGCAGAAAGAGTTTTGTTTTGTTTTTTTTGGGGGGGGACATTAACATACTAAGACCGTGGGTAATAATTTTAAGAATGAATTTGTTCCAATGTCCGGTAGAGATGAGATTTGCAAATGTGCAGAACACTCAATTACACAGAAGGCCAGAGGGAAGAGGAGCTTCTTAGCATACACACGAGGCATTTGAGGGGCAGGAGAGCAGATGAAGCAAAGTGCCACTGTCGCTGCTGTGCAGCACTGTGCTTTAATTTCTCAGTAGTACAGTACATCATTCACACATCTGTTTCGGTGGATTCTGTTACAGCTTCTCAAGAGTGAGCCTGTCTCAAAATGTCAAGACGCCAACAAGCAGCCTGCCGACTCACCAACCAGTCAAGGAAGAGAAATTAAGATGACACAACCAATCATGTAATGAGTTGTGAAGAATAGTCATCCAAATGCAGTTCGATTGCATCTTTATGATTCTATTTTTGTACATATATGCATACAATTATACTTTCTAGTTAATCTTTTACGTCTTCATGTGGGTTTTATTTAATTTGATCAGCTTTCGTTTGTTTTACAATTATATACAATGTACAGGCAGCAGATCATAAATCTTTTACAATGTATGAGTGATGATACAGACAAGTCTTTATAGACTGATGCTGACTAGATCTATTTCGGCAATATACATGTGGATAACTGGATTTTCTTTTTTTTAGAAAATGGCATCTAAAAAAAGGATGAAAGATAGTACAAGAGACACAATTGTAAAAGTCCTCATTATGTACAGGAAAAAGCCAATATAGCATTTTTCAACAAGCCCCCCTGGGAAAAAAAAAAAGTTTAACTGAAATAATTTTCTCCATATACACACGTCATACCTCAAAAATATTTTCAAAGCTAATAGTTTCTCTCATTTGGTCACAGAAGTTAGAAGACAGTGAAGCATAGTGAAAAAAGGTGTACAGCCTGTTTGAACATCTGAGGAGAACAAACCACTGAGGGCCTGCTGACCCAGTAATTAATTAGACGTAGGAACCACCAGGACATTCTCTCAAGCACACGCTCCGCATGACTGTGATCCATTAAAGAAAAAAAAAAAAAAGTGTAAAACTATTGCAACTCAAAATTAGCAACAATGTGAGGTATTAGGCAAAACTGTCTTTGACAGTGGCCCGAATTCTGATTAGGAAAAGAAAGAAGGACAGCGGTCACCACAGAACAACCCTTCACAGTACCTCACTACGATCCATATGCACACATTGTTAAAGGGGTGGGTGGGAGTGGGAGGTATAATGATTTTTAACTTTAGTTGAAAATCTAATGCCAGGTCGTGAAAAGTTTACATCTATTAGCTGCCATGATTTCCAGACGTGATTTCATTTTTCAAGCCTTCGACAAGAACCAACAGGCTTTTTAGAATTAAGGTGAAGGACACAGTAGGGAGAGAACTGATTCTGATCACACAGTCAATGCCTTTGTAAGACAGACGCTCGTGGACATCAATGATCATCACTGAGTGGGTGGCAAATAATAATGACGGTACGACAGAAGTAGAAAAAGGTAAAAAAGAACCAATATACCAATTTAAATCCACCCGGACCATTTCCTTCAGATTGAAAACATAATCAGCACACAAGCAGGCTTTCAAAATAAAGCTCATACAGAACTTTACAGAGTTCAGGGGCTTTTATCTCACCAAGTCAGAAAGGCACATGACTTTAATATCAGGCATAAATAATTTTACTGCAGAAATAAAACAAACTTCCACAAAATAGTGCCAGTAAGATGAACAGCCTCATCAGAAAAAGACAGTCATGGGAAAAAAAAAAGACTAATGGAGAACATCCCTGCCCAATCTGAGACATCACATGATGTGAGCCACACATGCTGGAGGATGTCTGTCATACTGAACAGCAACGCGCACACGCACGCACAAAGACTGACAATTTATTATGTGATGAGCACAATTGCTACTGTGCTACACAGTGGTTGCCTGAAAAAATGTTATTTTGTATTGGAGTTAGTTTGTGAGGTCAGAACATGTGTTTTTAAAAAAATGGCTGCCATTTAACACACTTGAAATTGATTAATCAAAACCAGGCCTCTATCAAGACAGTCACAACCATCCAAAGCAACCGCTAGGAAATGCAATACAGTGATTGTGATCAGCTGTGCTGATTAAATGAAATGTATGTCTTCTTGTTTGTACTGTTGCTGCTGCTGTATGGCCAGAAGGCAGAAGACAGACACGACTAGGCAGGTGAAACTCAGATCATGCACAGATTCAGATTGGGTAGCGGCAGAAAAAGGAAAAAGCATTCAGTGTGTGTAACTACATTCATAACGAGCTTCATTTCAATGTATAAGACCATGCCAGGATAAATGAATGTGAAATGTTTATAAGTTAAAAGTTAGATTGTGACACAGACGCGGAAACAGTTTTATTACTAAACATCATCACAAATTAAACCTTTTTTTTCTTATTGAGAGATCTCTCAGGCCTGAATTTTAACCATACTAAAAAAAAATAATAACTTCCTCCAAGCATCTGTTCAGTCATCATACAGATAGAAAACTGGCTCTACAGATGAAGTGGTTTCAGGAGAGCTCTATGGGGAAAGTCTGACGACACTGGATGACTCGAAAGTTACATCACGCATTATGTGCAGAAGTTTGCGCTGAAAACATGAGTGCAAAGCCAATTAGGAACATTAATGGTGTCTATGTGTTTTCATTGTCAATGTCATGATAAATCAAAAATACAAGGATACTGCAGTGTCCAAAGTCGGCAACATTTTCTTTCTACATAGGCTTGAAAGCTTAAATGTACCACAATGTACCACAGGACAAGTGTGCATATGTGCTTTCATGGATGGTGACGGTGCAGGGCAGCAGGTGCAGGTGTGTGTGTGTGTGTGTGTGTGTGTGTGTGTGTGTGTGTGTGTGTGTGTGAGAGAGAGAGAGAGATCAACAGTTGTCCTAAGCAAACAGATCATGAACAAAAAAAGAGAAAAAGTTCATTGATTGATATGTTTTTCTTTTTTCCAATTATTGGTAAAGTTAATCGTCAGAAGGGCCTTTGTAACATCAATATTTTGCTCCTGTGTTTAAGATGCTCTGCTTGCTGCTTCCCAAGCGACTGGAGGGCAGCAGGCTGCGGTGATTTCACAGGGGAGGGATCCATTTTAAGAAAGGTGGGTGGTGAAAGGAAAAAAAAAAAGTGTTCATAGTTCCCTTGTTGGGAGGATTTTAAGATGGGCAGCTCATCACTGCCAGGACTGAGGAGGGAAGTTATTGACCTCAGCCAGGTCTTGCACAGGCGAGCCTTTCAGGTTGTATGTCAGCTTGATCCTCATTCGTAGCTGTTGCTGAAATTTTGGAAGGACGGATCATGTTTAAAAAAGCATGGACCAGGTCCAACATGTCTGCCGAATAAAAGACCAAAAGTAAGGGCGGACCTACCTTCTGTGGGTTGAGGACTCTAATGATCTGTGTGACGGTTCCCTGGTTTAATGCTGGGACCACGTTACTGCTCGGGGAGAGGAGCTGCAGCTGGAATGTCTGACAAGCAGAGGGCGTGCGGGTTAGACGGGCATTTAATGATCAGCCCAGAGGGAAAAAACACTGAGAAATACACAGACACACTACCAGTCAAAAGTTTGGACACACTTTCTCACAAGTAGCTTTGATGCCTTCAGTGAGAAACTGCAATGTCAACAGTCATGAGAATGAAAGAAAAGACATTGAATTCATTGGGTGTGTCCAAACTTTTGACCGGTCGTGTATTTTTTCAAAGAAATTATGTGACAAGTATATAAAAAAAGAAATCCTCTGTGAAAATGACGACTTTTTGCATTACAAAGTGCTGTGTGTCAGATTACCTTTGGTACTGCAGCCTGAAAAACAAAGTCTGTCATATCTGCATCTGTTGTGTTGGAAGCATGGATGGTGATGACGGCGATGTTGGGGTTGGGATTGGCTCTCTCAAACGTGAAGTCTATTTTCAGTCCGTTCTTGTTGTAGGCCGTCATAGGAGGAATCGCTGCAGGGTGATTACAGAAGAGCAGAGGGTGGAAAGTTATTAGATTCTGTTCTTTCTTAGACAGGGTCATGATGGAACAATATGGACCATGACGACAAGAGGGAGATGAGGGGGGGGGGGCTCACCTGCTGCGGCAATGTCATTAAAGAGTGGTGGTGAGGAGAGGCCATCCAGGAGGAAGGAGGGTTGGGAGGAGGGCACAGAAGGGGCAGGGGTGGGGGCTGGGCCACCTGGGAGAGGGAGGGGAAGAGCAACACTCTGGGCTTTCTCATTGCTTTTTTTTTTTTTTTTTTTTAAGAATATCCAAATGTTTTTTCTGCTCAAACTGGATGGATTCACATTCACAGCAGGGGTGGACGCAGGTAAGATGCATTTTTTTTTTACAGTTGCTCAAAGAAAAATCCTACCACTTAATGAGAGATCCCCCAGCAGGTCCAGCAGCTCTCCTCCAGCTGAAGCTGGCTTAGTGGGCAAGGTGGTCTGGATCACTGGCACCACATCATTACCTCCCAGAAGGTCTAATAAATCGTTCGCCTGGGGAAGACGGACAGCATGTGAACAAGACAACAAACAAACAAAAAAACTACAACAACGAAACTTGTTTCTTGTGCGTGCACAAAAAATGCAACAGAACCATCGCTTTGCCTTTTAAAGTCTACATTCTTAATCAAGTCTTGAGAAATGCCCTCACCTGATTGGCCGGCTGAGTGACAGGTGGTGGATGTTTGACTTCCATGGAGGGCTCAGTTTCCCCGTTTGTCTGGACGATCTCTGTGGGGCCGTTGGCGGCACTTTTCTCCATGATGGGCATTCGCTCCAGAAGAGCAGGTCTACAGTCAGGACACATGCACAGAGTCAGAGGGGGGACAAAATATTTGAGCAAATTTATTCAGTGGAAATGTGGTCTTCCTGCTACGAAAGAGGATTAGGGCCAGAAAAAGAGAAAAAAAAAAATGCTACGGGAAAGAGATTTTTAAAGTCGACGTTAAAATGAAAAGATGAAATTTTGTGAATAAAGTGGAAATTTCATTACTAAAGCCGATGCAAATAAAGTGGAAATTGGCGAGTAGACTGGATGGATGGTGGATTAACCCAGTTAAAGTACAACTGCCGAAAACGGGTGTATCCCACAAGATTCCACAAGTGAAACTGACGAAAAGGAAGTACTCCACTACACTTGTGCGCAGAGCCTTTCCACTTTATTCTCGACATTTTGACTTACTTCACGTTAGCATTGACTGCAAAATTTCAATTTTATTCACAAAATTTTGTCTTTTTTACGTCAACTTGTTCTCAAAATTTCAACTTTAATTTTGACATTTCAACTTGATTCTTGAATTGGAAACTTGGAAAAAAAAAATTCTGTCAATTTTTTCCTCTTCTTGTGGCCCTAATCCCTTCCATAGATTGCACAAGCTGTGATGGTGGCGCTAAAAACAGAAGCCTTTACCTCATGTGGTCGTATTTCTTGAAGAGAGCGTTGTACTCCACAGCTCTCTGTTGGAGCTCCACGTCAATGCTGCTCCCATATATTGAAACCACCTTTTTGATTCGGCTAAAATGACATTTTAAAAATTGTTAATGACTGGCAAGGAAGAGAAGGAGAAAAACAACTTCCAACTGGAATGGCCGAGTAGAGGAAAGGAGTGAAAGACCAGCACTCACTTAACACTAGTGAAGCGTGTGGACAGTTTCATGATAGCAGTGAGAGAGTAACCTCGGGTTACAGGCGTGGACAGATTAGACACTAAGAGGCCTTCCAGCACGTCCAAGACTTCATCTTCAGTCACCTGAAATAAATACATGGAAAACACTGACATGGCATTTTACCATTCAGAGCAGTTTGGCTGAAGAGTGCCGCTCCTTGATTGTGGAAATACCTGAATGGGTTCCTCCTCCTCACACTGCCCAGACACAAGCAGGTCTCCGTACTCTCCTATGCACCAGGATGCTACCTGCACTAGAGGTTGCTGCAAAACACAAAACACACACAAGTTCACGGACAGACACTGAATATTCAGGGCACTTTTAAATCGTGCATGCTTAAAAATTTTGACACCACACAGAGAGAGAGAGAGAGATCCCAAATCTAATCTTGATCCAAAGCAAAGCTGCTCTGACCTGGGAGATGTCGTCCAGCAGAGCTTTATAGAGTCTCTGTACTGTGTAGGCATGCATCTCCACACTGTTGGTGATCAGTTGGATGAGGTTGGGAACGGAATCGTCCCGCACGTAGCTTCCTGCCTGTGAAGAGGAACAAGCCCTTTCAATGTGACGGCTACTCGTCCCGCTCGAGGTAAAACTTGCATTGTTATATAACAATATTTAAACTCAGCCGTTTTAAACAAACAGTAGAAGGGGTGTTTGGAACACGTACTGTTGTGAGAACTCTCATTATGGTGTCTATGTGCCATCTTTTCGATGGAGCATACCTATGAAAACAAGAATAAATTGATGATTAGAAAAACAGCAACACTGTCTTAATTAACAACGGCAGTTAATACATCATATTAACAATACATTGTATTAACCGCCAGGAGGAAAAAAAATGCTGTCAGACAAAAAAAAATGTCATCAACATGGTCCTTCAGACGATGGATCACTCTGTTTATCATCATACAGCATTTCTGTGTCCTTCAGAGCTTTTCAACTACCTTGCGTAGGTCATATTTAATAGGAAAGTTACGTCTACTACACGACCAATCAGCTCCAAGCCGTTTATATACAACCAAGACTGACCTAATCACACAGTACCACTCTTAAGAAGTTACAAACCACAAAGAAGTGTAGTTTAATGCATGCATGTGTGTGTGTGTGTGTGTGTGTGTGTGTGTGTGTGTGTCCCATACTTTTCTGCAGCGAGGAAGACTCCAGATGCACAGTCTGCTTTGAATTCTGGGTCACAGGAGTCAAGGAAGTAGAGCAGCTCCTTCATCATGCCTCGAATGTTATTTCCATTCACCAGGGCGAAACTCAGTTCCATTGCACGTCTAACGGGGCAGAATAGCAACATGGATAGCGGATTATAGTTCCTGACCGGCTTCAACAGCAGTACTAAATACTTGCAGTTTGCAGAACTCACCTCTTGATTGAAACGTCCAAGTCCTTCAAACAATCCACAATGGTGCTCCGATGTCTCTGCACGGCGTTGTGGTCCGTCTGTACCGTCTTGAGAAGAGACGTCAACGCCACGTATCTGGAACGGCGAGTTCATTTGGAAAAGATGTCATTGAGAAGAATATGTTGGATTATGGAATGTGTACAGGCCGGAACTGACGGATAAGATAATTAGGATGCATTACCTTATATTTTTATCATTATTAAGCAGGAAGCGGCCCAGGATGTTAATGGCCAGAACCTGCAAAGTCAAAACATATTTAGGAAAACAAAACCAAAACCAAAAATTCTGAACTAATTGAAGGCCATACTAACAAACTCACCCTTAGTCCACTTTCAGACTTGATGTCCATTATTGTCAGCACAGTCTCGTACAGAATAGCATTGCCTACATTTTTGCTCGTCTCCGTGTTTGTTGCAACCTGTGTGCACAAGTACAGCATTCTTGCAGCAAATGGCTTCATTTCGGGAGGCTCAGCCAATCGAATTTTAATGAATTCTTACCTGTGCAAGAATGTCATTCATTGCTTCACTTGAGTCATCGTCACTCTTGCCTAAAATTCGCAGTAGTCTCAATATCCGCACCTGCGAAAAGCAGCGAGGTTATTGGTTTCAGTCAGAAACACAGACTGCTCTCTCTAAATCCATTCTGGTTCATTTTCTGTTGGTGAACCGAAACACTCCCCGATCAAAGTGAGCAGCATGATCAAACCATTCTCAGTACCTGCAGAAAAGGATCACTTATGCCAGACACATCATGTTCCGGAGAGTATCCAGACATGATGAGGTTCTTCAGGATTCTCACCAACTGCGGAACAAGCTACAAAAAGACAACACAAGAGAAAAGAAAGGCATCAAGGTAGTTTGTTACAATTGTCAAATATCTGTCGTAAAAAAAAATCCTTATTACATAGAAATTAAATCGTTACCAATTAAAATTTTAAGCCGATAAATGCCATCAGTGACCTATTCAGTTACTGGTGTCTAGTCGTGAGGTTAATATTATTGGAATATGAAACGCCTGGAATTGACTGGGAATTTAAACCTTGATTGTACAAAATATTGGGTTAAAAGGCTTGGTTTAACTGTTGTGTGAGTTTTTCCATTCTTGTTAGTAACTAGTTCTAATCTAGGCAATTAAAACCCACTGATTTCATTTGAAACAATTTAACAACGCACAATAACCTGTACAGAGGATGTTTGCTGATGTTTAGTAGCACAAAATATACATGTGCATTGATTGCACCTTTTTCAGAAGGAAATAGGTCCTGAGATTTTATATCAAATGTTGTTCACTAAACTCAACAATGACATCATGTCACAATACACACCAGATATTAAAGTTATCATTCTAGGAACTGAATCTGTGGTAGTGTCATAGTAGTGGTGAAAATAGAAACATAACATTTTCAACCGTGGCTTAACGGTGCATTAAGTCTTGTCCGTGTAAAACAGTGACTGAAAACAAATGAAGTGCCCTCCAACAGCGACAGTGGAAAGATACAGTGGAAATCATCTGTTTCTTGCGATGACACATGTGGCAACCACGTGAAAACACCCCCACCCAACTGCTCTTAAATAGACAGTGACCCAATGAATTGCATATTAGCCGAATAATGACCCAAAACATTGAAAATGCATCCGACAAATGGATCAAAAATTTGTTAGGGAAATACTCAAAACATTGACGAGGTAATGATCACTGTACAGGTTAAAGAAAATTTTAAAATTTTGAAATTAACGGGGTAAAAAAAAAGAACGAAAAGAAGAAGACATTATTCAACACAAATTTTGATATGTCTAAAGGTGGCTGAGTGATTACTATTTACAGCATGCACCAGCTATGAGATCAGAATGCATTCTTACCTTCTCATTCTAACACAATGCAGGAATTGTAACAAAGACAAATGACAGAAAAAATATGAGGTAGATGTTAGGGAGGGGAAACTGGCAATCATTCACTTTTTAGAGAGCTTAGAAAATAAAGTTTAGATCATGAATATGAGGGGTGGTGCTTCTGGCACAGTTTTGGTGCACCTAGGAGGAGGAGAGGTACAGCAGTAGTAGAAATACAAGAGGAAAGGACAGAGGTAGGAGAAAAGAGATTGAGACATACTTTGAATGTAGAAAACTTGCCGCGCAATCTACTTTAGTGTCAAAATGTTCACGTTTTAATAGCTTGCTTTACCGGACGGAAATGTGCAGGCAAAAAGGAGAATGAAATGTGACATGATCTTGCGACAAATGCATATAGAATTGTGTCAAGGGCCTCTGACGAACGCGAGTTGTCGGTACCTTTCTGAAGTGGGCCAGCATGTCAGGACTTCGTTCACACATTTCAGTGAGGAGGACAACAGATGTGTGGAGAACACCTGGCGGAAGACACGGAGTACATGTCAACAACTAGGTGGGGTCGCTGACATAAAATAGAAATGCCGAGGTTTGTGTGACTGGAGAAACACTTCAGTGCGAAACAGTGATATTGGAATTTATGATGCAATATAAAAACTTGAATTGACTAAAAATTGTATTTGCACCCAAGCATTGAATTGTCTGTACATACAGAAAATGCTGCGATGCACTAGAAGGGAGCAAGGGCATATAATGTCTCTGTGTACAGATCTGAACACCAGGAAGTCAATGATTCATGAATTGTGACAGCTGCAGCATGCAGGTGAGTGCACACTATATTTAGAGGTATGTCCTATTTACGATAAAACATACAAAAACCGTGGAGGAAGTATGGTTCTTTTTTTTCTTTTTTTTTAACAAAACATACATTCAATTTTCATATGTTTTGATTTGGAATTTAACATTACAAATCTCTCATAACAGTAAGCATGTTTTATATAACATCTAATAACATCAAATAGACTAAATGACCTTGAAACATAATAAAACACGAGGACCTTTAAAACTACGACATGAAGCAGTTCCTTCTGTATTGTCATAAAATGTCAAACAGGATCAGGTTATTAAAGTAACCCCCAGTACAGAAGGCATTAATTCCTCTTTACTGCAAAGGACATCACAAGAAGTAAACTGGCTGCTCTGCCTTGTCGAAAAAAGCACAAATTCTCTGCTCCAGCAACTTCATCCATACAAACACCGAGTATTTACCGTGGTTCTTCTCGTTCAGCAGGTTTTTTGTGGCTGGAAGGAACATTTCCATGAGTTCTGGAACTTTCCGGATGACGTGAACTGCACACAAGGCTGCCTGCAAACACAAGACAAAGGACACCGAATTGGGAAAAAGATAAAAGTAACTAGTGGTGTTCAAATAAAGGTTGGCCAGCTAAGCCGTCCAATGTTTCGTTATGATCGAGCAAAGTCGTGCATAATTTAAAAAATATGGTTCTACCGCACAGTCACTGGTCAGACCTGCAATTTCATTCAGGAGTAAATGTTGCAGATTTACTTCTGTGCAAGCTGCAGTTTGTCCATAACTAACACCACGACCCAGCCATCTGTTGTCTACCGGTGCACGAGGCAACAGGACGGCCAAGGCCGGAGGTCGATGATCGACTTTGTGGTCGTTTCATCAGACCTTTGGCCCTTATGCGCTGGCCACATGGGTGAAGAGGGGTGCAGAGGTGTCAACAGATCACCACCTGGTGGTGAGTTGGATCAGGTGGCGGAGAGAGGGACGTCACGCAGACTATTAACACCTAAATGAGTTGCAAGGGTCTGTTGGAACGCATGGCAGATGAACCTGCCACATTACACTTTAATAGCGGCAGATCTTCTCAGATCTTCTCCCAACTCCCATGAGATCACAATCCTTGGCCTCTCTAGTGAAGTCTACAACAGGGTGCCGGACAGGAGGCTCCGACTGTGGAACGTCAGATAGTGGACCAGCTCTTCACTCTCTTCAGGGTGCATGGGAGTTTGCCCAACCAATCCACATGTGCTTTGTGGATGTGGAGAAGGCTTACTGATAGTGGGGGGTAAGGAGGTGGTCTGGGCTTGCCTGCTAGGGACACTGCTCCCATGGCCCCAGAATCCCGGATAAGCGGTTGACGATGAGGTACAAGATTTACCTTAACTTTGGGAAGCATTCTTACAAACACAGCCACAGCAGAACTTACTTTTTTTCTTAAGTAGGAGTTGGATGTTTTGAGTAGTTTCTCAACTTCCCCAGCAAGGTCACGGCACATTTCTGAGGAACCCATGCAGCCTAGAGTGCACAAGGCCAGGCCCTGCACATATTGTGTACTGTGATTCAAGTCACTGGAATGTGAGAGAAGAAAAAACTGGATGAGTAAAACACAAAAGTAACCATGGTATTCAGTTTCTTTAATCAATAGCAAAAGGTGTGTTTATATATAGTAGCAAAAAGAAAGGCTCAGTGTGGCCTCCACTTACTTCTTGATGCAATTTGTCATTAGTAGGTGGACGTCCTGCCTCTCGTCCAGCAGCAGCATGGCTCCCAAGTAGCCTATTCTTTTGTCAGTGAACTTCTGGGACGCAATCAGCTTCAGGCACTCCAGCTGAAACACAAGGCACCGCGTCATACAACGGTCCAAACAAGCTGGCGAAACAACGTGAATGCTGCCATGTTCAAACGTACCTGCCCAAAGTGTGCCGGGTAGCCCAACATGTGCATATAGAGTAACTTAGCCACATTTCTGCAACGGTATGTGTTGTCTTCCTCTCTGAAGGACGAGCGTATAGCAGCGCACTCTTTCTGAATCATCTCACGCTCCTCCGCCTGGGTCCGTGCTGTCCGGATGGTCCGGATCAGCTCCCGCAATCTGATCGGAGCTGGCATTCTCTGGAAGTCATCGAGAAGAGAGACAGGTTGGCACCCATTGAGCTAGGACTGGGCTACGCCGCACCAGAAATCCCAAGCAGACTCAGGAGAAAAAAGGGCTCGGGGATAAATCTTGAAACACACCCAGGAAGTGAACCGAGATAATGAAATGCTGACCTGCAAAATTCAGTCTCTTTTACAGGAGTCGACTCATTGCAAGTCAATGTGTCCCCTGGTCGAACAAGTTTTTTGGTGGCATACCAATAATAATGCAATTAAGAATGTGTGTCATACACCTCAAGGTGGCAAACTGATGGCTTTTTTTTTTGGAAAAAATAATACTGACAAAGGAAGTGGATGCTTCCGTCTTGGAGAAGCATATGAGAGTATACACGCTGAAAGCCACAGGAATCGGTTTAAATATTCAGAAGCAGAATAAATTGTACAACCCTCCTCAGTGGGTCACATGTAGCTCCTAAGGCATGGATCCTGCAATACCAGCAAAGACACCATCAAGGAAAACGAAAAGTGCCAAGAAAAAATATTACGTTTGAGGCAATTTTCTTTCCTACGGTCACACAACAAGTTTCAGACACACATCCAAAAAAAGTCACTATTTAGCCTTTACACTAAAATCAAAACAATAGCACATTTTGATATCTGTATCCTCTGCACAGTGGCTGCATATTCAAAGCAAACTATGTAATGGTTTAAGTGAGACAACTGCTAACTTAGTGTATCAAACAAGGGACTTTTCATCAGCGCCACATCACTTCCCCCTCAGTCCAACACTGGGAATGTTTTTTAAAATACTTCAAGCAGAGTCATTGCAGGAGCAAGTTGTGTTAGAATAAAAAATCTTGCTCGACAACAACAACCAACGGCTGCCAGGGAGGTAGCATTTGGAAGCGTGCGTGAGTTTACCCCTGACTCTTGGAGACACCTGCACTTGCTACTACACCCCCACCCTCTAACCCCCACTCACCCAACCCCATGTTTGTGTGTCGATGGTTATCACCGAGGACATTAATTTGCTCTTTTTTGAACTCTGCCATCCAACCGAGAAGAATGAGAACATCCTTTGTTGCTTCCAGGCACAGTTTGTTAATGAACAAAGAGGATAGGGGAGGTGGTCAGTGGGGCCACCTTAATATAAAGAGATTTACCTTCCGTCTTAACACCATTTAAATTGCCTGAGCTGAAAAAAAAAAAAAAAAAAAAAAAAAGACCGAGCAGTAGCCCAATGCACTGTGGCTCCCTGGTTCTGACTGTGTTTTAGATCAAACGTGTACTCGTGGATGTTAAATCCAGCCCTGTGCTGGAGTGGTCTTCCCTGAGTGGAAACACAAAGCTGTTATTGTTTCCAGGAAGTACAAAACTTCCAGAATGTTATACAGTTAAAATGACAGGGGCAGGTCGAGACTCAGGACTGAAGATGGAAAAAAAAGAAGCAGTGTGTCACAAGGGAAAAGGGCAGAGCTCATCACAGTGCACCACACTATGACATTTTTTTTTTAAATAACGTCTGGCATATTAACCCGAAACCTCTCTTTGAAAGCATCTGCCCTCTGGAAAAAGGTCATGAATTTGGGTTGTGCCTTCTTAGCCTGTGTCCTATGTGAATGCACTTTGCATGTACTTTGAAATGTTCACAACAAGCTTTTCCTCTCAGGAGATTTGCAGAGCCAGACTGGATTAGCTTTGAGTGCCTGACAACCAGCAGCAACGGAAAGCTTGTCCTTTTTTAACCACTGCGAACTTAAATATTGGGCTACGGGACATAAGGGGGTGACTTTTACATTAATGCTGAACACCAAGAGGACCGCAGACTTGGTCATTAACAGCATCGTTTCGGCATTGGCTCCGTAACGTGAAGCAGATAAAGGGATCGTCAGGCAGCTGGGTGATGGAGAATATACAAAATTGAGAGAAGCATTTTCTCAGTCTGTCGCTACCCGCTCTTCATCTTCATTTTGTCTTCCCGTACCCAGACAGGAAACACAATCTATACATATTGTTCTCATGACAGCCGGTATTCAATCTCATTTTTGTCAGGCAATTCAAGCAAATTCACGCAAGAACAGAGATGGGTAATAAATGTACTGTGTTAATATTGTGAAAGATAAATGCTGTTGTGGGGATTACCTTACAAACATACATGTGACAGTCATTGATATCCGTTAAAGCATTAATGAATAACCACACAATTTGCCTCTCACACGCGGAGTCTTAAAGTGTCAAATAAAATTACAGGTAAAACACAACACGCAAAGTCTGTGGCTATGCAAAGCACTTTACAATTGCCATAAAAGACAAATATGGCCAATGTGCCGACATGTAGGACGACTATTATAAAGGTAGAACAGGCACCTGATACTTTACAACGGGGAAAAGGAGAAAACTGCATCGCTCATTCTGCATGTCACACTGGTTGGCCAACTTCCTACTTGCAGCAGACTTCCTTGACGTTATCTCGAAAGGAATATTTGACAAAAAAAAACAACGTCCTTTTCATAGGAAATGTATACATTTCGTACATCCCTGCACGCGGGACCGCAATACGTGTAAAACAATATATCCATTTTAGCCGTTGCCGTGGCTAAATTTTAACCGGAGCTCAAGTTACAACTAAAGCTAATAGAGGTCCACGTCTTCGACAGCTATCGTAGCTCTCGTTAGCTTGTTGAAGCTATTCAAATGAAAACGTTGACATACTTTGGCACTGTTTACACTCAAGTCAAAGCAAATTGTGACTACAATCATTTGATTCTGAACGCTGACGTTGACTAACAACAGCGCGGCACAATCGGTGAGGTACACCTAATATAACTGCCTTTTTTCTATTTTAGTTAATGTGCAACTCAGTAGGTTGACACTTCAGCAATAGCTTCACCTTGGCTGACATCGTATATAATTATTCCACTGTAGGTTCGCCGCTGCCTTAAAAGAGGTGGATGACAATGTCGACAGTGAGGAAAAGGCACTGCGGACAGGGCATGACAAGTGATTTTGGTACCCAATTGATCAGGACGTGGTGCACATTAGGCCTTCTTTGAAGCGTTTGGATTATCATGCTAGCGAGACTCCTCTTAAGGCGTTAGCCAGCTATGTGGCCAGTCTTTAGTTTTTCTAGAACCACCTTCCAACAGTGTGCCACCGACAATGGTACCGCGTTAGAAACGCAAGCCAGTCACAAAGACCTAAAACAACATGCATTTAGCACGAGTTGTTGTCACGACACCTTTCATTTAGTAAACAACCACTTACATTAAACCCCCTCGGACTCGTCCCTAGCCCTGCAGGTGGCTATCGGAGCTAGGCTAACCGTGTTGGGCAAGTAGGCTAACTGAGCTGCTGACAGCCACTACCCCGGTGGCTCCACTGAGGGGCTGCGACTTCCTATGTTAGTAGTACCGCGGCTACAGCATTACAACACAAACACGAACTGTGATCGACGTGTCACTCGCTCACACGCTTTATGCCGACGCGCCGGTCTCGTAATATACTTACTACCCGCAGTGATGCCAGAAAAGGGCTGGAATCGTCTCTATTAGCAATGGAGGAAGGAACACACTAGACATGCAAAATGGTGGCTGCTCCAGCCTCAGCACATCTACCGCAGGCGGAGGGTTACACTGACATATCCCAGAGGTTCGTCGGCGGAGCGCGGACGCAGACTGGCGCTCAAAGAGCTCAACTTTACCACCAGCGTACAGTAACGCTAGCGTGCCGGAGCGTTTTATCGTCTGCCTCTTGCCCAGGACTCCTTCCTTGATATGCCAGTAACCTCCGGAGACCATGGGTAAGACCCCGAGTCGTGCCTTTTAACGAGGTTTAGAGGTGCAGCACGGTGATTACTTTTTTTTTTTTTTAAACCCATGGACATTTAATTGTGTTGGCTAGCAGGGCTTCGCCTCTTTCATCTCTCACATCCCGACCACATTAGCTCATGAAAACGCGTCAAGGCTTGTTCTCTTATGGTTAGCAACCGATCGCACTAAGCGCGGCTTTGAAGCCGAGGGCTAGCGGATGCCATCTGTCAAGTGTTTGGTGCGCACGGTGATTGTCATGACGAGAAGAGGGTTGTTTTGTTGAGGTTGCACGTCTTCTTTTCACCGGGCGGAAGAATACATTTTTTGGCCCAAGCCAATGTGGTGCTGCGGTCGGTTTACTCGTGGCAGTCAGTGATGACGACGACGTGTAATGTTATGACATTAGCGCTCCGGTGGCGTAGACCGCCACCTGGTGGCGATGTGAGGGAAAGAACTGCAGGTGTTTGCGCTGGATGTCAGGACCGCAGCGCGTTTGGCTGGAGGTCTAAATCTAGAGGTTTACTAAAATATATAAAAATGTTTTTTCTTTTTAATATGGAAACTCGTGACTATTAACCAAGTATTTTTTTTTTAGTTTAGCTGCATTATTTTTATTTGGAAATTGATTCTGTTTTAGCAGGAAGCTAAAAAGTTAAAGTGAAAGTGTGAAAATGGGTATGATCGAGACCAGGCGTGGTCAAACTACGTCAAGCTTTTTAATCCGGCCCGCCAAATTTAAAGTAGTTATATTATGAACAAGTAAGTCATAAAATAGCTGTATTTCATCCAGCGTTTCAAGGGTCATTTTAATAAAGAGCTAAGTACCGTGGGGCTTCAAAGACACATTATGTTGTAACTCCTTTTCAATTGACATGAAAGCACATGTTCTCTACGTAGCCTATGATAGATTTTTTTCTCCTATGAAGTGGGTCACCAAACACTCCATCCACCTGCTGTTGCTCCTCTGGCAAATTCTAGAACCCATTGTGGCCCCACTGGTCAAAACGTTTGCCCAGCTCTGATCTAGACATAATCTAATCTATCTCCTCTGTGCATTGTATCATGTCCTCTCTGTATAGATTAATTATTTATAGGAATTCTGCTTTGTATTTTGAAACAACGGTGAATGGGAATAGACGATATCCACATCCATTTCCTATTTTTTTTTTTCATTTGCTTTCGAGGATTTATATAAAATATAAAATATTATAAAAATTAAAACACTACCTGTATGACCCAGAACCCCCCCCCCCCGGCCCCCGTCATTAAATTAAAAAAAACAGGGGGGGGGGACATCAAATAGTTTTGTTTGTTTTTTTTCTTCCACGCAACGGAGTGTTGTTGAGCGTGAACACCCCCACAGCGTCCCCGCGTATCCCATAATCCTTTTCGGCTGTTTTTTTTTTTTTTTTTTTTTTTACGTTCGAGATCAGCTGAGCTCGTGCGCGTCTCGCTGCAGTGAACGCACGAGCGCCCGCGGCTCGGAACGGGAATCGGGGCTGCTCGGGGCTGCTCGGGACCGTTCGGAACTGTTCGTTGTTGCTCGGAGTCTCCCCGGACGCCGCTTCAAACAGCCGTCCCTGGCTGCCGGAGACTGGGCTTCCCGTCCCCCCGCAAGAATGTGACTCTCCGCTTTTTTGAACGTGTGCGTTTCTTTTTTTCTTTTTCTTTTTTTGAGTGGTTTATCCGGGTGGATGTTCGCCAGTGTTCGCCCCGAGGATTTAATCAGTTGTGTGATTATTTCCGCCCGTCGAGCTGCCAGCGCTGGCAGGGAATACACCTGGACTGGCTCAGGAGCGGAGATCCCACATCGGTGCCGGGGACTGGGCAGTAATATGTCCAGAAGAAAACAGACCAACCCGTTCAAAGTTGACTGGAGGTATCCAGGTACGACAGCAGCACCACCAGTAGTAGCAGCAGCAGCAGCAGCAGCAGCCGCCACTTAGTCAGTCAGCGACGGCATCTGCGATCACGCTGTGGCTCATGATGCGTTCACAGTGTCGAAATAGGATTGTGTTTAGGATTTGTGTGTGTGTGTGTGTGTGTGTGTGTGTGTGTGTGTGTGTGTGTGTGTGTGTGTGTGTGTGTGTGTGTGTGTTTCTCAATTGAAAGAAGTACACGGCTCAAAATATTTTGTCGATAAATAGTTTTTGCTATTTGGGTTGAGGTAAATATTAAGAACATTTTGCTATTGACTCATTTGTGTTGAACTCTAGATGTGGATACAGACAGTGTGGGACGGTCGTACGGAGTCAGCCATCCAACGTCCGTTCACTTCATTCATCTTTCTGTGTGTCTCCGCGGATCCTTGATGCAGATGCGTGTGTGTCACAGAGCTGCTGTAGATGCGAGGTGTCGAGTCCAGGAAGCGGCACTCGTCAACATCTCTCATTGGCAGAACCGCCAGCAAAAATTCTCCATCCACGTGCCGTAAAGTACACAGCAGCCAGTTCTGTCTGCCACTACTACCTCCTTGCTTTGCGATTTGCATTATTAGGAGACACATTGTGAGTGAGACACATTGTGAGTGTCTCCTCCATCGTTTGCCACAAACTTTTGGCTTCTATTCTTTCCTGGGTGACCTTTTACTCTGAGTGCCGCCGGCTAGCTTTTCCACTTTGCGTTGTTGATTGTTGCCTTTATCACGTGTGTGTGTTTGTAATCTTTTAAATTAACAATTGAATACTCGAGATCATTTTCCAGACTGTGTTGCAGTATCGCCACACATTTTATTGTCATTGCTTTTAGCCTAGCAGGAAAAAAAACAAACATTATTTGCCAGTAACTAACAAAGGAATGGCAGAAAAAAACATTTGCATCCATAATTAATGTTGCAAGTGTTGCAATAAATGTTCTCTCATTGTTTATTATATTGAAATAGCATTGTATCTGTACCAATTGTGCACACTGCCGTATCCACTTTATGCTTCTCCCTTTAACAGCCACTGAACACAGAAGCCATAAGGAAATATTGTGCAGGTCTCCTGTGTGAATAAATGTGTTGCTCTCCTTGTGGCCCTTGTGACCCCTGAACAGCCCTTTAGGTTGGACAACACACTAACTGGAACACACCCCATGCCACAGAGAGCGTAATCTCCCAGAGTTCTGTTCGCCTTGGCTCTCCTTTCTAAACATAGTGTGTTTAAACTGCTGTTGAAATACATCTCGCACTTGCCACTGCCGTAATCCCCGTGTGCTAATGAGCTCATTTGCCGCTCCGTAACACTTCCACGAAAGTGGAGAGTGGGAGCTGAAAACTCCTCAGCAGGGGATTTAGTCCAGCGTCACGTTATGGCACGGGGCCACGTCTGCGCACGTCGTGTGAAGAAAAAAACCCCGCACAAAACAAAAAAACTCACAACGTTAGTCAGACTGAAGAGCAGAATCTCGTGACTGAGGGTCTCTGGATTCACGGTTCCACCTGTCCGTTCTAGTGAGCCTCGCACACGGAGCCGTTCCCCCTGAGAGGGTCAGGGGCTGAGACACAGACTGACTGACTGACTGACTGACAGAGCAGACAGTCTGAGACACACACACACACACACACACACACTCCCAGACAATGACGGCACTGTCTGTCTGACTGTCAGTCTGTCTCGCTTTTTTCGTCTTCACTTTGGGTTTGATGAACACATGCGCCAGGAAGAACTGCAGGTTAATCAGGTTAATTTGAGGGGGAAGTGCCAATGGAGGAAAGAAGCGCTTGTTCTCATTGATGGCAGGAAATAGAATTAGATGCACGTGGTAGCGGAGCTGTTTCCACAAACCCTGAGTGGAATGGAAGTAGAAGGTGTGGCCTTGGAAAAATGTCAAGTAAAAAAATACATAGATAAAAAAACAAAGTTTTTACCCTCACACGAGGTGCTAGTTTATATGTTTTGAATAAAAATGCATATTTGGCAAACTGCAACAACACAATGAAACACTTATTTTTGTCTTTGCACATGTCAGTAGGAAGTGGCCCGCCAGTGCGCGATGTAGCAGCTTCCACAAGAAGTTCCATGTATTGCGTTACCTAAGTCGTCAACAGTTAAAAAGGTTATTCTGAAGTTTTGGATCCGCAGTTGAGCCGCGTTCAGACTGCCACCCAAAAAAATTTTTTTTAGCACATCCAGATTGAAACAGGATGGCTGTTTTGTAGTCTGAACAGTCACAAAACACATGACATCCGATTTTTGCAAAACGGATTGAAGCCACCTTAAGAGGTTGAAAACAGCAGTCACTGGACAGAGGAGGAGACTCATTGGACTCACAAATCCATTTAGTTTTTGCAGCTCTCGCAATTATATGACGTCACACACTAGACACGCTGGACGATGCCTCGGCTCCTATGTCGTTGCTGCAGAAACCTGTCAGATGGGTCAATAATGTGGCCCAGTCTGAACAGAGCCAGATCCCATTTGGACACTTGCTAAAAACAGTGTGCACAGTCAGCTCAAAAAATTGGATTTGAGAAGGAATCTGATTTGAATCAGATTCGCCTGCAGTCTGAACGCAGCTTTGGTCTCCTCTCAGAAATCCCAATCACTCCACTGCCACGGATCTTTGGATGAGGGAAGACATTTAAAAAGACATCAGCGAGTGGAGAAGCAGCCACTTTGCAACCTGGCTACTTGGAAAAACCTCTCTTTTAGTTGAGAGTTGTATGACTGGAGTGAACCAGAGTTGACAGTTTGCTATCACTGCGGTCATGCAGCTGGACGCCACTCGCTGCCTTCCTTCCTCCCAGTTCCCAGCAGAGTCGTGAGTAACGGGACTTTGTTCTTTCAACAAAGGCTCGGGCCACCTGGACGACTGACAGCCAGCGCAGACTCACTCACTTCACTCTCTACCGGTGGAGCTGCGGCGAGTTCGCAGCAAGATTAGATTGACGTGTCACTGTCTTTTCATTGGTCCCAGTGTTTTGTCTTTGTTTGCCTATCAGACGTGTAAATATTAGAATTTGCAGCGTGCGGGTGGATATTCAGGTGCCGCTAATGGCCCCATTATTCATGCAGTTTAGAAGAGTGAGGAGTGACCAGACGCCTGGCGGCTCCGTCCTGTTGTGGGCGTGTGTGGGCCCTGGCACTTCCTCCGGATTCAGACGTGCTGTGTGTGTCTGTGTGTGTGTGCTGGAGGGGACGGTGTCTAGAAAGGAGGGTGCTCTGAATTCAACAGGACCCCTGTCGCTGCGGGTCCGAGTCGAGTTTTGGCATTCTGTCTTTTGTCTGTTTTGTTTGGGGCCCCCCCCCCCCCCCCTCCCATCCCGCAACCCTTCACCCCCCTCCCTCCCCCGTCTTTTTCCCCCTTCTGTGTGTCTGTTTGGCTGATGAGTTTTGTCTCTTTGTCTGGATCCAGTCAGACACTGCGTCACCTCCTGCCTACAGACACACAGACAGACAGACACACAGACACACAGACACACAGACTCGCTGGAGATAACATCACAGTGGCAGAGACTGGGAGGAAGGCAGAGGAGGGGTGGAGTGAGGGCTGGGGAGTGGGGGGCAGGGCAGGAGAGACAGATGTACAGACAGACAGAGCCCCAGCAGCGGGGGGATGGGAGTCCCTCGCACATCAATCACGGGCTTCTTGCCGGAGGAGTTGAGGGTTCAGCATTGAGAGCCGGTTGCAGGACCCGTTTACACAGAGACGGCATTTTCTTTTTAAAACCTACACTTTTCGGAAACGCTCTCGGAAAAAAAAAACAAACGCCTTTACACAACGCTGTCTTTACATGGTGACTCTGGACTGACTGAAAACGATGTAGTACCTATGCCAGGCCTGTTGTGGTCTCTGTGTTTATATGAAGCCGGACAAGGCGGCGGTTTCCAACTTATGCACCCAGGGGAGCGTTACAGAAAATGTTTGGAAAACAGCGATTTTGTGTAAACGCAAACCCGAAAACAACAAAATATTTTCCCGTTTTCAGAGAAACCCGTCTTCGTATAAACCCTCAGTGGCAGGGCTGGCGAGCGGCAGAGCACCGGACCCTCGACACTCGAATGTCAACTTCTCGCCAGTGACAGAGTGACGCCTGATGGGGTCGTGCACCTGCTACCGGGCCGCGCTCTGCAGTCAGAGCAAGCTGAGGAAGGAACTCCCGACGGGGGGACAGTTCAGTCCGAACAGACCTGTCCTCAGAGCGATGAACGTGTCGGGACAAGTGCGGCCGACGAAACACTCCAACAATTAAAGCTGCAAGCAGCGTTCAAGGGACAGCCCACCGAGGCCTGCCAAGGGGCATTTCAGTTCAATGGTGTTTCCAGGTGGTTGTAGAGCGATTCCAGGTGGATGCTAGTGTGTATTGCGACTTTTAAAGGGCATAAAGTGAAAACAGAATAGTATTTAATGATCAAGATCTTGTCTGGGTCGTAGTAGATTTTCAAGTCCTTAATACTTACGCTTTTTGACTTATACATTATATTAGATTATATTAGATTAGATTACAAAATATTTATTTCAAACCAAATCAAATTATATCACACGTACAACCTAACAAGAAAATCCACAGGACACCATATAACCATATAGCGAACATGTCCAACAACAACAACAAACACTAAAAAGACCAAACACAGTTTGAAAAAGGGATGGATGAAGCAAAGCTTATATATTTCCAACCCCTAAATCCAATCGGCTCTTCACCCCGGCCATAGACTGAGTTGTCCGATCACTGGGTCTCAGTCTCTAATAAGCGGCGTGGGCCGGCAGGACTGGAAATGTGCCGCATATGGAGGCCTGGTCCTCCCCCATCAAGAGCTGCCTGGCGGCGTGGACGAGGAAGTTGCACACGAGCGGCGAGGACAGGAGGGCGAGCCAGGCTGTTCACTGTGTGGGTGGTACTGAGAGAGAGAGAGAGAGCGAGAGCGAGAGAAACACACTGAGCAGCAAGTCAGTCAGCTGGAGGAGGAGGAGGAGGAGGAGAGTGCAGCAGGCTGCTGCTGCTATCCCCCCATCGCATGTCACCCCCCCACCCCCCACCCGTGGGACTGCAGCCCGGCTGTGTAGTGGCGCAGCTAGCAACGCGTCCGTGGCTGAATATGAAGTGGGGGGTTGTGATGCAAATGACGTTAATGTGTGCACGCATATGTCAGTGAGTTGGACGCGCTGCTGCGGCACGAGGCCCTGCTCGTTATTTCCCATCGCTGTCAGAGAGTCGGCCCAGGCAGCCCACAGGCTCTGTTTCTCCGTGTAAATTCAATTCAATTCAGTTATACTTTATGTTTGAAATGGAGGCCTTTTTGTGAAAAACTGACTTTCTCTGCTCTTTGATCAGTCTTTTTTGCGTTACATCAACTACATTTTTTGAAATGTATTATTAAAGTTTATACTCGCAGTACAATAAAAATGATAGATGTACTTTATTGATCCCAAATTGAGAATCTGTGTGCAACAATTAACCAAAGGAGATGTGCAAAAGGCAGTCAAATTGTGCAGAGGCAGATGGATAAGCAAGGTTTTCTAAACCATTGGTGCAGCGGGGAAGAGTTAAAGTCATTTGGAGTCTTTTTCGTGTTACACCGACTACGGAAATATCCACTTGCGCATTTTTAGAAGGGCTCATTTCCGTGCTGCTGCTCTGAAACAAGTTTTGGCGGAGGTCGCTCGACTCTGCGTCACAAGCTGAGCTGATTGTCGTAGTAACGCCTCAGCAGACGCTTTTTAAAATAAAAAATGTGGACGAGGCGTTGCTTCATGAAGGCTAGTAGGCTTTTTCCACACTAACTAGTAGCAGCTGGCCAATCACAAGGGAGTAGGCCGTTCCAAGGTGTTGTCGCGTGTGAGCATGCGTGCGTGTGTGTGCGTGCGTCTCAAAACAGCCTCTTCAGGCTGAGTGAGAGAATTGCATCTTTTGTGAGTAAGTGGACTTCCAAAATGAATTTATTAAACCCGAAAATGGCCATAATAGGGCCCCTTTAAAAAAAAAACAACAATCTGGCAGCAGTGGACTCGCATGGGTTTGTATTGTGAAACCCCCAGTGATTAGTGTGCAGGTGGATGTATTCTTGTTTAAAAAATTCATAAGTTCTTCTGGTTTGCCGTGAGAAGGAAATGCAGTTTTGACGTTGCCATGGTGATGGAACACTTATACAGTTAACGGAATGCAATGGTTGTGAAAAATAAATAAATAAATAAATAAATCTGTCAATCAAAATGATGAAGTCACATTGTTCGCGTCGTACATCTCCTGCATGGAAAGCTCCTCTCAGCTGCTCCGCACCTCCAGAGCTGAGCTCGTTGGATCAAACAAAGACTTAAATGCCGGCGAGTGGAAGCCGCTGGCCTCTGAACCGTGTCGACCCTCGAGACTGAGCGGCTGCTGCTTGTCCCTCCTGTGTCTCCAGGGCCCTTCCACACTCCAGGCATCCCGCCGCTTCACCACACCATTAACATGGACGGCAGGGATGAGTTCACAGAGGACAGCGAATGCTGCAGCAACAACTCGCAGGAAGTCCAAGAGCAGGATAGCATCTCAGGTACAGGCTGGAGCGCCGGGACGGAGGAGGAGGAGGAGGAGGAGGAGGAGGAGGAGGACGAGACTGTGTGGGACGTCCCGGGACTGAGGGCTGTTAGTGAGAGTAAGCCCTGCTCTGTGCTCTGTTGTCTGTCTGTCTGTATTGATAGGGCTGTGTTTGCCTCCATAGAAGACAGCGATAGCGACCCCGACCACCACGGCGAAGACTCGTCCTCAAACGCCTCCGCCGACGACCACATGAGCACCAAGAGGTCGCACTGCTGCCTACGAGGAGGCGGAGTCAAAGAGGTGAGAGGTTTCGGGCGCCGGCGTCCCCGAGGGAAACGTGAAGACGTCGGTCATCGCGGTCGTGCGTCTCCTTAATGCCACAGCAATGCCATTCTTGTTTTTAGTGCAACGCTGCAGGTAATACTAAGACTAATACTATGATGCTATATGATACAAGTATTAGGGGTGCGAATTATTGATGAGTTGCTCTTTCCTGCCACTACACTGTCATAATGATATTAACTACCCGCATAAAATGTTTTCAATTAATTTAATTAAATTCTGAATTGACAGTTAATAATCGATTAATTGTTAACATACCTAATAAGCATGCAGTTACCGAAAAATATCTGGACCACTTTGATGCCGGCTTTAATATAGAAGATTTGCAATCAGAAGTTATTGTGATCGATATTATAGTTTATACTAGTGTGTAAAATTTGGCCTAATTTATGATTTTTATATTGGTAAATGCCTAATATGCTGCCAATAAGTGTATTAATAAAAGTATATACTCGCAGTACAATAAAAGTGATAGATGGATAGACAGATAGATAGATAGATGATATAGATGTATTAGTCAATTTCTTTTTTAGTGTATCAAATTCCCTTCCTGCATATATATATAATAAAATCTAATTCTAAGTTGGGCGGGCCGGATTAGAAAGCTTAATGGGCCGTATATGGCCCGCGGGCCGTAGTTTGCCCATGCCTGTTCTTGAACCTTTCCGATCTGCAGACGGGTACAACTGAAATGATGGAACAGAGTGGTGTGCAGGTGGAGCTGCAGCAGCGGCAGCAGCGGCAGGAGCTGAGAGGCTGCGCTCGGCCTCGAGCAACTGGGCTCCTGGTCCCAGCCAATGTGTTCACGCGTACGTCGACCTTCTGCACTTGAGCTCCGTTCACGAGTCACATGTGTGTGCGTGTCACCAGGAGCGGCTCACTTGGATTCACCTCTTTCACTCACCTCACCGACACACAAAACGCCCTCGCAGGAATCCCTCCAACAGACAGACAGACAGACAGACAGACAGACGGGGGAACCTGTGATCTCTCGTGCGCGCGTTTGTCCGAAAAAGACGCGGCGACCCGAGCCCGTCGGTCTGCGCCGCCGCACTGTGTGTGTGTGTGTGTGTGTTTTTTTTTATTTTAACGCTGCCTAATTTTCCCCAGGAGAGCGAAGAAGGGGCGGATCACGGCGGCCGCTTCGTGTGTCCTCTCTGTACGCTTGATTTCAGCAGCCCCGAGAAGCTCATTTCCCATGTTTACCAGGTGAGAGCGCGCGAGCGCGACGGGCTCGAGACACAACCGACCACACACTCTCCTTTTTTCTTTCGCTTTTAGTCTTTCAAAGCCTCCCTTTCTCCTTGAACTATATTCCGTAGCCTCTTCCCAGCTTGCCGTGCGCGCGCGCGGCTTCTCTCGCCACGCGTTGAGTTTTGACTGGAAGCCCAGAGTGGGCCCGGCCTGCCTTGTTGTGCGTTGACACACTGCTCTCTCACAGCACACCGCCATGATGAGCAGCAGCAAGAGCTACGTGTGCCCGGTGTGTGGGCGGGCCCTCAGCTCCCCCGGCTCGCTGGGACGACACCTTCTCATCCACTCCGAGGACCGGCTCTCCAACTGCGCCGTCTGCGGCACCCGCTTCACCGACACCAACAACTTCAACAGGTTGGGGTCCTCCGCGGCGGCTCGCTGTCCTGCTCCGGCCCACAAAAGACGACGCTAGCGGTCACAAGTTTGGACGGCCGACGAATTCAATGTCTTTCCTTTCGTTCTCATGATTGACGTTGCAGTATCTCACTGAAGGCATCAAAACCCACGTATGAACACACGTGGAATTATGTAGGAAACAATAAAAGTGTGAAATAACTCAAACACGTTTTACATTTAAATTCTTCAAAATAGCATAAAAAGCATATTTAGTTATTTAAGGTGTTTCTCTTTGCTGCATGATTACATGTATCTTGCTTTGATGTCTTCAGTATCTGTCTGCAGTGTAGAAAGTTGTAAATATATTTTTTTAAAAATGCATGAGAAGGTGTGTCCAAACTTTTGCCTGGTGGTGCAGTTCAATTATTAGTGTCTCGCACAGTTTTGTATTTGTTTATTTAAAAAAAGGTCTAAAAAAGCAAGCAAATTCTGACATGATAAACAATCAGAGATTCTCCAAGACAGGAAGCAGTTCTTGACGATAACTGTCATGTGACCAGTTTTCTCTTGATTTCTTTTGTTCAGACAAATAAAACACGTAAAGATGTTGCCTGCTTCAAGAGAAAATCGATCAACGAAGACAGAATGGACGGTCTTAGTCGATGTCATGTGACCATTTGAATTTGTACGTTGCTCAGCAACTTTGAAACACAATATCTACAACATAATGTAATACATACAAATGAGGTCAAGATGTGTCGTTGAAGAAAGCGCTTGTAAAGGCTAAAAAACAAACGTTTCCCACAATTGCAAAGCCGCACAATTTAGATCAGAATCCAGAAAAAGCTGTTCGATTTAGAAGCAACTCTAGTCTTGATGATGTCTTGGTCTACAACACTAACACACACACACACACACTTGCTGTCTCTGCCCCACAGGGAGAAGCTCAAAGACGTCCTGGACACGGCCAGGATGGACGTGGCTGCGGGGAGGGGCCCCTGCTCGCTGTCCAGCAGCCCCATGACCAGCCCCGGCCCGGGCCCGGGTCCCGGCCCGGGCCCCTGCCACGGAGCGAGCCCCGGCCCCAGCTCCTGCCAGGGTCCCCACCCATGCGAGGCTCCCGACATCAACCCCACCCTGTGCCAGTCCAGTCGCACCTGCCACCAGGGACCGAGCCACATCCCCGGCCACGCCCACCACCACAGCCACGCCCACAGCCACCCTCACTCCCACCCGCACCCGCACGGCCACGGACCCTGCCCGGGCGCCGCCCAGGGGCCCTCCTACTCCTCCCTGCCCGACGGCCTCCTCTCCTCCGGCCTGGCGTCCATCCCGGATGCCCTGAGCGCCTCCTCCTCCGGCCTCCCGCCCATCCCCGACATTCTGGGCCCGGCGCCGGTGCACCCGGCCGGCGTGCTGCTGGTGTGCAACGCCTGCGTGGCCTACCAGCAGCTGGCCGACGCCCAGTCGCCGTCGCGCAAGTGGGCGCTGCGGCGCAAGAACGAGCCGCTGGGGCGCGGCTGCATCGGCTGGAGCGCGAGCGCGCGCGGCCAAGAAGAACAAGCGGGCGTGCGAGACGGAGGAGGAGCGCGCGAGCTGCGGCGGCTGCGCGACCGCGAGGCCAAGCGCATGCAGCGCATGCAGGAGTCGGACGACCAGCGGGCGCGCCGGCTGCAGCGCGACCGCGAGGCCATGCGGGCCAAGCGCCAGCCAGCGAGACGCCGGACAAGCGGCAGGCGCGCGCTGGTGGTGCGCGAGCGCGAGGCCAAGCGCGTCAAGCGGCGGCTGGAGAAGATCGACCCAGCGCTGCGCACGCAGATCGAGCACGACCCGGCCGCCATGGCGGCGCTCACCGCCGACATGAGCCTCTTCCAGTTCCCCTGCCCCATGCCCGTCCCCGCCATCGACAACGGCCTCTTCATGAAGCTGCCCTAGGCCGGACCACTAGGGGGCAGCAGAGGGTGGAAGCCAGTATTCCAGACTGCTTTGTTAAAAAAAAAACAAAAAAACGAAAAAAGTGACTTCAGTTTCTAATTTATTACAGTGTAGTACAAAAAAAAAAAATAAACCTTGCGAACAGGGTTGAGAATGTTTCACCGTGCGCGGATGACGACGTTGATGCATGTTGTAAAGAGATTCATCCGTTGGTGCGTGCAGGCTGCCGGACCCACCCACCCGACCCGACCCCACCCGACCCCACCCACCCCACCCTGCAGCGTGCCGGTCCTGCAGCAGTTCGACCTTCTCGTCAGGACGATGGTTTGAGGATCATTTTCTTGTCTTTTTTTTTTTTGCACATTCAGTGACAGTCGAGTGGGGACGTCGTAGCCGTCGTAGCTCACTAGCCCCTCCCCCCCCTACCCTCCGGTCCGCTCGGCCTCACACCTACGCTCTGAGGTCGGGGCCGAGTGGCCGCTGATTAAGATTCCCATTCAGTCAAACTACTACCTCAGCCGGGGCCGTGGTGTCGCCCTCCCGTCTCGTGGCTTACTGCGTTCCAACACCAGGCTTCCAAAGCTCCACACGTGCTGTACACTCCCCCCACACAGAGGATTCGGGTGTTTTTCTTGTTTCTGTTCATCTTATGCTTCATCTTTATTGCTCAGACACTTTGACAGGACACAAACACTCACGCAACAACTGATTTCACTATGAAGCTGAATGATTTGTCCTATTGAACGCAGCCCGAGTGAAGGAAACATTCCTCCTCGTGTCCGAGTCACAGAGCTCTTTGCTCCGTTCCGTTCTTGGAATCGTTGCCAATATTTTTTCATTCCATTGTAATGCATTAACGTCATTTTGCCAATGTCATTTTTTTGTTTGTACTTTGTGTTACAGGGCTTTTCTTTGGCTCATCAGAAACACTAGTCTGTGCTGCTGTTAATGTACTGTACAATACATTAGTTACCTCTTATTTTTCTGGCTCTTCAGATTCAGGAATATTGTGCTAAAATGTTCTCGTAAGTGAAGCAGTTCGTAATGTTACTTTATTCCATGTTACTTGAATTCTGCCCAAAATTACGTATTTTTTTTGTAACTATGAAAGAAAATGGCATCATCTAAAAGTGGGCTATTATTATTATTATTTTTATTTTTTTGTTTTGTTTTTTTCTAGGTGATCAGATAATCACTTACTCATCAGTCAAGCGCTTCATTAATATTCCGTGCGCGTTTGTATTTTTCATTTGACATCCTCTGTTACAAGAACTGATAAAAGAAAGTATTTATTGGTCAATCCACTGCTGAGCACTGGGGCTAATTTTTATAACGCCTACAGCCCAAACAGGGAGGGAGACCTTCATCGGACTATATTCATCACCTCACCTCGTTCCGGCATATAGTTATGCAATATGAATATTTTTCTTGTGAAAAATGTCAGGTTCATTTGTACCCGTCATATTATTTAATAAATAAGAGGGCATGTTTGGGTATCCGTGATTGAATTTATCACCTGTGAGGGTACTGTGACAGTTCTACATATCCAGACAGCGATGCTTTTTGTGCATTTTCCATCTACATCCAACATGAGTGGATTTGTGATGAAGTCACCAGGATGTGATCGTGGTGTCTTTTACAATTTAGGACTTAAACCAGGATTCTTGCATTAGCCAGTTTAGTCCAGAGTTTACCTGAATTGGGGTGTGAATATCAGGACGTGCAGCTTCCTTCCCTGAGGTGTCTTGCCAAACCTTCAGTGCAGCTGCTCTTTGGTCAGTCAGTCAGAGAGCTTCTCACTGGGTCTGGACTGATGGTTTCAACCCTCACACAAGGAAACACCCAGCAACCCAGTTTCCAGCAGCAGGAAACAAACAGTGTTGAGGGTTTTTTAACCAAACTCCAACCTGACCTTTTTGACCAGGATGTCAATTCCTTCTAGAAGCACACTTCGTTTTGCAGGCTGCTATGTAACTGTTTCTCACTTTGATCCTCCGGTCCTCTGGTTAAAAATGGCTGTCAAGGAAGAAGCCAATTATTAGTTAAATCTGTTAAAGGTAAAGCAGTTATAACATCTTAAAAAATATATATATATTTTTTTTTTTTAATAGGTTTATTTTAGTTTTTCCAACTAGAAGAATTGCACCCCTGCCACTGACGCAGTGCCCCCAGCTGGCCAGGCGTCAAACTACAAGGTGTGGTTGCCTGCCCATTCGCCGACCCGACTACTCTGTCTTCTTCTCTTCCTCCTTTTCTTTCAGCAAGAAAAGAGATGCTGATGTTGGTGAGTGTTGCCATAATACAAGGTGTGTTCCCTGCTTGAGGGTGCTGGGCAGGCAACCGCAGTTAAATACTGTAGTCCTCAGACCAGGACTGCCAGACAGACTGTGTCAGTGGCAGGAGCGCACGCCCACCCGAACCCCCACAACCCCACTGGGTTTGAAACTATCATTTTAAAGTAAATGAAATTCTTAGTGTTGCTTTAAATTACAGTTTGTACGCCTTCACATCCAGGCTGCTTCACTGGAGATCCACCGCAGTGATGTACTTTGTACAGTGGCGATAAAACACGTCACTGTCTAAACGCTTGGAGAACCACCGGCTCCTCTCGACTTCGCTCGTCCTGTCGCAAACCATGTGCCGCGTGAAGGTTCGTCATCAGCCGTGCTGGGTTTTCTTCGGGTCACTCCGTCCACGTCCGTGACCGCCAGCTGGGCCGAGGGGGTGTGTGGGGTTACAGTTTGGATCTGGGTTCCGCTCGTACCCTCTGTGGTTTCTTTTGGCAGTACGTCAAACCTCTATGCAACACGTGTGATGGGTTTTCCGAGGGAAACGATTCCGCTCGTCAGTGAAACTATGCAGAATGCAACTTTGATTTTAAACAGACTTCAGCGTCAAGCGTTGACCTTCTCAGGCAATCCAACCCTGGGGCTCAGAGCCTCGATCCGACAACCCCGCCCCCGGTCCAGAACCATCCACAGACCCACCACGGGACCACCGACCCCTCACACCTTCCCCTTCTCTCAGACTATTTGGATCGATAGAAGGAGCACCGTGGTCCGACAGACTGCAGCTGGCCGGAGACTCCAGCAGTTCTCTCACTGAGGACGAGGTCGGCACTGCGGGTCGCGGACCACTGCACCTGCCCCACAACGGTTCCATGTGTGTTCTGCTGTCAGTTTAATGCCTGCCTGTTGGTTTTTCTTCTTGTTGTTGTTGGGTTTTTAATCAATCAGAAGATGATGTTGAACTCTTTGGCCTTTCTATATTCTATATCAGGATTTTTTCTTTCCTCTCAATGTCCATGTTTACAGTGCAGTTCTCTCTTAAGAAGGCCAAATGAATGAGCTACAAACCCCGAATAGGAAAAAAAAAAGAATATTCATGCTTGCTGCTATAAGGGGGGGCACTTTGGAAATGCCGTCCTCCGTTACGGGATTAACAAAATGTACAGAGCGCAATGACTCCTGGTTTTAAAAGACAAATAAACATCAACTTTACAATGACGTGTGCTCAGTGGTTCATGATTATTAACAGTGTCACATTCTCTCCCTTCACTGTAGGCTTCAAGTGAAGAGAATGACTTCTTTGCAAAAGATTCAACGTGTGTTGCTTCATTTTAGATGCTGAAGTTGCATTTGAAGTTGATTATTAATGAGATCGTTCTTGCAGCCCAGAACGTGGACCTGATCTGTTGGCTGATGTATGAAAGAAGTGGGATCGTGGGACAAAAGCAGGGATTATCATTAGCACTGGTTACTGTGTGCCTTCTTTGCATTAGATGCCCCTAAATGAGAAAAGAAAGGTTGAACTTTTCAAAATCTGCACCAGTTCTGACTCCTGCAGCTCCCGCAACACTTTAACCCTCATGAAAAATAATTACAATCCAACACAGCACGCAAGTTGAATAATATTTCATATTTATATTTATATATATTTATATATTATATTGTGTTTACTTGACAAACATGATAAATGCAACGTCTCCAAGTTAGCCGTAACAATAAAAATACAATATCTTTGTGTCCTTAAAGTACATAAAATTATAACAGGGAAGAAAAAAAACCAACATAGAACAAAAACAACCTAAGTAGTTCACAGAGGTACAAATATACAGTACAAATCTATTTTTATCTCAAAACAGTACAAATAAAAATGCAACAAAATAGAGATATTAATGCTTTGTTAAAGTCAGGTAGGTGTAGGGTATTTCTAAGGGAGCACTTTTGGTCGACACTCTAAGGCTTCTGATAGAGATCAATACATATTGGTACGGCCATACGATATTAAAACTCACTATACAAAGTCCATACAACCTGGATTATACTTGAGAATTGAATGTTACATCATTGCATATATTCTGCAGATTTAGGCATTTGAAAGAGAAAAATATGCTGTTTTTTTGTTTCATTTTTCATTTACATTTTTTCAGAATCTGAGCAAAGACCTGTTTAAAACTTCTAACCGTTCTCCTGATTTAGTTTCGACATCAAAGCAACGCCGTCCACCCTCCTCGGTTCACCTTTGCATTTCAGTATTGGATCACATAACAGGAAGTAGTTCACACGCGATATTTTTTTTCTTTCCATTTAAAAAAAAAAAAAAAAAAAACAAAAAGGGGCACTGTTAAAGTCACATGACATCATACACCGTTACATGACCACCGATGGGAAAATGCGATCCGATTCGCGTCGGCCTCCGTTCTTTTGCTCCCAAACATGCCGCCGGCGTCCAGACGCAGAGGAGGACAGAAGACGGCAGACGCGATCCAGTCGCCGCGAGGGAGAAAACCGCTCGGCTTGTGCAACGATACAAAAAACAAAACAAAACAACAACAACAACAGGTGCGTCTGTTTGCGTGTGTGAAACGAGTCGAGTGCATTCCGCCGCTCACACCTGCTGGCCTCGTCTGGGACACGGTGCAGATCTGAGCTTCTGACTCGCTTCAGTTTCAAACACACACGCAAAAATAAAAGAGAAATATGAAGAACTTTTAAAGTGTAACGGTATAGATTATCATTACAAAAAATGTATAAAAAAAAAAAAAATTAAAACACAAAGCCACCAGAACCCAAACGTACGAAAGAGGATTAGGGCCAGAAGAAGAAAAAAAATTACAGGAAGGAGATTTTTTTTTTTAAGTCTCCAATTTGAGTTTTAAGTTGAAATTTTGTGAATAAAGTCGAAGAAAACAGGAAACTGGTACTCCACTAAGCTTTCGACTTTAACCTTGGATTTAAACTTTATTTTATGTTGACTTTCATCTCGAAGTTTTGACTTTAATCTTGAAATTTCAACTTTATTGTCGAGATTTCCACCTCACTCTAGAAATTTCAACTTTAATCTCGAAATGTTGACTTTATTCTCGACATTTCCAATTTTATCACAAAATTTAGACTTTTTTCTGGAAATTTCGTCTTTATTCTAGATATTTCCATTTTTTCCCCCAACAAAAGTTCAACTCTATTCTCTTAACATTTTTTTTTCTCTTCTTGTGGCCCTAATTCTCTTCAGTACAAACGCAACCTTTTTAAGGGCTTCACTTCTAGATGTCTGCTGTGACTACAATAAGATTGTTGAGGCTCCACGTTTCAACAGAATAGCCTGCCAAGGGAACTTTGGATGGTGCCGCTCCACAATTCCAATTTCATACAATGTACAAAGCACAAGTTAAGGCATTATCAACAAGCATCATCAAAGCTATCTATACAAAAAAAAAAAAAAAAAACATTAAAATAAATCAGATATCTACAGACACGCAACAGCCTGTGATTCTCCGTGATTTTGTGTGCTTTACATTTCGGAGACTCTTCAAATCACCCACAGCTCATCGTCACACAACACTGTTAACGGAGGACATTTAGTGCAATTACTTACAACAACAGACTCGTCGGTGACGCGAGAAACAACAAGAGCAGGGAGGTAAAAGTCACGAGCCGACCTCCGGTATAAAATATTGAAGCGGCCAAAATAAAAGGTAAAAAACAAACAAACAAACAAATAAGACGATTGGATTCAAGTGTTCAACTTGAGTGTTTTGGCTCCGGCTGTGTGGCTTCGAGAGGAGATTAGAAAAAAAACGCGCCTGCCTGCGAGAGTAGCGAGCGACACAACCTGCTCTCCTTTGTAGTTCCGTTTAAAAAGGTGGTTTGTAGAAAAGACGCCGTGCGACCAGAGGAGCCGCCCGCCCCCGGCTGACACTGCCCTGCCCTGCCCTGCCCTGCCGCTTCACAGCTGCTCTTAAGACAATGAAAAAGGTACAATACTGAGTTTTACTGCATAGAGAACGCCGGGCGGGGGCTGATGAAATGTTGCTGACTATATTGCTCAAAGCGTGCGGAGGAATAAAAGTTGAACCACTGATAAGAATGTGGAGAAACGCGGGAGATTCTGGTTGATCCGCCGACTGGGGGAGGAACTGGAGCCGTGACCTGTGACCTTCTGACCTAACGATACTGGGGTCCAAAATCACATGAGTCGGACCCCAATGCGACTCAGTGGGCCTGATCCACTTCGGGGAAATGTAACATTTGGATTGAACAGCTTCAACATCCGCCTCTCGGGCACGAAAAGCAAATCAAACTTGATGCAATGGAGACGAGAGGCGCTTTCCGATTGGCCTCTGAATGATTTCAATGCGTGGGCTAATTGCACTTGTTTTAAATTTCACCCTTTTGGATTTCAAAGATTATCAAAAAAAAATTAAAAATAGCACACACACACACACACACACACACACAAAACCGTCAGATGTAAGAAACTGCAGCATTTCTCGTGGCTAATTTGTAAACAGAGTTAAAAATGCAAGTCAGTTTTTATCTTTCCCTCCATCTTTCTCTTTAGCCACACCAACGGCAATACTTCCACCGTGTTCCCTTCATTAAAAAACAATAAAAAGACAAACAGAAACGACCAACTTGTACTGTGAATCCTCAAGGTCAGTGTGACGTCGGCGAGTAACATTTTGCTTGTGTGCGAGACGATCGCAGGACTGGCCGGTCAGAGTCGCTTTTTGAGCGCAAACGGGCGAGCGACGCGAAAGACGAAGGGAACCCGATGGGGGAGGGGCTTCATTCGGATCAAATTGAAAAAAAAGTGAAAGGAAGTGGGAAGTGAAGTGGGGGAGACGGAGGAGAAGCAGTTCCATCCGCCAGCAGGGACGTCGGCGCCCCCCGGTGGAGATACTGAGGTCTCGGTGCATCACCGAGTCCAGTCCAGGTGTTGAGAGAGAGAGAGAGAGAGAGAGAGAGAGAGAAGGGGGGGAGAGGTCGGACCTCACACCTCCCGTCCTGTAGGAGGCGCTGCAGCCACCTATTGCTTTCATTTGGGAGCTGAGCTAGGAGCCCACAACAGTTCCCCGACGGCCAGCCAGCATCTCCTCTCCGTCTACTGCAGTGTTTCTCAACTGGTGGGTCGCAACCCACTTACCTTTTTTAAACAAAAAAAAAATGTAAATATATAAATTTGCAGAGAAAATGTTGGCCATTTATTTTGAAGGACACACAATTTGATTAAATAATTTCAATAATTGATTAACTAGACATGCTAGAAATAGACATGCTAGAAATAGACATGCTAGAAATAGGCTCCAGCAGACTCCCGTCACCCTGAGTGCAGGTATTGAAGATGGATGGATGGATGGATGGATTGATGGATGGATGGATGGATGGATGGATGGATAGAATGTGGGATGGCGTTTCTTATTCTGTTGGGATGAATTTGAGTGCTGTGGGGAAAAATTTGGGTCACGACTTCACGATGAGGAAAAGAACGTGGGTCCTGAGACTCCACCAGTTGAGAATGGCTGCTCTACTGCACTCTGTTAAAACTGCAATAAAAGCCACCGGCCTGGTGGGGAAAGCTCTGAGGTATCCGGAGCAGGAAGAGGAGGAGAGAGGAAGGAGCCCAACCACTCGGGATGCAACGCTGTCCACAGTTCTGCAGCGACAGTAGCGCCTCAGTGTTGCTGAGGAAATGGGTTTTGTTTTGTAACAATACGAAACTACTGGATTAAAAAAAAAAAAAAAAAAAAAAAAGTCGAGATTTTTTTTTTTTTGCAGAAAAAAAGAGATTGGAGGGAGGTATGCGAGTGTTGTCCCGTAATACTTTGCGTCACGCTCTGAACCAGTTAGCAGAGTAAAGGTGGCGGTCCAGTCAAGCGGGGATGGAACGGTTCACCGAGAAGAATCAGAACCACTGGATCAGAGCGGGTCGGTCCACGTGTCATTCTGATTTTTTTGGCAGATTTAGCGTCGAAGTAAAACACGTACTGCTGCTCAAAATGCTGAAAATCCAGCGAATGAAGTGAAAGTGAGAGTTTGGCAACCATGGCAACAGTAACCACAGGTCAGTATTTATGGGCAATACGCACAAAAAGACTCCACTGCCTTTCACACTGAAACACAACTTGTTGTTTTTAGCATTAGTTAAACGGAACAAATGAGAAGCGTGTTGAAACTGGCGGTGTCTTCCCCCTCGCAGTGACGGCGGCCCACTCATTTCAATGTAGTTGCTCACCCAGCACACGTGCACACACTTCTGCACTCCACAGCCCATAAAGCATGCGCACTTCACACCATGCGGCTGTGACTCCCGTCATACGTCAGGACCCGTCAGCCAATCAGAAGGAGCCGAGACTCGGCACGTCATGCTGAGAATATAAAACTCTTCTCTGGTGATTTTCTGGCCTTTGTCATTTTTTTTGAAAGGCTACTAAGACCACGACTGAAACATCTGCAATAGAAAGATTGATTATGAACTGCGTTTCAGGTCGCAGCTGTTTTAAAGGCGTAGTTTAGTATTGCACTCTATGGGAAAAACGCTTTTTGGGCACATTGGGATTTTTTTTTTTGCTGCAGTACCTTGGGTGACCACTGGGGGCAGGAAGGGAAAATTGGCGTGCCGCTATGTTGCCAGTTCTTCTTCTTCTATCCAGTTCTTAGAATACATCAATGGTTGTGTCTGACGTCAGACAGCCACATTATTCCAGTTTTTACACTAACTGCGACACATGGTTTTGTTTTTAAGGTGAGTTATTGGGCTGTTACACATCTAAGCGGCCTTAAATATGACAAGATATGCCGAACAGAACAGAAACCGCCACAACAAAACAGCAAAACCGTGATGCAAACCGAAGACTTTGTAAACCGTTCCACCCCAGAATAATGGCGACAACGGAGATTCTTCTTTTTGAGAGGAATTTTTAAGACATTTTTCAAAACGGTGGACGCAGATGAGAAGCATTCTGCTGTCTGCTGTTAATGACACACAACTTCTGTACTTTTGTTGTTGCGCCTGCCGTAACACTCAAAGTGCAACCGTTGCACCGGCTCCCCTCCGCGGGCTTGTTAACGAGGTATTATTGTACCGTGTGACACCGTCGCACCTCCCCACTGAGCCCCGAGTGTTGGACGCTGCCACCAATCACGACCCTGGGAATGCGAGACACCTGCGGCTGCTGAACAGAGAGGGCGCTGTACTGGCAATTATGCAAACTTAGGCACACACGCAGACGCACTCACCTCACCCTTAATCTGAGGGTGGTGTGACGGTGTGTTTGCAGGAGGAGACGTCTGGGAGCAGAAAGAAGGACGAGTCAAACTGACCGACTGACTGACCGACCGACCGACTGACCGACCGACTGACTGACTGACTGATTGACCACCACTTTGATTGCATGACGACGAGGACACGCCCACACCGGCCTGAGAGACGATCTGACTCATTTCAGCATGGACAGAACAGCAGTGTTTTCTCTTTCGCTTCTCTTTTTCACTGTTAGAAAGTCATCACCGCGGCAGCTCTCCTCTGTTTTTTGGGTAAATGCTTTTCGAAGAAAGAAACTCAGACCTCAGGAAACGAGCAGCGGCAGCCCGGGTTCGAGCTCCGCTGGTCGACTACGACGAAAGGTTTCGTGTCGGAAAAAGAGAGAGAGAGGGAGCTGGTCGAGCACGGCGGGGACTGTTGAGGGGTGGGGGGGGTCGTGAGAGAGCGAAGACAGGAGGATGGAGGAGGATGGAGGTGGAGATGATGCAGCGAGTGTGACAGGAGGGTTTTCATCATCAGCACCGGCTACATGCTTCCATCTTTAAAGCCCTTCGGCCGCAGAGGGAGAACCAGAGGGACCGAGCTCCTGTGCGTGCGTGTGTGTGTGTGTGTGTGTGTATGTGCGCGTGCCTGCGTGTGAGTGTGTGTGCAAAATCTCAAACATTCTGAGGCTACATCGCTCTCTCTCTCTCTCTCTCTCTCTCCCTCTCTGTTCCTCTCCTCCTCCCGTCCCGGCAGACTCGCCCTCCACTCGCTCGCTGTCCAGTTGCTACCGAACGGACCCGCGCTGCTACTTCCCTGCGTTAGAGCGCCCCTCGATGGACAGCTTGACCTCCTGCGGGATGAAGGAGGGCCGCCGGTGGCCGGAGCTGCTCATGGGGCCGCGCGGCCCTTCTTCTCCTTTGGCGCCGTATCGCTGGAGGCCGGGCGAGGACCAGCGCCTCTGGTTGCCGGACCCGGCCCCTTCCAGGGCGGCGCTGTGCGTGTGCAAGTGGTAACTGCTCTGACTCCTGGGGTGCTCCGCCGAGGTCCTGCCGGGCCGACCGGCGGGTGGATCGCCGAGTCCGAGCGGCCCGAGGTGTGAAGCCGAGGCCATCAACGCCGCCGCCGCCTCCTTGTCGGCGCCGTCCCGGTCGCCGTCCCGTCCGGCTCTCTCCCGGGGCTTCGCTCCGGCCGCGGGTGCGACTGCGGCCGTGACTGCTGAGGAGCCGGAGGCCCCATGAGCTGGTGGACGGGCGGCGCCGCCGAGCTGCTCTTGACCAAAGTCCTGGGGAGGAGCTGCTGCTGCTGCTGCTGCTGCTGCTGCTGCTGCTGCTGCTGCTGCTGCAGGGTGACGGACACACACACGTCACCCACCTGCAGGTGGTGGCAGGCCAGGCCGTACAGCTGGGCCGTGCGCTCGGGGCTGCAGGACGACCAGCCCTGGCCGAACACGAAGAAAGGGTGCTCGGGCGGGACGTCGATGGCCACGCGGCTCTGCTGCTCCCCCACGGTGAAGTGCAGCGACACCAGGCCGGCCCTCTGCCGGCTGGGCCGCACGTCCACCACCATGCTGGAGTCGATCTTCAGCCCGCCGCTGGCCTCGGCGCTGCGCACAAAGTCCTGCGTCTGCAGGTCCTCCACGCGCTTCAGCTCGCCGGTGGCCAGCTGGATGATGGCGCCCTTCATGAAGTGAGACGGGTTGCCGGACGCCTGCTGCTGCTGCGGCTGCGGCTCCTTTTCGGGGAGGCACACTCTGGCGGAGTTGTCGTTGGCCTGTCCCGCGTAGTGCTGCTGGAGGGGCTGCAGCAGCTGCTGCTGCTGCTGCTGCTGCTGCTGGGCAGGGTGGTCCAGGGGGATGAGGAGGGGCTGTCCGTTGGCCAGCACCACGGCCTGATGCTGGAGGCTGGCGGGGGCTCGGAGCTCGCCGTAGGCCGTGGGCTGGCAGGTGTAGGCGGGCCGGCTGGCGATGACGCCCTCGGCGTGGAGCTCCCGCACCTTGCCGGCGCTCTGGAGAGGACCGGGGGAGGCGAAGGAGACCTCCTTCCTACCACCGCTGGCACCCTGGTGAGAGGAGGCCAAGCGGCCGACCACCTGCTGCACCTGCAAGGTGACCAAAGTGAGGAAGAATAAATATATGTGTGTGTGTATATACATATATATTATGTATATATACATATATATACAGACATACTGTATATGCATATATACATTTTCACACACACACACACACACAAGCCTCATTGCGTGTTCAGTAGCTGGGTTTTTGTTACAGTTTTCTGCAAAATGAAAGCGCTACTTTGACAGTTTCAATACTTGCAAGTGTTTCCATTTAAAGGTGTTTGTCCTTTTGACCTTGGCAAGATGATGTCATACTCTTAAAATCTCTTTGTGAGAATCTCTTTCAGGAAGACGGACGTCCAAACTGCTCTGCACTCTCACCGACTGCGGCAGTCTTTTGCATCTAATGCTGTTGCGAAATGCAAGCGTGAAAAATGTTTTTCCATCACACTTTCCCAACATGCACCAGTATCGACACGTCTGAAAAACCACCACCTCATGAGAGCGTAAAAACTTTTCTGAGAGGTTTTTTTTTCTCCAGTGTTTTATCGCGATATTTAGATTTTACACGTGACTAAGGGTAACGGAAACACTTCTTGTGATGGGAAATCTGTTTTTCCCATCAACATCAGCTTGAATTACACAAGACTGCTGAGCCTGGGGGGTGTGGGAGGGGGGGGGGGGTAACTGTGTTCTGACACCCTGCCATTCCTCAGTACTGCTGCAATATTCGATTTCTGAGCGTTTATAGCGGAAGACCACAACCAGAACGTCTATAAGTATTTTTTTTCTATTTATAGTTCAGTAAAATAATATACATGTATAAATATAATATATATAGAATAATATATCTGAATTTTATTTTTTCTATGTAGGCCTCAAGCCGACTGTAATTAAGGATTGAAAACCCTTCTTTCATTGAACAAGCAGGCACAAAAGGCCCTGCTGTGGTGAAAACAGCAATCGTATGTGAGGATTACCAGACTAGCTCGAGCATCGCAATACACAATTATGGGAGGAAGTGAAAAGCAGAAAGCATGACGTATCCAAAACGTTGCTGTCAGCTAATGGAGCATTTTGCAAAAAAATAAAACTGCAACTCTGTAACTTATGCCTGCGTTGGATTTTTTTTTTTTTGCATGTTTCAACAAACGAAGACAGTTTCTTCCCACAGCATTTGCCTCGCATCTTATCAGCCCTAGACGACTAGAGGTAAAAAACATACACATACAGAGTGTTGGGAGTGCGTCCTACCTCCAGGTCGCTGTCCGGCGTGCCGGGCCTCCCCGGTGAGCTCCTTCCATCCAGCCATCGGTTGTGCGGGCCTCTGTCTTGGCTGTGTTCCTGCGTCGCCTGCAGCTGACGCACATTTTTGCCAACGTAGGCCGAGTTCAGCGCGAGCTCCCTTGTTCCCTGCGCTTTGTCTCCCCCGTTCACCTCCGGTTCGTTCTCCTGCTGGCCGCCGTGGGGGTCTCTGGCGCTGACGGCGGCCCTGGCCCCCTGAGCTTGGTAGTAGACCGGCAGCCCCTGCAAGGCCATGTCCTTCGCAGACAGGACGCCCACGGCCCCGAGGTGCTGCTGGGCGGCCTGCTCCGACGGAAGCATCAGCGGGATGGCGCCAGCGGACGCTCCGACTTTGGCAAAGGTGTGGGCGGCCACCTGGGCCTGGGGGGGAGGGGAGACCACCCCTTCCTGTATGACGGGTGGGTACGGGACGAGGTGGGAGACGGCGTGCGGCTGCGAGATGGTGCCCGAGGGGGAAATGAGCGACCCCGGAACGAAGCCTGGCGGTAAAGCGTAAGGCACGGCCGCGTAAGGGGAGCTGACGAACTGGACCGAGGAGTGGGGGATCTGGGCGTAGCCCAGCGGCGGGTAGGGGAGGCCGTGGTGCTGCAGCAGCGGGGAGTGGACGGTGTAGGCTGAGGAGATGTGGCTCAGCACCGGGTGGGGGCTGTTGGGCGAGTAGGTGACAGACGGCAGAGCCACTTTGTAGAGCATGCTGTACTGGTCGACGGGCACGGCCGGCACGCCGTCGGCGTTGTCCACGCTGTAGTGGAGCCCCGGCTGAGCCCGCACCCACTCCGAGGGCACGGCCCCTCCCTGGTGGTCACCGCTGCCCGCCGAGGTCTGGATGGAGACAGCATCGTCTTCTCCCACGGCTGAGATGCTGCCACCGCCGGTGGTGCCTCCTCCTCCTCCTCCTCCACCACCACCACCACCACCCTCCTCCTCCTCCTCCTCCCCTCTCTGGCCCTGCTGTGACTCCAGCGCCGCTACTGCTGTTGCTGCTGTTGCTGCTGACTGGAAGGTCCCTCTTCTTCGGAGGCAGGCACTCCTGGTTTCGCTCCTGAGCCGCTTTCATTGCGATGGTTTGACTGAGCACGTGGTATTATTGCACTGCGCAGGAAGTAAAACTTGCACGCCAGTCAGCCCGGACTGGAACCAGTTCTGAAATCACCTGGCTGACCTCGTCTACAGAGTCACCTGCGGGAACAGGGAATTAAAAGTAAATAAATAAGAAAAACAGTTCAAGTACGCATGAGTACAAAGACTTCATGAGGCCTCAATAAACAGCGCAGACACGTCAATAAACCTGACAGTGAACTTAACTGTTACTAACAATTTAGAGATCACAGATGTTTTAGACCTGATGAATCTGGGGAAGCAGGATTTTGGACTTTTACTTGGATCTGCACACTGCTTTTCAGAGTCTCAACAGTTGTATCAGAGTTCAAATGAAAAAAAAATCAAAACTCTTTCTCTTGCCCAATTTGCCTGACTGGTTTGGAATAATTGAAATACTGAAGGAATTAACACTTTTTATTGGTTGTTCTTTGTTTTTTGTACCAAGGTTCTGGCTGGACAGTTAATGTCTAGGTGACATTATAAATCTCCAACTGTGTCTCTCACAATGAGCAAGTATGTGCTGTACATTCCACCACTGACACGCTCAGCTTTACACTTTGGTTCAAGCAAACATATTCAAACAAACGAAATAAGTTTCGAAGCAGTCATTACAAATCCAGTAGGTTGCGATATTTAGCAATATTAACAAAGGTTAGTAGTTAGTCATCCGTAGCAGTAGCAGTGTTTAATGTATGAAACGAGTTGGTCCCTTGAGGAAGCGCAACATCTCCATGGTATGTTCATCGACACGGTAGTCTCCCCCTCATCAAAAGCCGACTGTGTTCCTGGCTAAAACGCAACATTTATCCACGAAAATGGAATAACACAAACGAACAAACATTGCTACACAACTCTCCTCACAAACGACACACGCAAGCAAAGTTTTAAACAAGTAGCTGCAGTGGAGAGTTTTCCTCTCAGCTACATTTCAATACCCCGCAACTATGTTTACCGTTAGCTGGCGGTTAACTTGGCTAAAGTTAGCCAGCGACTTGAAACCACCACTTTGCCGTCACCGCAGAAAATGTACAATGTCACACCGACAGTTACAGTAGCTGCTCGGCTCAAATATTGTACCTAGCAGGCAGCTACGCTTGTGTGTGTTGCAGCGCTGAGGCTGCGTGCTAGCCTAGCGAGCTAACTATGCGCTAACAGAGCCCCGCCGACTAGCAGCGACATGAACCGACTGCACTGCACCGCTCTTGCTCGACTCATTCCCGCTGACAACCCGCGCGCCGATGTGCATCCCTCACCGCCCCACTCGTTAGTGTCGCCGCTTCGTGTCGTTCTGTGAACGTACCTCTAAATGTCATCGCGAACAGGCTTGTCTTGATTTCAAATAAAACCTTGATATTCCGAGGGGACAATTGGTTAAAATCAAGGCTGAGGAGTCGAGCCCATCTCGAAGGCCAGCAGAGGCGCTCACCAATGACGTCATGGAGTTTATTCAATTTCCTGTTTTCTCAAATGCACAAATAGTAGCATGCACGAAATTATTACATACTGGTTGTGTCGCTAGAATGGTAGTCGCAAATTTCTCTCATGCTTTAATCCGTTTTGAAATGTTTTCGGACGGATGTCTATCATTTTACACTTTGCGATTGCGCATCACCCTGAGGGTGAGGCGTTCACGTAGTCGAAAAGAAGCAGTATTTCATCACTAAGGGATGAAAAACATTCTCCAAAAAAACAACTCAACAAACAATTCTATTCAGGAGGTCTCTCAAAATAAAATATGCGAGAATAGAGTATTAATTGTTCATGATGATTTTGTTTTGAGCAGCAGAGGGAGCTGTAGATCATCCGTCCTGAACAGTGACTGACGTCATATGGGATTTGGTTTTGGCCACTTACTCAAAGTTAAGCCTGCTGAATAACTCATTTATATAATAAACCGAATTATCCTGCTCTTGTGTTGTTTCTGTTGATTAACAGCGACGGTGCAATGACATCCATCGCCCCAACTTGCTGTTTGTTGACTGTTATCCGCCGCCTGGCAACCGTTCTAACATATCACACAGTTGTGGTATAAGATCCAACATGTCCCTATGAATCACTCTTACCAGTGATACAAGGTCTGTGTTGTCCACAGTCAGAGAGTGTGTTTTCAGTGTCGCTTCCTCTCCCCACTTTCAAATTGTTCATTTTGAAGCTTATTTGAGAGCTCATTTGACTTGTAAATGAGTTCGACCAGTGTATCAGAACACTAACTTGAGGCCTTTCACAGATGGAATTTGCTGATAAGAGAACAGTGAACCTAAAGTCACCTGCTTCCTGTAGGTCAGGTCATTCAGCTGCTCACTTCTTGTTTGTCAATGGGAGCTAACCAGACATCACACCTAAACTACAATGCTACACTGATCACAACAAAATGTTGATTTACATTTGGTTGTTAAATTTAACAACTTTTTTTTTTTGTTTTTGTTTTAGTAACTTCTAGTTATTGTTCCAACTATATACTAATAATGAAGACAAAATTCTCATTGAAATGCTATGTTCATATCGTAGATACAAAAGGTTATTAGACATGTAAACATATTAGTAATAAAAGTTACCTTGCACCTGAGACTGAGCAGCAGAGCTGAGAACCTGTTTGGTTTGTTTTTGTTCCTCCTTGGCAGTGATTCCCCTTTTCTCATCAGAAAAAAATGTGTATTCATATTACAACATATTTTCATGCTTAGAGATGTGAATAGTACAGTACTTTGATAGTGGACGGATAGCAAATAGGAGAGAAAAGAGAGTCGGAAGGCATGTTCATTTAAAGATGTTGTTCTTATTGGTTACTGGTACACATTCAGCCAAAATTTGAGAGAAAAAAAGCTTCAGTGTTCACCTTATAACATGACTGAGAAACGGTGAAGATTTAGTTTTTAGAAAATGAGAACAATTCAACAGATTACAAAACCCTTCCCAAAAAGGCACAAGGGATTTACAGTATAAGTTGCGACCCCCCATTCACAAAACATTTGCATAATTGAATAAATACATCTGCCGATAATCAGGATCAAACTGCGCTGTCGTGGGAGCACAATCGTCATTCAATCACAGCAGAGAGCAACTCTGAATTAGTGGAAAAAACACGGCATATAAATATCTCTTCATAAAATATAAAGACTAAATCAAGGATAAATGTATTTTAGTACCATTATTCAAAAATATTAATTTTGAAAATTTCAAGCATTTACAGTATTTATAATGGTCTTCCAAAAAATATATTCAACCACCCTTAAAACAAACTATACTATATATTGAGTAAAATGTGCAATTAATAGCATTTGGGAGGGCAGGTTCTGCACTCGCACTATACACACCTACTTCCAAACAATCACCTGAACTAGTTATTCCAGAGTCCATCTGTTGTAAATTGGTTCATCTAACATCTAGGGATTATTGAGCCCGAGTCTGTCCAGTGGTCTTACATTAACACAACAAAGGACCTTTAAATTAAATGCTACCCTATCACTTTAAGACACTAACAGCATGACAGTGCTAGTTTTGCATACATTTAAAGAGGCACCAGATCCATTTCCAGACCTGTTCATCCAAGCTCAGGAGGACTGACTTCTGAGGACACTGTCAGGGTGCCCGACCGTCAAAGTATCAGCAACACGCGCACAAGCTTATAGAAATATTGAATGTTGTACAATAAGACAAAGAAGATGTCACTTGACTGCCTGTTTTCTACTGTCAATCATTTACAATTCAGATAATGCAGTTGATCACTATGACTTAGCATGGCAACATCCCATATGGTGTGTATGTATAGAAAATGCATTTGATTTAATGCTGATGTTTTCTTGTGCTTTGCCTATAAAGTTAAAGTATATCATTGGTTATCGATCCGTCACTGTCAAGGTCATTGGATCAGTAACAGTAGCTGACGCAATATTCACTAAACCAGACACTGATTTTCAGTAAAAGCCCCAGATTTTCCCTTTGCTTGTATTTACTATTTTTTTCCTTTTCAAATCTGCATGCTTTCCCCTCGGAGCCTTACCAGAAGGCCACTATAAAAGTTCGAAAGAAGCCCTTCAAACGAGAAGAGGAAATGCCACAGAGTGAATTTCTCATCACTGCACTTCCCACAGAGCAGACTACCCCCTGCTCGATGAAACTGAAAAATACAAGCTGTTATCTCGGCTTAAAAAGAAAAGTTGAGCTACAAAGTGAGACCCTGAATTAACATGGTCCTGCTACTTACACGGAAATCCCAACAACCCCTTAAAAAAAATGGGCACTTGGAGTAAAAAAACATTGGGTTTGTGCAACATACAGAGGAGAGAAAAAGCCTTTACATTCAACCCCAAACCTCTTTGCGTCCACGACGTTTTCAAATTAGTTTCTGTTCCTCTTTCTAAAAAAAAAAGATTATAGATGAAATATGATTTTGCCATACATTTCCTTCAATTAAAAAAAATAATTCCAACATATCACTGTTCCATGCTGCCGATCAGCTCTGCTGGAGTAAAAACAAGCGTCTGAAGTCTCATCATGGAATGATCATAACTTTTCATCACAGCCAATGATAAACTTAACATTATATTTCAATGACACAGGCCAATTATTAGGGTTCAGTTAATCCTGACTGTGTTGGGAAAATGATGATTCCGGTCTCGAGATGGCACTTCGGTTCTGAGAATTCTATTGACTTTCAAGACAGCATCAGCGGTGCAAATTTAGCTTATAATTAAAACAAACTCACGAGTCCAAAGCTCGTGTTTGCTGTTGGTACTTAAGACAGAGGTATCGGAGAACAAGCTGAAACTTCCAACTGGAGCGCCCTCAACCTCAGACAGTGTCGTTATCGAGGGTCTCTGTGGAGAGCCAGGTCCTGGCCCCGTTCAGAAACTTGCTGATGGGAGTCCCGAGGATGCCGGGGCGGCACAGGTTTCCTGCTGGCGAATAAGGAAAGGAGGACGTGAGGAAGTCTGGCGGTGTCGGAGAGTCATTGAAGGAAATGGCTGTAAAATACATCCTCCTCTGGTCGGAGGGCGGCCTGGACGGGCTGGGCAGCGGCGTGTTGCCGGGGCTGGGCCCCTTGTACTGCCGCAGCTGGCTCTGCAGAATCTCAATTTCGTCGACCAGTTGGGAGAGCTTGTGGTAGGCGGTGACGGGGCCTCCTCCGGGGATGCACGCTTCGGGGACCCAGCGCAGGAAGAACAGCTTCCACAGGGCCAAGTGTGAAGGCATGAGCAGGGGCAGCAGCATGCCCTGCTGGTCGGCGGGCCGCGAGAACCAGTCCCGGAAGTAGCGCTCCGAGGGGCTGTCGTCCTTCACCGGCGTGAAGTCTGGCTTCAGCTCCGACACCAGGGAGCTCCGCCTGGGCAGCGACTCCTCGCCGCCTCTCAGTCCGTTACGCAGGGACGTGGGGGTTCCTCGGAAAGTTGAGCTGAAGGTTTTCTGTTGGGGTGGAGAGGTGAGGAGGGAGAAGAAAAGCCAGAGGGTTTTTTTCTCTTTTTTTTTTAAATGAAAGCAGAAGACCTTGTCTACCTAAAAACAAAACAACACAAAACAATCGAACTTAATGTACCTTTGCGCGTCTGAAGGTTTTCACTTCCCCATTCTGAACACAGGCAGCTCCTTTCCCCACATACATGGGGTTGTTAAAAAGGGTCTGGTCCTTGGTGGAGAACTGCTGAGACCAGTTCCAAACTGGAGGGAAATAGGCCGTCTGTTCTTCTCCTGGAGGGATGGCTTTACTCTTGGCAAAGTCCTGTAGAAAAACACACAGCGGCATTCAAACTGAAGCCCAGCACTGCGCATAAAAACATGACTTATCGGTTCGTTTTTCCATTTGTCTTGGTACATTACTTCTTAGTTATTGTTTTCTTTTATTTCTCTCACATGAATAGTGGGAAAATATCGTGTCTGAGATGAAATTTGGTTGTTCTTAGTCTTTCTTATATGCAGTAAACTGATCTGCGATGTAAATTTTCAACTATTCTAGAATATAAGAGAAAAATCTCATTATAAACAATTATCACACACATATTATAAGACATATGGAAAGAAACGACTGTCAGAGTACATGACTACCATCTGTGTCCTTGACTGATTTACTTGATGCATTACTACAACGTATGAAATTGTAAAAAAAAAAAAAAAAAAAAAAAAGGAGGAAATGCTTCATTCCTCACCAGTAAGTGCTGAGCTTGCTGTCGGGGAGAATTGAAGAGAAAAGTACTGAAGAGAGGGATCCACATGCTGTCACTCAGTATAATCAGGTAAGTCTCGGTGAACTCGAACGCAGCAGGATACTGGTTCATCAACTGCCACACGCAGTCGAGGAAGAGCATGAACAGCGGGGACTGAGGTGAGAAAGAAAGAAACAGATGTAAATATCAAAGCACATCAGCTTGGTTTGACTCCTGTATTATTCACGTCACTAGAGCACCTCCTCTTTGTCGTTCTTCTTTAAGTGGTTGCAGCGGTCCAAAAAGCGATGGCCAGCCATCACCCACTCCTTCTGAACCAAACTCTGAAAGCCAGCGAGGCTTCGGTAATGAGGGTCCAACATGAGCTGCACCAGGGACGACACCACGCAGCTCAGGTCTCTGTCTTCTTCCTCTGAACAGGTGAGACAGAACGCCACAGGTCAGGAATCCATAAAGGCGACTTTATATGTTTTCAATTCAAGCTGTGAAAGAATATGTTGTTGATGTTTTTTTTACCTTGAAGAACCACAGAAGCATTTCTTCCATCCAGGTAGTAGACCATTTCAGCAGAGTGTTTCAGAAAAGCCCTTGATTGACGTATGAAAACAGAAACTACAGTTAAACTCTGAAATCTAATGTATCTAGGACAAAGTTGACCTTTGACCCTCATAGACTTGCATTGAATTAGGGTTAGCTGGAATTAGGGTAAGTGTTTCGGGGTTCCTCATTGGCTAGAAGCCCCAAATTTGGCGTGGATGTGTCTTAGGGGATCCTGATGAAGCAGCAAGTGGCCCCATGTCTCTTGGACAAAGTTGACCTTTGACCCTCATAGACTTGCATTGAATTAGGGTTAGCGATAAGGCTGAAGTTAGGGTTAGCTGAAATTAGGGTTAGGGTTTCAGGGTTCCTCATGGGCTAGAAGCCCCAAATTTGGCATAGGTGTGTCTTAGGGGATCCGTATGAAACAGAAAGTGGGCCCATGTCGCTAGGACAAAGTTGACCTTTGACCCTCATAGACTTGCATTGAATTAGGGTTAGCGATAAGGCTGAAGTTAGGGTTAGCTGAAATTAGGGTTAGGGTTTCAGGGTTCCTCATGGGCTAGAAGCCCCAAATTTGGCATAGGTGTGTCTTAGGGGATCCGTATGAAACAGAAAGTGGGCCCATGTCGCTAGGACAAAGTTGACCTTTGACCCTCATAGACTTGCATTGAATTAGGGTTAGCGATAAGGCTGAAGTTAGGGTTAGCTGAAATTAGGGTTAGGGTTTCAGGGTTCCTCATGGGCTAGAAGCCCCAAATTTGGCATAGGTGTGTCTTAGGGGATCCGTATGAAACAGAAAGTGGGCCCATGTCGCTAGGACAAAGTTGACCTTTGACCCTCATAGACTTGCATTGAATTAGATGTAAAACATGAATGTTGCTGTGAAAAACCACAGATGTGATTAACAACATTGTTATACTGGCTAAATGACGATGTTACTCGTCCAATTAGAGTTAATTCAAGCATAACAAAAACAATGTTGTGGACATAGCTTGTACCACAAGAATTACACATGCATGTTAAACTGCAAATGAATGTGTGAGGGGAACACAGGCACAGAGAAGTACTACACCACCAGCCATATGCACAGTGGAGGTGTTTCTATACCTGACATACTCCAGCCATCGTGAGTTTTCAACAGAGGAAAACCACCTCTCCTCGGACTCCTCGAAAGGATCTGCAAACAGTCAAGAAATTAAAAAAAAAAAAAAAAATTCCAACATGAAGGTTAAACACACGGTAGGAGGCGTTGGGAGAGAGGTTTGCAAACAAACTCACCGACGACGCAGATCTGCCTGACTTTGGCAAAGGCACACTGGATGTCCTGGATGTTGGGCAGACACTTGTCCAGGTCGGACTTGACCACGTCGTTGCGCTGCGGGTGGCTTTTGGTGATGGCAGTAAAGACCCTGCGACAACACAGAGCAGAGCAGGCAGGCGTCACATACTGGCCAAGGTGCGTCGAATATACTTTTAATAACTGCTGACTTAAAGGTTTAAAGGCCCAGTGTGCAAGATTGATCAACAAGCAACCGGCAACTCGGATAAGAGGACGATGTCGTACTTCTGTTCAGACTTCCTCTGATATTGTGGATCACTGATCACGGCCATGCGAACCAGAGCGCTTCCATTCGGGTGATTCCAGCACCAGAACTACAAGAACACACATAAAAGACATCAATCAGACATGCATAAGGAATAAAATTACAGTTCAGCCTAACTGGAGATATCTGATCACTCACAGGTATTCGATGATCATGGAAGAACGAAGAGATCTGCTTCAAATCCTGATCAGCCAAGGAGACTGGGACCACACTGTATTCCGGCAGACTGGAATTGAAAAATGGAGGAAATATTACTGAAATTTTTATTTTGGTTTCAAAATCCTATTTGAATACAACTCATTTTTATTGCTACATACATAAATACCACAATCAGACATTTTACAATCTAGCAGTCTACTCCTCTCTTCTCCTTTTTATGGCCTTTTTATGGCCTTAGGTATTGTAGACGGTCCAGCAATGAATTTACAGTCACTGTAACCGACACATGTAAACATTATTCTATGGCAGTCAAAGAACACGGCGGGAGGAGGACCTGGGTGAGATGACGTAGTTCTCGTTGACGGAGCAAACCCTCCACTCGGACGCTCCGGTTCTCTTGATCTCACGATCCCAGTCTGAGGGACGGTCAAATATGGAGGTTTGTAAGCCTCTAGGGGGGGCGGATCCGTTGACACGCTCGTCTGGGAACAGACGGTCAGTTGAGTTCACGCATTGTAATAGAAAACACAATTTCTTCACAGCCAAAAGCAAAGGGAAAAAAAAAAGTCGTAAAAATACAGATGAACAAAACGTGGTGTAATTCAGCACAGCCGAAGGGAACACGGCCTGCTATGAGCGCACCTTTCGATTCGTGGTAACGACGCCCTTGATACTCGAAGCCAAAGAGCAACTGGAGATCAGCTGGATGGGAATAGTGGGCAATCGCGAGGCAAACCTAGAAGAGAGACAGAAGCACTCTTGAACTGATGCCGAACTGTTGAAATCAGCTGAACGTGATTCATCTTTTGGGGCTGTTGAGTTTATTTCATGTCGACTGCATCAAAATCAGATTCAACCAGACCGAAACAAAACCAAGTGGAAGGCAAAATGTTAAATTGTCAGCTCGCCGCTGCGAGCGTGCGGGACTGAGGCTCTCTGTGGATCCACTGGACTCATACAAAGCAGCCTATTCAGAACCAAAGCTGTGAATAACACAAGAGAGCACAGGGAAGTGTGTGCGTGTGCGTGCGTGTGCATGTGCGTGAAGGCAGGGACGAGGCCGTTCCCCACTCTGTAATTTCCTAAGGCAAAGTAAGCTATTACAGGGTGGCATAATTCCATATGTCCGGGGGAAAGAGAGAGGGGGAAAAAAAGAACTGAGCCCGGCTCTGTGTTCACACTGTAATTACACACATGACAGCCAAAAATACACACAAAGACCGATGGTGGCAAGTCATTACTGTTCTGTACCCTGTACATGGCCCATCCACTGTATCGTCCGACCCACTAGAATGAACATAAACTAGGCTGTCAATCTCTTCATTTTCATTCATCACTTGTGTTTTGTTTTTTGAAAAATATTCAAATTGTGCACAGCTAAGTGGCAGTGCTCTGTGTGTTGATGAGCCATCCTTGCATGCTGCACAGAGGTTCAACTAGGATCTAGAGTGGCCGAATTGTATCCTTCATTTAGAAGCATGTCATGTGGGTGAATTAAGACCAAGATGAGAAGGGTTGGATTTAGTCTTAGGAGAAAAATAACCATCAGTAAAAACTTCAATCCTTTGTGGTTGTTCTTTTTTTAAACATATATTTGAAATAGATTAATTTTCAGTACCGTGCGGTACCACGGCGTGTGCTACTGACGTACTGCGGTGTTGTAACTTGTGGCGTGGGAACCTGTTGAATATTTGTTTGAGTTGGCTGCAGTCTGACTTCGGTAAACCCGTCAAGCACGCAGACACATGCTTGCAGTGTCACAGCTTCTCGCCAAGGTGACTTTCAGGTAAATCTAGTTTTTGCATTAGTACAAAATAAGTTCTTTAAAATAAAGACCTTTTCATATCTTAAACCTGGATTCAAGAAAACTGAAATCCCTCTGGATTCCCAGTTGCATCACTCAGCTCTGCTCTGAAGAATAAAACATCCGTCTGTCCGCGTGTGTTTGCAGGAGATGAGTCACAGTCACCGTGTTGATTGTTCCAACAATCGCAACCATTCTCTGTTTCCTCCGCCCTCACGATCATTGTTCTCAACGCTACTTTTTTTCAGTGCTTGGCAGACGGCCACGGCGAAAACACCTTTTGACCGAGTCGGTGGCGTGAATTCGGACGGACTCACAGAGTGCAGCACATCAAAGTTTGTAGGACATAAATACCCTCCTCACTGAGGAGGAAGAACTGACAGCTCTGAAACCGAGTGTGTGTACAACTCAAGCACACACACACACACACACACACACACACACACACACACACACACACACACACACACACACACACACACACACACACACACACACACACACACACACACACACACACACACACACACACACACACACACACACACCGGAAAGGAAACGTGTAGTCAGCAACAGTGTCAGGGACAGTGAAAGGCTAAGCCAGAAAAGGGAACAGTTAATACTGAGGAAGGAGACTGGCTGTGTTTCCACTGGACAGAAAGAGAATTTACAGAGAACTTTGGACGAGTCGAACAAAGAAAGTTGGAACTCGGCGCGATTCTATCAACTTGTCGTGGAACAAATAAACAAAGGCAACACGATGCATGGGTGGGGCTGCTTGCTGGTCAGCGTATCGACTATCAGGGAACTTGGCTGCAGTGAAACTGATTCTCACTTACTTTTCTGGCGCCTTCAGGTCCGGCCTCATCAAAGCAGAAGCGTATGATACGTAAGTCCTTGCAGTAGAGGACGAGCTCCGTTGGATTGAACTTCAGCTTCTGGTTTGAACCCAGTACTTTCCTCTTCCCTTTAGCATCATTTACTGAGACGAACGAGCACAAGTAGGAAATGCCAGTGTCAGCTTAGTTGCCATAAATAGCGTTTTATAAAACATACGTTACTTATTACACGCAAAGCCAATATGACTAAGAACACCTCATGTTTAGATGAATGAATTTTGTTACATTTTGTTCTTTACTTTATTATCGATAGACCTCAACAAACACAGTTTACAGCAGTTCAGCTTAAACAGGACCTGCAAAACAACTGCATGCATTTCATAAAGGCCAGTGGCTGCCCTTGCACTGGCCGTGATCCATAGAGAAGAGATATGTGTATAAACAAGGCTTATCCCTGGCAGGACACACTGCGACTAATCCCGGCTAAAGCTGTGACATCATCTATCAGACTGCTGACCAAAAGCGAAAAAACAAACAGGACCAGTCAGAGAACTGTTTGGACTACAGGTCATAATTTCATAATCATAATATATATTTTTTAAAAAGCCGAACTTTGATCCAAAAAGAACAGACATGTAAAAGAATGGAAATTACAGACTAAATCTTTCTTTTTAAAATAGTTCATGAGATATTCTGGCACTTAACTGGACAAAAGAATTGTTGTTTTTGCCTGAGCTTTGGGCTTGATCAGTGATACAGTTCCTGCTACGTGCACACTACCCTTGTGCAAATGCTCGATCCATAGAATTATTAGTGAAGGTTCACCTTTAGGTAATTAAAATACAGGTCAAGAGCAGACATACCTGTCACCACCTGTTCCAGACAGGTGAGGGGGATGTCGTGCTCTTCAAGCAGGAGGTGGGACAACTTTGTTTTCTGTCAAGGGCACAACAACAGTAAAGTTTCACATCCTGAAAGCACTGAATGACATTTGTTGCTCACTGGCAAGTGTGAAATCATTGTGGATCGAGCTGAGCAACTGAGACTGTAAGATGATCAATCTCTATTCATTATTATTACTAAGGAAAACAGCGGTGCTGTAGCTGGAAATAGCATCTGTTTTTTTCTCTTCTTGTGCGATATCTTTGACAATGCGGCGCAGGAAAAAAGAACATAAGCTTTCCTTCCTTTTTGCCAGATGCACTGCACATGCAACTGCAAACAAGGGTGTGGTAACACATGCGTTGAAATGACTCAGCAGTGCGATGGCAGCCAAAAAGTCACGTCTGTCCAGATAAAGGTTTAAATGAAATAAGAAATATGACGACAACGGCATTCTCTACTAGCAAAAGGCTAATTGCGACACACTGGCTGCTTTTAAGTGGCTTTGGAGAAATACCTGTTTAGGTGGGGCATCTTGAGGGATGAAGGAGACTTTAAAGTTGGTGCATATCAACTTTCCCACCAGGTCATCCTGGTTGTTTTCAGTGCTGATGCATTTCTTCACAAAGTTCACCTCATTAACTACTATCTCCCCTGAAATCAAACAAAACAAGAGACGCAAACATTGACACCATGCAAAATAAACAGAAAAGCAACATGAAAAATGTCTCAATCAACTTGAAATTACATGAGGTAACTGTGTGAAAGCAGTTGTGTTACATGTGTTACACAGGCTTTCCTCTTCCACAGCCATGTCTTACATTAACATGCGCCAATGTTAGTACTCCTCATATACTAGTTTTACAAGAAATGCAACCCCTACCTTTTAAAATGATCACAATTAACAACTGGTCAAGAATGTAGCTATAAAATAACCCCCTCCCCCGCCCCCCGGGCATTTTTAGAATATGAGAAGTGGGGCTACACGGCCGAGACGCAAACTAGATAAGTTACGCAAGCTGCTTGCCGTCTTCAAACCAATCAACTCTGTGTTCATGATAAGAGAGAAGGAAGTGAAACGCTGTAAGTTTACCAGAGGCTCTGAAGTTCAAATAAAACACAGATACAAATCTTGCATAAAAAACTCATGGAGTGCCACAGATCTGAATATTCCATTTGTTTCATATCCGCTGGTGACATAATTGTACGCAGAAAACCTAATGTGTTGCTGCAGAATAAAAGCAAGACTTTAATAAACTTTACCTAATATTTTATTTTTTTCTATGTCTTCAGTTAATATAATTCTTGACCTTTTGCACTGTAGCCAATTTCTTTTTTCTTTTTGTAGTTGCTGTAATTATGCAAATTTCCCCATCGTGGGATCAATAAAGGTCTTCTTCTTCTTCTAAACTAACAGTGAGGGTAAATGTGTGTTGTGCGACAACAACACACACCAACAGCTAGCATAAATAGTGCATGCACGGTAATGTGAGAAGGTCTTTATAAGAGGCTTCAGCAACATTGTGAGAAAATAAACTGCACAGAAACACGTGACAGCACCTGCGGTCTGTCGAATTAATAGAGGAACTGAGTGTTGACGAGTTGTTGTGATAAAATTAGGTCAAATTGAAACATATTCATGCTCGGTAAAATATAGTGGCACGCAGTGTGTATGTTTAGAAGCTTGTAATGTTACAGAATATATTGTATTACAATATAAATAATATAAAATATATATTAGATTTATTATAATATAATCTGGGGGAAAGAAATGTGTAATTTGCATGAGGGAAAATGATGCAGCTCAATTATTTGTTTAAAGGTTTTATGGCGGACTCTTGCTGCCACTGAAATTCTTTTCAGAAGAAAAATCTAGAAAAACTCAACATGCTGCTTTGTAAAACTGTTAACATCACTTCTACTTGGCACATGAAGAAGAATTAATGAAAAAAAAAGACTGGCATAACACTGCCTACAGCAAATGTGAGGATGAATGTTTTATGACTCTTACATCAAAGACAGAAGACGACATCTATCATTCTGTTGCTAAAAGTTTTTGATGCATTCATACTTTTAGATGTGCATAAAAACAAACCTGGAAGTAATCTTGGTTCCAGCTTCTTGATGGGTGGTTCAATAGTTTTCTTCACATCAGTCTGGAGAGAAAGCATTGGATTGGTCAGCATTAACCCTACGGGATGGTTCATTAACCATGGTCAATCAGTCTGAGTGAAAATAATCTTTTCAGTGCTTGTCTATGTAGTGCACGAAGTCTGAACAACAAAGTTGTAAAAGGAAACGTGGAAATATGGCTTTATGGTGACAGTAGTGACCTAGTCCTAGCTCATTTTTACAAAGATGTTCAACAATCTTACAGCTGTTATTACTATTATTATTATTATTTGATATTATTCAATACCCGCTTCTTCCTTAACTCAGGGTTGCGGTGGTCTGCTGGAGCCTAACCCAGCTGTCATAGTAACAGGAAATCATACAACGAGAACATCCAACTTACAAAACTCAAACAACAGCAAAGAAAATGGCACAGATGAACAAAAACTGAGGGTGGTGCTGAAGAGAATACAGAGCATATCAGTGTAGTCACCATGAGGAGGTCATGCTCCAGTCTACCTCTACCTGGTTTCAGTCGATGGGCCTATCAACTAGTTCTGCAAGAAACTCTTGATTAACTGACAGGCCGTGAGTCATGTGTTTCTACACTGGCTACTTCAGCACAACCACACTCAAATGGGGTGAATGAATGACTACTAGGTTAAAGTGCAGACTCTTCAGAATATTTTGAGCGTCAAAGTGCAAGAATTTGAGTGGAGTGAGTGATGTTCTGCTCGACGTGAAGAAGTGGCCCAAATAGCTTGTTGCCATTCATCCCAGATTGGAAGCACTTAGCCGGTTGTAAAATAATGACAACCGACTTCACAATTATGAATGAACGTGCATGGTCATTAAAATAATGACTATGGTTCAGAGGGGATTTTCTTATTAAGGTCTCAAAACCAGAAATCTTGCAATCTTTATTCTCTGTCAGTTGCTCGGGGACCATGCAGGCAGAAAAACAGGATGATGACCAGTGGAAACATGGAACGTTTAAAAAACCCAGGGAGGTCTGAACTAAAACTTTTTAAATATTTTTATGTAATTAGTTTTCTTTTTGGAGGGGTGTAATACTAGGTTTTAAGCATCAATTCTGACCGCTTGCTTCTATTTTTTGACACCAGGTCAACCTATACAGAGTCACAGCAAATTCTCTCTAAATCAAAGTTAGTTATTCAGAAAGCGTCGCAACTTTGCGATTTAAGAACTGGCTTTTTACTACCAACAGGCAAAGGAAGACACATACCTGCAGTGGAGGGAGATAAGACTTGAAGGTTGGCTTCGTGGGTTTGACAGAAAACATTGTTTATGTCCACCGTTTCAGGGACGATCCTCGACGGCTGCCTGACAAGCGCTTGGTGGCTGCCAGTGAAGAAAGTCAACCCCGAAAGAGCCTTCAATCAAGTTTCGATGAGGTCTTAACCCAAAAAAAAATAATTCTAGGACTTCTTGGAATTAAAATAGATCATCGACGCAGCCATTTCCAGCGACGGGTCTCCTCCATTTAAAAATGCAGTGAGAATAACAAACTGCGCCGAGCTGGTGGAGAAAAGTTGACAGAACTTGATGTTGAGGCGTCGGCGTTAGCTTCGGTGGCTAGCAGGCAAAAAAAAAAGAAAAAAAAAAGTACAACACTAAGTTTAACAACGCCCTTCTCACACGAGAAAACAATGGTGGAAGTATGAAAAAAGGGCTTCGCCGCGTGTCTACATTTTCTTTCCACCTGTTATAGCGGGAGTTAACGTCGGTTACTTCCTGAAAGTCAAACAACTTGAGCCAAGCGTAATACCTGATGCAGTAAAGGACTTAACGGCCATGTTTATTAAACCGAGGTCCCGCCCTACTTCCGGGCTGAGTTGGACCGACAGTTTATTTTACGCGCATGATTTTCTCAACGGTTTGATGCAACAATTCTCAAAACTTACATTATCTCTAGATGACGAAGGTTTCTACCGAATTAAGTCTTAAAATAAAGCGAATACGTCATATTTTGTTTTAAAATTCAGATGTTTTTGCGAGCGTTGACCAAGCACACGACAAATGAACTACAACTCCCATGAGATAAATCAGAAGGGATACAGGCGCGTATCACCCGTTCTCACTCCCCTTCTCTCTTCCTCTGTCCCTCTTTTAAATAGGAAGTTTATTTCATTAATTTAAAACAGTTACTAAACGTTTGCACGGACGAAAATTGCTGTTATTTTCCTCCCTCAATGTATACTCGTATCATTTTTAAAATTTATTATGTTCCCTTTGAGTCAATACCTTTACTTACTCAGCCTTACGATTTTATTTACCGTTTAACTTTACACTATCTACACGTTCTATGATGGCTTTAAACAACAATTAACAAACATATACTTTAACGTCTTTTTTTCTAACTCAGAAGTCATATCGAACGTACACTTGTTTCTCTAAACTGCATTACCGAGCTTCGAAATAAAGAGGACAACATTGCACTCTAGTGGACACACCACACAATTACATTACTGAGGGAAAAAAAAAGTGGGTCCAACTCAAAACTACTTACACTTGATGATACCAGTGAAAGGGCTTGAATAATAATAATAATAATAATAATAATAATAATAATAATAATAATAATAATAATAATAATAATAATAATAATAATAATAATGAACAACATCTGGAGACTCCTGAAATTTTCCAATGTATTTATTTTTCCCGAGTTTTCAGTTGTTATCAGTTCCAATACAACAAATCCAACGTTCTCATTACTATGATGCCCAGTAGGTGGGGACAAAGCACTGCACAAAAACTTTGCTACAACCAGTTCTAGGAACTTTATTGTCATACCAGTTCACATTTACATGTTAGTGGTACGAAATTAGGACTCATGTCACAGGGTGTGAACCTAAATAATTGAAAATGTATAAAACAGCTAGGTAAAAAAAGAAAAAAAAAGGTAAGTATTCAAACAAGTAAATGTATTAACAGGTATAGACAATATGAACAGAATATGTAGTATAAACAGCAGTATATATAGAATAGACGGTACGTATAGCTATAAACATTATGTATAAACTATGAACAGCATAAACCAACTGTTGCTGCTGAATCTCTTTTATCAATTTAAAAAAAATACCTCAAATGATATTAATCTTGAAAAAAATGACATAAAATGTTTGTTTTTCTATCATCTCGGTAAATTGTTGGGTATACAAGAGTACTGAAGCGTGAACGCGCCCGCGTGCACGCACAGTTTGACAGGTAGCCTGTTGGACAGGTTACAAGCTCACCGCTCAACATCATTGCAAGGCAAGTCACTGAGTCCGTGAGGTGGCCGTCAGAGCTGCATACCAGCACCACCCTGCGCTCTTTCTGAACAAAACTCTGAAGTTGCCGAGCGTTTTTGTTCTTTACCATCTAAAAACTGTCCTCACCTTGGGTTACCTAAAACAATTCTCTACTTTTACATTCCTGTTCTACCAGAATTTACACAGTGAACCTACCAGGAGTCAACGACACTGGCATTGAACTCGAAAATTAATTCAAGAACTGTGAGGTAGGAACAGCGCCATCACTCACGCGCACACAGCTCTGTCGTTAGCGGCGTCCCAACACTCCCAACTACACATGCGCACTGGTTGCGTGGTTCCTCATGAATATTTAATCGCGTTCCGCCCGCTGATTGGACCGCGTCTCTCCGTTTCCTGTGTTCTGTATCAGAGGCGATGTTTGCGGACTGTGCTCCGTCCTGCGGATCGCCAGTGTGCTCCAACACCGCTGTCAGTGTCGGACCCGGACCCGCCACCATGGACGGAGGAGGGCAACGCTGAGGAGACGCGTCGACACTCGCAGGAATCAGTCGGGAATATTTTGCTCGTGACTTTTACCTCTGAGAGAGCTTTTTCTTGTTGATCGTACTGAACTCGCACTGAGGTTCGGACTAGAATAACCCTGTGAGCCGCGGGGAATACGACAGAGAAGCAGAGGATGGTGAGTGATCCAAATGCACACGTTGTTGAACTTTTGTTGTTAATGCATTTGGAAACACACTGACAGATAACTGTGTAACTTTGCCTAGTTGATTATCATATTTATAGTATTTCATTTGCCAACTGAGGTTTTTTTTTTTTTTTCATTCTCATTGGCCAATTCTAGAATGTTAAAACCTTGCGTTCCCATCGTGAGGCTGCTCAGTTGCTGTTTTTTTGTTTGGAAAGAAGAAGAACTCCTTTCTTGAAGTTAATATCACCAGGTCTGGATAATCATTAATCTCCCAGGTTGAAACACCCCAGTCTGACTTCTCCTAAATTAAAACCCGGCTGTAGTGTAAGTAAAGTGAAGTGAAGTGTTGACCCTGTGGAGCTGCTGAATATGACTGGTGTGAGTGACATCCAGAGAGCTGTAGTGTCACACATAAACACTGCTGTTTGTACCGAGAAGGCCATCAGCCCCTCTTGAAAACCGGTTAGTCTTGGATGTGGAGAGGAGAGAGACAGTGAGCCAGTGTCAGGTGTGTGTGTGTGTGTGTGTGTGTGTGTGTGTGTGTGTGTGTGTGTGTGTGTGTGTGTGTGTACAGGTTTTTCCTGGTTACTGCATGCCATCCCTGACGCAGACACGCCTAGAGCAAAGTTATGCAGGAGGTTATGTGGCCCTGTCATTGTGCTTTGACAACAATACCTGTGACGGAGGTCATTTTTTACCTGAGAGATTTAGTTAAAGAATCAAACTGGTTGTAGAAATAAGCACATTTTTATGATGGGTGGTGATTATTTTTTTGTTGTTATTATTATGATTCTTATAATAATTATCATTATTGATTTTGGTTATTAGAGAAAATGAATCACCACGTATTTAATAGTATTGCAGGTCAGCCATAAGGGTATCCAGAAAAATAATATAATTTAAAAATTAAGCTTTAGATTGCGGTGTGTATTAGATTTGTTTTGCAGTGTATTCAGTTGTGTGTATTGTTTTGCAATGAACCTTGATTTTAAAAAGTTCAAGAAATCAAAACTGTGCAACTCTCAGTTATCATAACACAGTATCTTTAAATTGCCAATTGAAAACGTATTCCTCTAACATTCCAGCTCAAATTTTGCTTTTGTTGAGCAAAAAGTCAGAACTTTCATGTTACGTTTTGTCATATACCTTTACTAATTTTAGACTAAACAGGATGAATATTATGTTTTTCTCATTACCAAAGGAAATATTCTAGGTTTACAGTTGTCAAGACAGGAGAATCTGTTGTAGTTTTTGTCTCTCTGTAAAGAAACTGTAGAGGGCTGTTTTGTCTTTTATTTAGATTGGCAGAGAGAGAAATCATGTGTTTGTCATCCCAGCTGTCTGGAAGAGCAGACAGCAGTATCACTCACCCTTCCCTCTCTGCCAGATGCTGAAGACCTAGTGGGTTTGAGGGCAGATGTTTTGCATTAGTTTCTCCAGCAGGGAGGTGCTTACCCAGCGTCTCCTCCCCTTCTCCCAACGTTTCGAAGCTGGCGCTCCTTTTTCAAACCGCTCTCTGCTGTCGAGATCTACTCAGGAATTCAGTTCCTTTCTCAGAAAACAGGACAGACACCCATTCTGCAGACCTGGGGAACCCATTAAGCTTGTTGCCGCGGTTCAGTGCAGTCACACGCTCCTGCTGTTCAGTTCCATACGTCTTTGTCGAGGAGCTGCAGCAATGTTTTCACTTGTTTGATTTATTCCACGGCTGCACTTGTAAATCAGTCAGATTAAGAGGAGAGCGTGATAATGATAGACTGTGAAGTGCCAAATATCACCTGCTCTGTGATCTTTGAGTTGCAAGTTGGGAGTTTACTATATTTTTGAACTTTATTGATGTTACCTGTTAATATTTTGTCTTTTTCTCCTGAAATGGTAGATGTGAAAGCGCCCTCTACTGTAAACCTTATTTTCACTTTTTTTTATAGCATCATATCTGGCTTTCTATCTTTTTTTGCACAGCACTTTTGTGGAATTAAAGTAGCTTATTGTGCATTGTTTAGATCAACACTCATTTTCAGTAATTTTACATAAAACATTTTGTTGCAAAGTGCTTACTTTGTCATTGGCCATAGTCTAATTTATTATGTATGTCTTTTCCTGTTTGTGGACACGGAGGCGACAGTAAATCATGATATTGTGATACAAACGGTTGTGAGAGGTTGCTGATTAAGAAGTTAAACGGCACAGTCACATTAGTAGCTTGGTGTGAAAGGCTCTTACTACTTTGGTTCGTTACTTACTCTTAGGTTCAAATATATCATTAAGTTCCGGATGGTTTTAATGCAGTTTGCTTTAACCTTTTTGAAAGCTAGTCTACTGCATTGTTTAACGCCATGGCCCTCACTTGAACCCTTCATCATTTCTGGGGATGAAACTCCAAAGCTGGTGATATATATCCACATTTTAATCCACCGTTAAACAACGATAAAGTCATCATCTGCTTCAACTGCAGTTTGTGTTTAAAATCCAGTAATATATGTGGCAATATACTACCTCTGTGTCGGTCATTATCACTCTTATCAGGTTGTGTTCAGTAGTTGGTATCAGGTCACCTCTGCTGTCTAGCGTTGGCCTACATTAACAGACCACACCCCTTTAAGCAGGTAAAAGGAATCCATCAACACTATAGCATATGTTTTTAATCTTTTTGCACACAACTCTGTAATGTCAAGCTTATTTTTCTTTGTCGTTGATTAGAAACCGAGTAGTTTACCCCTTACGTATATCCACTTCACCTATATGCATCTCTGAATTCCTCTAGTTTCGTTTATTTGCTCCAACACCGTCACATGGCTGCCAGTGTTCTGACCCTGAGTCAGTGCCCTCCTTTTTACTCCCTCAGTAGAAACGTTATTTGTCCTTACAGTGTCAGCCACAGCAGGTCTGGCCTATAGGCTACCATTGTTCAACCATACTTCCTCACACTGGTCTGGAAGTGGGAAAGGCATTGTTTGTGGTTTCATAAAGATAAGAGGGAGCAGGCAGGCTATTCTTAAGGCACAGCAGTCACCTTTTGTTTTGGTCCAGCCTTGTGTACAGGTTATTTTACCAACGTTTTCAAACAATAGAATGTGTCCAAAGTCCATCGTTGACCTATTCATACCGTGCCAAACCACACAGTTCTGAAAATCAGTCATTTGTATTGTCAAAAAAGCACCGACACCCGACTGAACACACCACACGCCACTACAAGGTATTTATTCTACATACTGCTATACTGGTGTGTAGAGTCATGGCTTTGACATGGGACCCTTGAATCAGTTAAAAGGTGGTCCAGGCTTCTCAGCAGCAGTAGTAGATGGTCCAATAAATTCCTATGTTGGAGTTTTACGTGTGTATTTTTGGCAAATGTCATGTGATGGGGAAAAACAAAGAAAGAAAGAAGTGAGTCAAAGCCTTTAAAAAAGGCCCCTCTGCTGTTGAGTTAAGTCTATAGAGACATGGACTGACTGAGTGGAAAAACAGAATAAGATGGTTCAAATTAGTTGTCCTGCTTGGCACATGTCCCATGCTCGGGCTGAGTCAGTGCATTTCTAAGCGTGGAATCATATCAGTGTACACTGTGAGTGGTGTCCTCCTGCACCCAAGGTCATTACCATCCACCAGCAGAAGCCCAGTACACAGAGAGCGCACTGGTTTATATTCACGGTCTCCCTTGGGTTGTTGTTCTTTTTTTATCTGCTCCATTAGCCTGTAAGTCTGGAACACAACACACCACCAGTCCGGTTGTGCAACAGTGCAACTCAACAGTACATTAATATTAAAGCAATACCTTTATTATTTGATTGTCCTTTGATAGTTCTGTTTGATTGTCTGTTGGACATATGGACACTGCAGAAACAGCCTTCTGTTGCCAAATGTTCCTCTCCTATTTATGTGCAGCTATGACCGTGTGACCATAAGCAGAATAGCAAATACATTAAACTGAGTCATCACTGAAAAAAAAATAAAGACTCAGGGTGGGATTTGGCTGAATCTTTGTTGGTAGCCTCAACCACTGTGTGCTTTTTTCATAATTGTAGTCTATATGTTACGATCTCCACAGAAAAGGCTCCAATTACTGCCAAAAGGAAGCATGTCAGCCGTGCCTCTTTGGTTTGCTTTACCCAGGCAACAGAAGACACAAAGTAAACACGGTTCGATAGCACTGCTGGTGAAGAGGGCCATGACAGATTAGGGAAAAACAAGAACTGATGGTCACTCTGTTGTTGGGTCGAAATCTGGTTCTGTGTAAATATTATGCATCTCCATTTTTACATGGGAGCGGACTTTTTAACAGCAAACAGCCCCAAATCCATCTTGGTTAAACAAAACTCATGTTAACCATGATTATTTATGGAAATGACGGGATGTTCACTCTGAAGCAGTGGCCATCGTGCTGAAGAACACGACAGCGATCCATCACAGTGATGACGGGCTCTTGATTCTCCACTCTGCTTCCATGAAGGAAGTTGACGACTCAGAGGAGCCTGTTGAATTTGAGCTGCTTTGCTGTCGTTCTGTTCAGTTTTAGATTACATGCAGAGCTTAATCGGACTAAGCAATAATTCGGTTTTCTCGTCCAATCGGAGTTCTCACCTTGTCCCCGTATACATGCAGCTGAGAAATTCGCATTATTGACGGGAACGTGTCCTCCTCCCAACACTAGGGGGTGGACTGAGTCTTTTCAGCTGGTCAGCTGCTTCCGGTTGACATATTACATCATTAATATGTACGATAGTTCGTAATGTACGTGTTACTTTGCAGATAAGGCGTACCCTATTTCTCGTGCGCATGGTGATTTTAGAAGGCAGACAAGAACGTCGTTTGCTGTTGGAGGGCTACAACAACACAATGTCTTCGATTCTACGCTTTGTGCCATCACCCGAAACTCTCGTTCTTGTTGGGTGCGGGTTCGGAGCACAGACTGGTGCGCAGAGGGTCGTGTTGAAGGAGTTTTCGGACACGGAATGGAAAGATAATTTCCGAATGACGCGCAGATCATTCGACAAACTTTGTGTTCTGATGAAAGATGTTTTAAGCCCCTCGGAGTTGACCGTGAGAACGCCAGTTCCCCTCCAGATGAGAACCGCTATTGTTTTATACAAAGCTTTGCAGAGTACCGCGTCGTTGCAAACCAGTTTGGAGTGCACAAATCCACAGTTAAAAAAGTTTGTGGCCAGGTTTTGCAAAGGAATGGTGTCTTCAGTTATACTCACGCTCATTAAAGTGCGGACCGTGGAGGAAGCTGGTGCCACTGCACGCCGTTTCCAGCAGAATTAACAGCGAAATTACCAAAATAAAAACAAATCAGAAAAACATATTTTTGGTGTGCTTTTATTTACAAAGTCAAAATTCTTTTAATATGTCCATCTCTTTTAGAAGAGAATGCATCAGCCCAGTCTCATCCTCGCTCCAAAAGTGAACATTCTTATTCGCGTTTGCCATGTTGTTTCTCCGATTTTTCGCGCCGTCTGTTTTGTTAGACGATGTAGTTCTGCGGACATGAGTCGCGAGAGGAGGCGTGACGCGTGCGCACACGCATTGTCCAGTTAATAGTCCGACTAAGGCGTATACATGGCAGAGAAATTCCAATGGAATTATCTGGGTGTCTCAGTCCGACTGTTATTCAGTTGTTGCCTGAGGAAGACGTTGTGGATGACTTTCCACTGCACATGGTGTGTTTGTATCCAACCACTACTGAGTCAGCTGTAAAAAAAAAAAAAAAAGAAAAAAGAAAAAAAAGATGTAGCGCTTTGTAACTTTTTATGTAAATTTCCACCCTGAACCGCATCTTCTTTGATAGCAGGTTTTCATTAGTGGCCCTGTTGCTGTCGCCAATTACAGAGACAGATTCTTCAAGTTTAAAAGGTTTGGATGAGAAGCTTGGTGTTTCCATGGTTTTGCACATTGTACACACTGTGCAAAGCTCAAAGCTGCGTCTAAAATCGCCCAGTGTGACTTTACGCTGATTACTATTCTTTCCTTCTGTGGGAGCGCTGGTGCTCAGCCCTGCCCTGCAGATACACCATTATAGCATCTTTACAACCAGCCTGCGCTCATATTACACAGTGATATGTTTCTTTTCATTTCCCCCCTTGCAAGTGACCCCAGGCTCCACACATCCACAATTTTAGGGAGGAATCGAGACACTGAAGCAGAGGCGTTTTGGCCTGTGAGTGAGAAACATCACGTTTCAAGTTCTGTGTCCTACGAACACATTCAGGCAGACTAGGTCAGTGTCACATCTCACGGCAAGAAAACTCTTTGGATGCCTTTTATTTTGCTCATCTCACATATTTCACATGACATGGACAGGAAGTTGTTAATTTAAACAGTGTTTTTCATTTTGATCTTCATTGTTCTGTTCTTCCTGTTTTTAGATTGCTGTTTTTCCTCATTTTTATCCCCAGAGATATTACATCTCATGTTTCATGCATGTTTTAGTTGTATGCTGGAAATGGCAGGTGACACAGTGGTGCAGTGTTGTCGGCTCAGAGAGCAGATGTGGAGATGGAAAATGGATGGATGGATTTTAAATCAGACATATTTGTTATGTTTCAGCTTGCAAATTATGATCCATTAGCAGGCAAATACAGTGGATAAAACAGGTAAACAGGTAATTATTGGAGGTGAAGGGAGCCAGCCTCAGAGTGAGATGCCAGTAGGTTTGGGCATGTGGAGGCAGATGTGTTTGATTGGTGTTTGCTGACTGGAGGGAGCTGCAAAAGATAGCAGAGGCCCTGGTGACAGGTTGCAGTGAGAACCACAGGCTGGTTACCACAGTCAAGAGGGGGTTCGAAGGCCGGCTGATGGGGTAGGTGAAAGAAAAGACAGAGGCTCTGGGCTACATATTAATTATTTTGATATCTCAGCAAAGGATGAAGTCAGCGGCTCTTCAGTTGGTTGGCAGGTGATGCAGCTGGTTTCCTCACTATGATGTTGAGCCAAATGTGACAAACTCAGGATTTGTCTCTATTTATATTGCAGTTTACTGTAAACTGTACTTTACGACTACTCGGAGCATCAAACCTTATTTTTTGTACATTGCTTTTGCTTCATTTCAGTTTGCCAGTGAACTTTGCACAGGCTGGAGACTTTCTTTAGACAACTAAACTATCTGAGCTGTCATTTAAGTGGCTCTTTGTGGCTGAGTGATAACACGTTGGTGAGTAGACTGTTTTTAAACTCGGTGCTTGGTGATGCTTTCAAAGACACTCGCATGATCAACTAAGAGGCAAGATTTCCAAGAGACATTCTCATACACTGGGAAGTCTGGAAGGCAGCTGGGTAATTTTTTTGTGGTTTCAAATCAAATTGCTTTGCAGAGATTCCTGATGGAGCTTTTCTGCATAGCAAAAAGAAACCCGTCCAACTCCTGCAGGGACTTTGTGTCCGTTCTGTTCAACAAAGGACTCAAGAAATGATTTTGATCATGGTGGTTCGCCTTTAGTGAGAGAAAACATAGTTGCAGCCCCTCGACGCTGCTGCCATCTTCCTGTTAGAAGACTGTGAGCCAAACCAGCCGTTTACAGCATGTAATCTGATGCAGTGCTGTGATACACTCTCTGATTACCAATGCCAGTTCAGGTGTGCCTCTGGAATTTCTCACATCTATTTAACGTAAAAGAACTGCTGTATTTCACCCATTATACCCATTTTTTTCTGTTCATCTGAGAGTCTGATGCAGCCGTTGATAAAACCCTCCAATGATCTGAACATTAGTATTTGCACTGTGTTTATAGGTGGTCTTAGAGGTTGGTTGTGTTGTTACTTAACCTGCGAGAGGTACTAGTGAGGTACTTTTAAGAAGTTAAGCCGTGGAGACAAAGTCCATACTGTAAAAAAAAAAAAAAAGGCAAAGGTAGAGTTCACATCCTGTGTCCACATCCTTTCTGTTTATTATATCTTACTGCCACAATCATTTCTGACACAAGAAACAAAAGCCCTGTGAAGAACCAAAAATAATCAAGCGTAGTGACACACGGATGCAGTTGTGCCTGAAGATTTTGGGGCTTTTGCTCTAGTTTGTTGTTACAAGCTTCAGTTCAGTCCTGCACCTCCTCCACATTCAAGCTCAAGTTTTTGTCCCCGTGACCGGAATGTTTTTGGAACATTTTAAGATAACACCATTCAGGTCAAGGTGGCTGGTACATAGTGGCACTGCTAATGTGAAGGGTCTGCAGTGCAGCAGTTCATTTAAGGACAAAGTCAAAGTCCACTGAAATCCTCTGGGCATTTCTCTGCCCACCCAGTAAGTAGAAGCGCAAAAGAATTAGTCCATTGTGTAGATCCAAGAAAGCTGTGCTCTTAAGCTAGATTTAGGGTCTTAGCTTGCTTGAGTCCAGCACCATTTGACTCGCATTCAATCCGTTACGCTTACGTTTGTGCTCCCCCTGTTATCCAACTTGGCTCTGTTCTTTGGACTTTGAGGCCAGTCTTGATTTACGCCTCTAGTCGCTTCCGAATGTAGAAGCGGAGGAAGGCTGTTCTGCTGGCTCGGCTCCAGGTTTTCCCCTCTGAGGACGGAGCGGCAGAGTAACACATGGCGGACTGTGCGTCAGACCCTGGTGTGGAAACGGAGAGCGGCACAGAGGGGAGAAATGAGGGGGAAAGTGCCGCCTATGATACTGAATCAGTCCCAGCCATTTCCTGCACGCCCAGCCAGAGCTGCTCTGCACTCTCCATATATGGTCATGGTATTTGCATGGAGGGAAACCCTGGGCTTATGGATCTGGAACGACTATTGAAATTCTTTTGTATTAAGTTCTGGTAGAACGGTGGGGTCGCAGGGTTCATTTTTGTTGGTGATCCCTCAGCTCTCGTCGGTGGGTTGTGGTTGGGGGGTAGATGGGGGTTCAGATCACAACTCTTTACTTAGTGTCAGAGTGTGTGATTGGCCTTAAGGCAGCGTTTCACTCAATTCAATCCCTGAGCTTCTACACAAGACCGTGTGTTGCTTTGGAGCTCTGTGGGTCCATGGTGATGGTTGTTATGGCTAGTGCTCACAGTTGTCCCCTGTGTGTGTGTGTGTGTGTGTGTGTGTGTGTGTGTGTGTGTGTGTGTGTGTGTGTGTGTGTGCGTGTGTGTGTGTAAGACTCCACCTGACTTCTACTAGAAAAATCCAGTTACCCAACGTAGCTTATCAGAGTTTTCGCAAACACGTGTCTGCCGTCATATAACAAATGAAAAAATGAAATGAAAAAATAAAAGGCCATTCATTACAAGTGCAAAATATGTGGTTTCGGATGTCCCAACCTCCAACGGCGCCCAACGCTTCATCGCCTACGTGCCTCCAGCCGCCGAGGGGAGGACGACCCGCAACTTCTCCGGATCTTTTGCTGCGCTTGGAAAGCGCGATGGTTGTTTCAGGCAACTCCCAGAAGTCTTTGTGTGTAGCCCTCCTTTCCTGCCCGGCGACTCCCTCAGTCCAAGAACGTCAATAAACCAGGCCTAAATCAAAACAGATGAGCCCGGTCCTCAGAAGATTTGACGTAAACCTCCTACGTCTCTCGCTTATTACCTCGCCCTCCTCCAATCGGCAAACGTCCATTCCAGACATAGCGCAGAAGGCTTAAATATAGCGTGTACAATTGTTTTCACTTTTCCTTGGCGGGGCCAGCGCTCTCGCTTAACATGTACTTATGACGGGAAAAGGCACTCATCTGAAAGAGAGAGAACTCACTGTTCTTGAGTAGATGGCGGCAAAGGGGTTGCTACAGATTTTGGGGATGGTGAAGAGCAGCGAGCACGTCTGTCCCCTCGCCAGAGGAAAACCAGGTGGTGCGTTGGCAAAAAAAAACCTGATTCCCTAAGATCAGTAGGTCCACCTTCTCAAATTTTACCACAGACATGTCACAACCTTAAAAAAACTTTATTTCTCTCGATATTTTCCCAATAACTCAAATAAGTTAATTCTTATTCTGCGCATCATACCAGTGACTTCTGCTTTAGAGCAAACATTTTCAAACATTTTCTGTTTTTTCATCCTTGAGTTTTGGCCTCTGCACTTTATCTTGAGGTTTTTCCTTCTCTGCCTTTCAGTGCCGTGGTTTTGTTTCTCTGACTGTTGTCGTGCTGATTATACAGGCCAGTGGGACAAACGTGATTTTAGATGACGGATGCAAGATTGGAAAAAAAACAATGCAATCTCAAAATGCAGTTTTCCTGTTTTTTCATCATCTTGTGTGTGTGTGTGTGTGTGTGTGTGCACACTTCCCATTGTATCTTCCCTCCTTTCCTTTAAGAATAATGCCTCCTCCCCACTGCTCATCTCAGACGGTGTTTTGGCCTGTGAGAGTGACATCACCGTGTTGCATTGTTGCTAAGTAAGGAAGGAAGTCAGAATCTCCTGCTGCTTCAGTGCCCAAAACCTGTAAAACATGTTAATGGGTTGTGATCTGGCAAATTAATCAAGCTGCAATTACTGGCCGCCTCCCTGCTGAGGGGAAACACCCAGTTGAGGAGCAGTAAACATTCCTCACCTTCTCCCATGCTACTAGCAACTCTGTAAAGCTCTTTTATTTTTGCAGTAGTAAAGAATAAAGTCACCCCGGAGGATATTAAAAGTCACTTGGCCTCTCTCCTGTCTGAGTACTTTAGAGTTAATGACTTAATGTAAAATTACTCTCCACTGTTGTTACCCTGCCGTCTTATCCACTATTACAGTGTTTTTCTTTGTTTTTCTTGTGTTGAGCTGCTCAGTGTGTAAATATAAGGTATTATTATAAGCATATGGTGACTTAAACTAAAATATTTCTGCATTTTATTTCATGTTATAGATTCCTATAAATGTCACACATTGGGATCCCAGGAGTTCCTTGCAGGTCAATCAAAAAAAAAAAAAAAAAAAAGCCCATCTGATCGTCCCTTCGTTGAACTATTACTGTAAATGATTGACAGCTCTCATTGAAACTTTGCTCCTTCCTGACCCCGTTCCCCTCTGAGGAGAAGGAGGTAGAGGAAGTTGAGAATTAACTCTAGTGCCGTCTAATATTCCTGGATGCTCCCAGCAGATGTTTCTGGTGTTCTCCGTCCAGGAGAAAGAGAGTCTCTCCAGGAGAAAGAGCACGGCATGACCCTGGTCCATCCGTCCACGGTAGCCAGACGACACTGACTCATAGCACATGACGGATGAGCTCAGTTCTTTGGAGACTTACTCAGCTCTAAAACCAAAACAGGAATTTAGGGAGAAACCCTGGACGTTTGGATGTGGATTTAGGTCAGGTCAGAGCATCTTTAACACTTGGACAAATAACACAAAGCACTTGTGGGAACCTGACCAAGCACAGTTTGAAAGAAAAACACAGCTCATCATCCCGCTGGAGGCTCAAAATGTGCAGACTTTGACTTCGTGTTGTTGGCTAAGCGCTTCTCTTGGCCTCCATTTGGTCTGATTAACTCGACGCTGGGGTTTCAGCAGTACTCATGTACTCACAGCCACTGGGTCGCTACCACCTGGATGCCAGCTTCTCATTTAGTCCACACTGTCATTCTATGCCCTTTATTTCCTGAGCGAGCTGACAGTTTAACCATTGTGTGTGTGTGTTTGTGTGTTTTGTCACAGGGGAGCCGGGGCCACTACCGGTACCACTGGCAGAGCCACAATGTCAAACACAGCGGGGTGGACGACATGGTGCTGCTCAGCAAGATCAACGAGGACGCCATCGTGGACAACCTCAAGAAAAGATACATGGATGACTACATCTTTGTATCCTTCCCCATTCACTTCGCAGGCCGGCGGGAAATAGCGGCGGCGCGTCTCTCCCGTCCGCGCGACTTCCCAGAATAGCTGAATGGTCACTCACACAGTCAGCAGTGAGTAACAGTCACTGTCGGGAGGTGACGCCTTCATCCAGGAGCTGGTGGGAGGAGGTGCTACACACAGGGCAAAGGGGCCCGTGTGTGTAGCACCTCCTCCGCCCAGCTCCTTCCGCACAACCGCAAACCTGCTCCGGGGTTCGACGGCACTGCGGTGCCTGAAAGCGTTAAAAAAAAAAAGCTGCGAGAAACGTCGACGTCCACGCGGTGAAGAGGTGGACGGCAGCGACGCTGATGTCTTCTTTTGATTCAAAACGGCGTGCGGAGAGCTATCATTTTCATACAGTACATCACACAAATGAGGGGTTTAGGTTTTCAAAAGTGCAGCTGTGGCCGCACGCTCACACACACACACACACACACGTACACATGCACACACACACACACACCAATGTGAACACACATAATCTGTTCATGACGCAAAGTGGGTCGATGAATGAATGAATGACCCCCTTTGAGAAGCAACGCTGATGTTGACAAAGCAGAAGCACATTACATAAACGTCGGCGGCCCTCACTGCAGCGCTCGACTTCAGCAAACACTCTTTTTACAGTCAACACGGCCGAGTCGGACCTTCCAGTCAGGCTCGGCAACGGTGTCCGCTCGCCCTGTCGGGCCCGCGGGTCACTGTAGGCCACCCACAATAGCAGCTTCATTGGCCTTGAGCGCTGTTTGAAACCTCAGTGCGCTGACACGGTCGCTCCATTCTCTGTCATTTGTAAGAACTCGATACTTACTGAGACCTCAGCCAGCTCATCAGAACTCCACTGCACTCGGCCGCTCCTCTCTCTGACCTGCTCCACTTTCTCTTTGTAATTTGTCACCCTTGACGTACAACCTCACCAGACATACATCGGCCCGGTGCTCATCTCCGTCAACCCCTTCAAGCAGATGCCCTATTTTGGGGAAAAGGAAATAGAGATGTATCAGGGCGCGGTGAGTATCCGCTGTGTGGCTCATTCATCGCCATTTCCAGCAGTTGTCATGCATCGTGATGTCAACGTGCTAATACATCTTGTAGAAAGTCGGTTTTGAAAGCTCTTACTGCTGGTCCGTGCACCGAGGATCCAGTCGAGGACCCAACAAGAGTAATGCGAGGATTCGCATTGTTCTTGCTAGACCAGGAAGCTAGTGGCAACCGCTGCAAGCTGCAGAAGAAGTAGCAGGAAGTGGACAGTAGCATGGACATTGTAAAAAGAAGCCATTTTTATCAGAAATGCATTTTTGCAGTCAAAGGGGGACTGAAATCAGCTGTAAAGACTCTCCTTTCTGGGGAAAAGATGAAAAGGTCTAATGGTCCCAAGAGTTTAGGATGGCGGCGGTGCGAAGGACAAAAGCTGAAAGGAGCTGTGTTAGCCGAAGTGAGAACTTTCCAGCGGGTTGGCTCACACGTTGCTGTCAGAAACCCGACTCAGGCCCCGAGGCTTCCTGGCAGCGTCTTCACACGGGTTGCCTTCCCGCCTGGCTGACGAGCTGTCCGTGGCTCCTCTCCTGCATGGAACCACCGACAGACTCTCAGAAGAACTTGCAGCAAAAAAAAACAGCTTGGCATCACACCAGCCAGGTTTTCACCTTAGGTTTGTGCACGAGCGGCCTGGGATTGGCGGCAGCCTGCACCGAGTTATCAGCGGGAGCTGCAGGCTAAAGTTCAGGTTTGCTCTGACGCTGTGATACTAAGGAGGGCCCAGATTGTTTGCTCAGCTGCTGCACTGGCGTCATCTCTCTTCATTGGTGTTGATCAAAGCCGACTATTCACCATCTGGGTAATAACTCATCATGCCCACTTAATAGAATTAGGACTTTTCTATATTTTCTAATGTCACTTAGCAAGCGGAAAGGCCAGAACTAACAGGGGCAGTTTGCCACTCAGTAATTTGACTTACTTCCCCGCCTGTCTCGCTACTTCCTTAACGCTGCTCCTCATTTTATTTTTGGTATTTTTCTTATTTTTTTCGGAGCCCACATTAGCGAAACTGGAGGAAGTGCCGCACTTTACAGGAACGGTTTTCTGGCTACAAAATAGCCGTCATTTGCTGATTACTGAGGTATTTACAGGAACAGGATACGTTTTTTGTTTTTTTTGTTTTTTTGTTTGTAGTCAAAACAAAAACCTCGGTGCCCGTGTTCATCACACTGTAAGCGCAACAATGGCCATCGGATCTGATGCTGGACAATAGAGAGAGCTCTGGAACACAGTGCAATTATACCAGCGCAAGAACAAAACAAAGTTTTCCTGGCTGTTACTTTCAAATTTCACAGCCCGCATGTGTTGCCAGGTAATTAAAAGTTGATTTTGAACGTTGTGTGTTTGCAGGCTCAGTATGAGAACCCCCCTCACATCTACGCTCTGGCAGACAACATGTACAGGAACATGATGATCGACCGTGAGAACCAGTGCGTCATCATCAGGTGAGATGTTTTTTTTGTTTTGTTTTGTTTTGTTTGTTTTTTCACAAAAGCAAAGATTTAAAAAAAAAGTAATATTTGAACTCATTTAAAATAAAAGAAAAGTGTTTTCTGCTCCAGAGAGTGAGACACACGGTCTTTGTTTTGCCTGTATTGATTGGCTGAAAAAGCTGATCCTCGGCACTAGATAACAACAGAACCGGTTGTCCCATATCTTTTACGAGTCACTGACCCTTTTTTTTATTTTTTACTTCACTGACATGCAGAAATCAAGAGAAAAAGTCATTTATTCCGCTCCTCAAACTACAAAACTGTCAAATACTTACACGATTCTCCATCCAGAAATGCTTCACAGCTGGATTTAGGGACTTTTCAGGTTTCAGGACCTTTTTACCTGCCTGTTTTAATGTGCAACAAAGCCGCAGAGAGGAAAAGTGTGGTGTCACGACCGGCTGGCTCTCTGCTGTGGTTCAGTCACCTGAGCGCAGCAGCGCGGCCACTGCAGTGCTTATCTAACGATGAGCGAGCCCTGCTTCAGCACTTTCACAGCGTTGTTTGAGCAGCCATTAGCTGCTGGTTCAGTTTCCCACAGAAAAGAAGACAGCTAAATCAGCAAACAAAAGCATGGAAGTGAGGGTTTTTATATATATATATGTACTGTGAACCACATCTCAGTAAACAAAGGCAGCTGTGAACTGCTGGCCATGCAGAGGTCAGCATCAGTCAGTGACACTGCTTTTTCCATTTTTTTCTTCTTTACTTTGGCGAAGAAAGTGGGCAAGTGCAAAAGGGGGATTTGGGATGTTGAGCTCGTGCTTTAGTGGTAGTAATCTTCACCATTGTTGTCCTTGCGAGCAGTTCTTTTTCCATAACACGCCACGCTATTAGGAGCCGCGTTCGCCTGACTCTCGATTTCCAATCGGTGCTGTGACTCAGTCTTTGTCCTTGCTGATTCAACAGTCTTCTCTTTCACACGTCACCTGCTAGGAACACGTTATTGTGTTTTTCTTCTACCTCACAGGCTGCTGCGAGGCCGAAGGGATTAAGGAAAACTTGTTGTTGTTGTCCCGTGTGTTGTGGTACTTTTTGTCAACATCAGTGTGAGACACAGAACTGGCTTCATATTGCCTTTTAAGGAATGAATGACTCTAGATACCCCTGTTTGTGTTAATGATAAGTGAGTTGTATTTATGGTTTTGGCTCGGTCCGATTAACTTTATTCATCTAGGGTATTTTAAACACTTTGCATTGAACAACTATATCACAGGGCTAAAACGATAGAATAAACTTTTTTATAGTCATGTTCCTAATTGCTTTTCGGCCCACGAAGCAGAAATCCAGGTGGTTTAATCCACTTTTTAGTGAGACTACGCATGTGTTATCACAGATCACATCTGCAACAAATTTCCTGTTGGGATAAACAGTGGATGTCGCCATTGACTGTGCATTCTTACCCAGCCACTAATCTAAGCAATGATTTATGACAGGTGGTGTTAAAAATACTGCCTGTCTGCTTTGCAACTGTTCAAGTCATTGTCTAAGTCGTATCTCTGTTTGGTTAATAAACCTTTGGGGAAGCGAACAATGGGCTCAGCATTCCGGGGACAGAACAATAAAATAAACCCATTTCAGGGGGGGCTGGAAAAGCCTAAAATAGCTCAATGGAGGAGAGGAAAACAGATCTTAAAGAAATGTTTCTGCGTGTGAATCTTACTATAGGCGTTAAAGTTTGCATGCTAGTTTTCAGCTGTTCCAGTGGCGAGCGATGCCGTTCAGATGGCTCATCGGGAACTGAAGGCTTTGGAGAGAACAAAGAGGCCAAACGGGGGGAGAATCACCGCGGCCATATCGACTACTGCAGTAGTGAGGGTGGCCTCCTTGACTTCCTCTGGAAGCCTCTAACAGCGTGCAGCTGTGTGTGTGTGCACCGACAGAGGCATTACCAACCTGACTTGACTTTAAGGCATTGGAAGAAAAAAAACAGACTGTCGTCACGCGCTGCCAAAACCACATATGTCAAAATAAATGCGACGCTGGCAGAGTGAGGGAGATGATGTAGGGTCGGGGGGGAAAAAGAGAAGGGGAAAAAGTCTGTGAGGGTGACAAAAACACAACTCAGGTCCTCATTTGCTGCAGCAGATGTCCAGCCAGCCAGACGTCTGGTACACATTTATCAACAGCGTTGTCATCGTGGACGGGGCCGGTGTGTGTACACATGAGAGCAGGAACTGGGACTTCTCTTGTTTATTCAGTAGCTTCGGTAAAACCGACGGGTCCCAGGCTACCGCTGCTGAGAAACCTGCGGACAATAAACAGGATTGGAGAACAGGAGCTTCACTGAATTAAGATCAGTTCCATTCAGTGACTTTCATTCAAACAAGAGAATCAGCAACAGAAACTCAACAAAACCATTTTGGTTGGTCCAATCGGCTCTCGACTGGCTAAACCGAATGTTTCCTCTTGACACCTGATTCTCTGCTGCTTTGCCTCCCTGTAACCATGGCAACACAAAACGTCTTGACAGTGTTGGTCGCTGACAGTTCCACAGAACAGTGTGTTTGGTCGCTTAAGATACATATAAAACAATCTTCTCAGAGCAACTTAAAAGTACAAGTAATTGTTTTACATATTTACGATCTCATGCACCAGCAGTAAACTTGGGGACTGGAATTTCTTGCTGAACCCTTTCACAGGTGGCAACTCAACTGTTAAATGATTAGTCATTGGAAAAACAAAAAGGACAAGCAATTACATAACCACTGCTCTCAACCACACAACATGCATACCAGTGTCTGAGGAGTCTCATGCTAATAGTTGCTAGACTTGATTGATTGACGTCAACGTTTTGCCTTCCATGCATGCGAAATCACATTGCCTTTTGTCTCTGTCCCTCTCAGCGGGGAAAGCGGAGCGGGGAAGACGGTGGCAGCCAAGTATATCATGGGCTACATCTCCAGAGTGTCCGGAGGCGGAGCCAAAGTACAGGTGATGTTCCTTCTAGAACGGTATGTGCGTGATGGACGCACAAGACGTCTGGCATTCTTCAGATGCTGGGATGCACGTGTTGAATGAGCTGAGAAAATATTAACAAGTTTTCAGAAAAGAGTTCTGAGGGGAAAAAAACAGAAAGATTTCTGCTGACGGGTTAAAGGTTTGCAAGACCGACTGGAGGATATTTTTGTCGTCAACTGATGGATGAAGGCATCTTCCATTTAAAAAAATCATGGCATAATCAAGGTTTATGTGTTAAGGTTTTTAGAACTGGAATGAAGACTTTTGTGCTCTTTCGTGCCTTTATTCCTGTCTTAGACTGAATCCTCGGCTTATCAAGCTCATCCCCACAGCACTTTATCAGCCCATCAGCAGCTTCTTATTTTGTCCAGCCCCCTTCAGCCATCTGGCAGCCCCCTCCCAGCCTCCAGAACCAGCAGATGTCCACTTCCTAAGCACATAAAGATCTAAAGTTTGATGAGGAAATGCCTTCACCGTGATGGCAGCTGGATTTTTTTTTTTTTTTTAAATGCTTTATCTGCCGAGATCTGCTTTGACAAACGTTAGAAATCATCCTCAGCCTTGCGGTCACAGTTGGCTGCTAAATATTAGATGGCAAGCACGCAACGAACAGTTTGGATATTTTAAAAGACTCCTCTGGCAGGTAAAAAAAAATAGTCACATATCTCACTGCTGTGTCACTCACATGGCTTGGTATCCTCGGTGCAGCACCTGCAACCTCACACTTTGAGTTGATGAGTTGTGTTTGCATGTCTGGAATAAGTAAACACGCAATAACTTCCAGTCAAGGACACAATTCATACAGACTGACCAGACTGTATAATGAAGGATTAATGAAAAACAGCAGAAATAGTGGGTTGTTTTTTTGGGTTTTTTTTTTTAAATTGTGTGACATTCAAAGGGACCTCCTGATATGGAATTGAATAAAAATTATCCACATATATGACTTGCATATAGGCTCTTTAAACAATATCCAAGACAGAATCTAAGCAGCTTGGGGAATACAGTATGTCCAGTCCAGGCTGTGGGTCTGTGTGAAGTGTGCGCTACCTCGTTTTACAGTCTGTGAGTGACGCAGCTAACAGCTCGTTGCCTCTGTTTCCTCGCAGCACGTCAAAGACATCATCCTGCAGTCCAACCCGCTGCTGGAGGCCTTCGGCAACGCCAAGACCCTGAGGAACAACAACTCCAGCAGATTTGTAAGACTGTTTTTCATTTCGTGACGCAAGTTGTCCTCGTCCGCATGTGTAAACCAAAGTGTCTCCCAGCGCTGTGTTGCTTTTTCTCCATGTATCTGTGTACCTAAAAAGAAATTTTAGAATTGTATCACAGAGACCTGACTTCTAAATGATAAAAGATGAAATGACAAAAGTACTTCCTTTTTAAAATCTCTGCCTTGTTCAGATTTTAATGCATGATTCTCTCTTTTTCTATAATCTTGGCATAATAGGTGCAATGCACCCTTTGTAAGCTAACTTGATTCGAACTGATTGTATACTGCAAGCTTCAGGTGCCTTTGTTTGACACCACTGACTCTTGATTGTAGTTGTACCACAGTCCACTCGAGTCCTCATAACATTTCCATGATCCTTCAGGGAAAATACTTTGAGATCCAGTTCAGCTCTGGCGGTGAACCAGACGGAGGCAAAATCTCCAACTTCCTCCTGGAGAAGTCACGTGTTGTCATGAGGAATCCTGGAGAGAGAAGTTTCCATATATTCTACCAGGTGGGGCCTCGCCTTGCTTTTAACGCCTCGCTGTCAAGCAAACTGCACACGTTTGGCTGGTGAAGAGGGTCCGAATGGGGGGGGGGTTTAAGTGCAAACAGGATCTGGTGTTCGTGTATTTGGAAGTAGGGGTGGAAAGGAGTGTCCTTCTGTATCAGATGGCAGCACGCAACACATTTGCACGTACGCACGGTCAGAAGAGCAGGCTGAAGTTTGATGTTCCCACCAGGCGTCAGAGTGGGGAAGGAAAAGTGCTTGTGTTCATTGTTTTTAGTCACTTTGAGCCTATTTTCATTCTCAGATCTTAGAAACTCACATAAATGACCTCCATCTTTTTACTCTCTGGGGTTTATCAAGAATGTTTTTAAGACTCACTGAGCCGTAGAGGTTCTCTACGCTGAAACGGCTTGTTGGTGCCAGAGGAGAACAGAGCGCTACTGCTAGTGACCACAGTCCAGGGTGGCTTAAAATCCTTTCAAACTAGTTTCATTTGAATCAGTGAGTTCACTGAACACTGAAGCCCAGTCCAACAGAGCACCTTTGAGATGTGGCGGAATAGTTGCTTTGCATTGTGGAGGTGCAGCCGTTCATCTGCCTTAGCTGGGTGACGCCGCCGAGGATGTTTCTAGCCCACCTTGTTGTCTAATCAATGCCACCGGGAGTAACAGCCAAGTTCTGAGGACGAAAGCCCAGTGGAACCTATTGAACATTTCACTGTATAAAAACTCACAAACCACTGTCAATACTCTTTGTTTGAGAGTGTTGTGCAATCATGCTAATTGTTGTTCTTGTTATTTCCCCACAGCTGATAGAAGGAGCCACAGGGGAGCAGAAGAGCACTCTGGGAATCACCTCACTGGATTACTACACTTACCTCAATCAGTCCGGGTCCTACAAGGTGGACGACATCAATGACAAGAGCGACTTCCAGGAGACAATGGTAGGACTTCATGTTCTTCCCATTCAAGGTTCAGTGTGTAAAATGTTTCTTGATTTATGATTTTTATATTGGTAAAAGCAATACTGCCCATAAATACATTAATAAAGTGTGTACTCACAGTACAGTAAAAGTGATTTGGTTTTCCTAGACTTGCGCGCAGAGCCTTTCGACTTTACTCTTGACATTTACATTTACCTAATGTTGCCATTAATTGTCAAAATTTTGATCTTTGTTACATCAACACTATTCTTGAAATTTCAACTTCAATTGGAAACTTTCATTCATTCATTCATTCATCTTCTATACCCGCTTATTCCTATTCAGGGTCACGGGGGTCTGCTGGAGCCTATCCCAGCTGTCTTAGGGCGAAGGCAGGGTGACACCCTGGACAAGTCGCCAGTTCATCGCAGGGCCACATAGAAACAGACAACCAATTCAAATGAAATTGAATATTTTAACCTCCAACTCTTTGCTCAAACCATGCCGTGCCTCTCTCATTGTTCTCTTTAGGCCGCCGCCCTCTCTCTCCTTGCGGCTCCTTCTGTATTTTCCCCACAGATTTCCTCATGTTTATGCTAAGCAGCAAAGACGCGGCGGGAGCATCTAGAGGGCATGAGCCTGGCGCCGCAGGAGCAAGTAAACCCACGCACTGGCCCGTATTGATCATGACCATGCCTATGTTTTCCCAGCATGCCATGGATGTGGTGGGCATCTCTGCAGAGGACCGCTCCATGGTGCTTCAGATTGTGGTTGGAGTTCTGCACCTGGGAAATATCAGTTTCAAGGAAGCGGGGAACTACGCCGCCGTGGAGAGTGAAGAGTGTAAGAATCGGGTTTAACAGAAGATTTCTATTTAATTATGGGGGGAAAATAAGAAGAAACACATCTCAGGTGAACAGTCGAAGGTTGCCTGAAGCATCAGGACAATTATCAGTAAATTAAAAAAAACAACCTTTTTTCTGTTTGAGTCAATTTTGCCTCATTAACAATACTAAACTATCTGTATCTGATTTTGAAGTGTGAGGAAAAACTCTGCTGAGTCTCCCCAAGTGGATTGAAGTGATATTTTTCCTCTTCGCCTGCCTAATAATTCCCCTTCTGTCCTGATCTGCCCTTCTCCAGTTTGTTTTTGGAGGGTTTGTCCTCCTCTCCCACCGCTTTCAAGCCCTGCAGGTTTGCTGTTGTTAATGCAGGCCTGCAGCCAACTGCCTGCGGTAATCAGGCCCGTGCTCGGTTCCCCAGAAAATAAAATGCTGTTATTGGCTTCCTGGACTCGCAGCGTTTCTGTTACCTCCCCTCCTGCCTCATCTTTATACCTCATTTCTTTTCAAGCTGTGTCTGCATGGCGAGGAAACGTGTGCCAGGTCACAAAGAAGCAGTGTGCTTTGTCCCAGTGACGCTGAGATCTAGTCAGTCAGTCCAGAAACAACTGATCTCTCCGTTCTCTCATCCCTTCCTGTCTTAGCTCCAGTTCCGTTAACGTGCCTCACACTCGGACCCCTGCCTCCCCCCAACTCACCCTGGCAGTGCACCGTCAACAGCTCAGACCCAGCGCCGAGAGTCAGTGCGTCATCCGCTGAGCGCTGAGACTGACTGTTATTATTTGGGCGGCCGGGCTGCTCAGAAGTAACTCGACACTTTCCACCTTCAGTGACTCACTCTTTGTGTGGAAAGGCCTATTTTGGGATCAGCTGCCCTTTTAATAGAAGGGCTATTTTGGGTTTTGATCTCATGCACAGTCGTCTGGGTTGTTTTGTATTTTTTTTTACTGACTTAATAGCATTTTTTTTTTTTTTTTACTGTGGGACTTCGAGTGGGATTGTTTCCCAACTCGTGTGTGAAGCTTCAGACGTCCACAGACTGGTTTCAAGAAAGAAGCTGACGCTGGTAGATTCTAAGGAGGGATCATTAACATTATAGTAGAGCATCAAGACGTGGTCTGGCTTTCTGATCACAGGGCGCCCTCATGTAAAGCGCTCCCTTGCTGCCTGGTTTGATGTTGATCTCAAGTGATAGGATTCAGCTTTCTCTCAGCAGCCTGATGGTGAACACTGCAACCAGACTCCACAGTCTTGGCACATTAAGATTTCTTCTCTGTTGGCAGATCAGTGATGCTGAATCCCTCAAGGCAGAATTCAATTAGACAGCTTTGAAAGTCTTTATTTTGTTACAGCTGCTCATTCTCTCTGCTCTCTCTGAGTGTGAATGGCTGTTTGTTTCATCTGCGTCGCTTATGGTGTTTCATTAAAGTGGGAGATTTTGCTTGCAGAAAGACATCCTAAAGATGACGAACCTCCCTTGGTCTTCAGCAGACTGGGGCATAATTTTCGTTTCCTCACTGTGGATACGGAATCTCCTCACCTGATCGTCAACAGAGCTGCTGCTGTAGGTGGCGCTCCATCCCGATCCCCTCGCTGGCTGCTGCTGCTTTGACTGTCAAATTTCCGAGGAACAGGCTCCTGAGGGAGGAATTGTTGTGAAATTCCTCGGAACTCAGACAGTGCAAAATTGTTTCATTTGATCTTTTTCTTTTAACTGAATACAAAAACTGACTTTTCACCCTGAACTCGGAACAGACGTCTGGGCCCTTTGGGTCCCAAAAAAGGGAACCACGGCATTGGTCTAAAGCATTCCCAGACTCAGTGATTCTGCAGACTACTGAGCCATTTCCTTTTAGGGGAAGTGAGTCAGAGTAATAAGGCAGGGTGAGGTCCTCATGGGAGAGTATCGACGCCAGGTTGGGACAAACTGTTAACTCTCTTTCTTTCCCCACTTTGCTCAATACTTTTCTTCATTTGTGGTAGTCAGTTCCTTTTCTCTCAGTTCTGACAGGTGGGGGGTTTGTTTTGGGGTTTTAAAACTGATTTGCCTTCCATCATCACTCAGTGGTGATTTTTTTATTTAAAAGAATGTATCAATGATAATATGTCACATCCCAATTTTTTCAATTAGACTATGATCTTGTACTGTAGCTAGTTGTCATTACATAACATTGTAGTCAGTTTGTGGCTTTTAGCATCATCTGAAAGAGACTAGAAAAACTTGAATGCCTTTATTGTCACTGCACAAAGAAAGCTTGCAACAAACGTCTATACACAGACATACATACTGTCTCTGTTGCAGAGACGAACATGCTGAAATAGTAAAAAATGGACTTTTCCCCTTGTCCCATGTCCAGTTCTTGCCTTCCCTGCATTCCTGCTCGGAATCCAGCAGAATCGTCTGAAGGAGAAACTGACGAGCCGCAAGATGGACAGCAAGTGGGGCAACGCGGTGGAGTCCATCGACGTGACGTTGAACGTGGAGCAGGCCTGTTACACTCGGGACGCCCTCTCCAAGGCGCTGCACTCCCGAGTGTTTGACTTCCTCGTGGAGGTCAGAGGCCGCGACGTGCGCATGTTACGCAGCTCTGATCGCTGTGAACTCCTCAAGTCCTCACGCTTGTGCCTTTTGATTTCAGTCCATCAACAAAGCCATGGTGAAAGACCATCAGGAGTTCAACATCGGAGTGCTGGACATTTACGGTTTTGAGATTTTCCAAGTGAGTGTTCACGGCTGCTGTCCAGGGCGACACATGGCTTCTTTTTTTTTCTTACTTTACAGCAACCGCATAAATTGGATTATGAGGTTTTACTTTGAACATTTAAACAGATTAGACCGCAGCGGATGAGACTGATTTATAAAGTATGGGGATTAGAATCGTCTCCACAGCTCCACTAATCTGATTACTCGTTGGTGGAGTATGAACCATCAAAATAGTTTATTGGATTTGGAGAAACCAAATGGAAGGCTTCCTGTATAGTGTTGATGCATGACATGAGGCTCAAGTTGAAGGTCCAGGAGGTTTGCTGTGAATATACAGGAGAAGTCCAATCTGTGTTTTTAACCGTCTTCAGAAAAACGGATTCGAGCAGTTCTGCATCAACTTTGTGAACGAGAAGCTGCAGCAGATCTTCATCGAGCTGACGCTGAAGGCCGAGCAGGTAAAAACTTCCTGCGCGTTCGTTCTCCCTCTGCAGCCTCGGTAGATGCAGTTAGCAGCTCTCACTCTGCTGGGTTCTGGTGTCTCTCTGCAGGAGGAGTACGTGCAGGAGGGCATCAAGTGGACTCAGATCGAATACTTCAACAACAAGATCGTCTGTGATCTCATAGAAAGCAAGGTAACCAAATCATAAGAGGGCAGAGAAGCACACAACCCCGGAACATTGTTTCAGTATCAGAAGCGTTTCAACAGTGTGTCACTTCATGGTCAGCATTGAAAAGTCCCGTCTCAAAGGTCAGCCTCAAGACAAGATTGTACATACATACCTGATACACTCAAACTAAAAAAAAACTATGACTGTTAATCCCATAATCACCAAAAATTGAGACAAACTGTTATTTTTTGTCCTTCTTTTGTTAATAATTGAACTACAAGCTGACACATCTGTGCCTCGCTGCCGAGCCTTTTATCAAGATATCACTGCAACAGCCTTCTCACGTGTCTCTGTCCCGCTGAGAGGCCTAATCCTTGAAATCAACGACTTCGGCTTTAAAACCAGCATCCGTCTGCGAGGAGTATTGGATCTGATCTGTCCGTGCAACATATCAGCCTCATTACACTGGAATTAGTTTGGCTAATCCACTGACAGCTTTGCATCTCAGGCCTCTGTCTTCAGAGAGAAAGAATTTGAGGCTGCTGGCAAACAAAGTGGCGCTTTAATATTTATTCATTATAAAGATATAACTCTAGTCATTGTGTCATGTCTTGAAAAGGTGGTGTGTCAGATCATTTAGTTTGTTTGATCAGGAATTTAGGCAATTTACAGGTTTTACAGCGGGTGGTGCAGTTGAATATTCATCTATTCTGTCATCACAATTGTACCATTGATACGATGTTTTCCTTTTTTTCTGTGCTGATGAACATGTGGTTAACGTCTGAATAAATGGTGGAAATTTAAATTCTTTTATTGGCTTCAGATATTGTTTTGCGCAACTTGGTTTCAACTTTATTTTTTCATGTCCCGACCAAATGAGGTTTGATTCATCATCATTAAATTCCAAAGAATGAGCGAGTTGTCTGAATTGGATAAAAAAAAAAAAAAAAAAAAAAAATTGGACAACATCTAGAATCATTTTCTGGAAAAGTAATTTTCTGACACTTAATCACTCCCAACCTCGTGTCAGGCAATAATCCATCATTTAGTCAGTGGTTATAACCTCCGTCCAGATCGGCTGCTTTAGAGTCCAGGCGTGTGAAGCTTTTTGAGCTGAAAGATGTGTATATTTATATTTTTACATTATCTAATGCCATCCCAGAACCCTCCGGGCATCATGAGCATCCTGGACGACGTGTGCGCCACCATGCACGCAGTGGGCGAGGGCGCCGACCAGACCATGCTGCAGAAGCTCCGGGCGGCCAACAACTCACACGAGCACTTCAACAGCTGGAACCAGGGCTTCATCATCCACCACTACGCTGGCAAGGTCGGTCTGATCCCACCCGAATTAAACGCCGCACTGCCTATTTCCTACTTCCTGTTTCCCACCCAAAAAGCCACGGTGCTCTCACGCTGTTATGATGACACAAAGATTACAGTGTTCGTTGATGGACTTCCCCTTGTATCTGAACGTCTCATGACGTGATCAAGAGAGTGTGTGTGTGTGTGTGTGTGTGTGACCATTGCTTTACTTCTGGATTCAGTGTCGTCATCTCTGTACAAGTTTTCACAGTCTAAACCAACACGCCCCTCCCTGCTCGCTGTGTCCTTTTTATGGCCACAGTTACTCAACTTACGTAACTGAGCCTAAAAACGTCACAAAAGCCTCATTCGCTTCGTACCCTGCAAATCATTAGGACATTTTTTAAAAAATTTGGGCGGGGGGTTGTCCCATGTCACTCTCCAGATGTGTGGCCGCCTCCGCCTGGCACTCGTGCTGCAGGCTTAATGAGCCTCGCTGTAAAGTCCTGAGGAAGTCCCATGACTATTCACCAACATTCCTCCAGTTTCCTGAAGTGTCGACAAATAAATCTCCCAGTTTAATTGATACACCTTTAAACTACTGCTCACTGTATTTTCTGAAGCCACTGATCTCAATCATAAAATTCAATCTATTGAGTGGCTCACTGCAAGAAGGTTGTGGGTTTGAATCCAGGTGTGGGACCTTTCTGCGTGGAGTTTGCATGTTCTCCCGTCTTGCGTGTGTTCTCTCCAGGTTCTCCAGCTTCCTCCCTCAGGCCAAAACATGCGAGATGTGAGGTGAATTGGAAACTCTAAATTGTCCGCAGGCGTGTGTGTGTGAGTGTGAGTGCAAATCGTTGTTTGTTTCTCTGTGGCCCTGCGATGAACTGGCAACTTGTCAAAGGTGCAGGAAGAAGCGAGTATTAACAGTGGATGTGTAGATTTGGGCTTGAAGATGAGTCCCATATTAATATCAGCTCCGTGTGTGTGTGTGTGTGTGTGTGTGTGTGTGTGTGTGTGTGTGTGTGTGTGTGTGTGTGTGTGTGTCCTCCAGGTGTCCTACGACGCCGAGGGCTTTTGCGAGAGGAACCGAGACGTCCTCTTCACCGACCTCATCGAGTTGATGCAGAGCAGTGAAATGTAAGTACCCCCACACCGCCGCCATGTGCCGGGCCTCTGCCCTCTATTGTCGTGCACGTGATTATAATTGAGCTCCAGACGCTGCCGTGCATCTGGAAGCCGTTGGCGGCGGAGCAGGAGTGTGCAGCGCCGGCTGACGTCCCGCCCTTTGACCTTGAGTCGTGTCTGGCAGCGGTCCAGCCCCGCCCCCCACCACCATGACCACCACCATGTCCCGTCCGTACAAGTGCAGCCTCCCCGGCGGGGCGGCATTTGTCGGGTCTGCAGCCCCCGCTAGGTTCTGATTTTCTTGGGCTTTTCTTTTGTGTCAAACGTGGCCATCTGTGCAAACAGCCTGCATTGTCTGCGCTCGACGCCTGCCGCCCCGACCCTTTGTGTGCAACTTTGAAAGGAGGTCGAGGCCAAACAATGCGGCCGCATGCGCCAGTGAACATAGACAGTGGTGGAAAAACAAAAGTTTTTGGACACCTCGTGCATTTGTGATGCGCTTCTGTTGCGCTAAGCATCAAGTCTTAAGTCTCCACGTGCACTTTATTTGAGTGCAGTCGCCGACATTTAACCACATGCTGCACGTGCACTCACCCGTCCAGCTGACAACTGGATGTTTCCAGCAAGATGCCGTCCCCTTGCAACACATGCAGAGTACAAGAACTACGAGATGATTTTGATTTTTTGAGTTGCCCAACTGTTTGTGTCCCTCTGATGCAAAGTAAAATGCTTAAGGGTCTTTGAAAAGCTTTTCTACCACACAGCTTTACATGTATTTAACTCAGGTCATACTAATGCAGACTTACATCACAATGGTCTGGTTGGAGCTTATTTTGTTTGCCACAAGCATTAAAGCAGCAGCCTGAGGTGGAAGGAAGCGCCTCCACTCCTTAGCAACAATCACAGACTTCTACTTTAATGCAGCTCCTGATTGTTCTAATCTCACTGTTTGTTGTTTTTTATCCACCACCACTGTAGTACAGAGTGTATTGCGTAATACATTTCTGGAGTGTTTTGAATGCATTTGCAGAATTCTTAGCATCAAGACAGCTTGCACAATTAGACACTCAACATTTTAAGTATAATATCAGAAGTAGACACTTTACAACAACCCAAATTAGAATGAGGTGTGATTTGTGCTGTATGTGTGCAGTAACCAGCTGGAAAGCAGGTTTTGTTCCTTTCCACTCATATGTAGGAAAACTTGTGCCGGCTTGGAACCTTTAATGGATTTTTGAGCCGCTAGCGTGAGTCCTCTAAATATGTGAAATTTTCACTTTCATGATTTTGCTGCATGAGCTAAACGGTGGTGTCATTAGCTCTCGAGTGTCTGCTGTGCAAAACCGGGTGGAGCACCAGACGCCACCGTGGCCAAAAACAGAAGTGTGCGGAGCTTCAACACAAACCAAAAGTGGCCGCTATGAATGACGCCTTTGTCGGCCCGTCCCCCGCTGACAGAAACTCTGCCTTCGCCACATTTAAAGCCCTGGATTTTAATTTGAGCATTTGCACGTTAAAAGAGTGTCTGCAAACTATAAAACAAAGAAAGCTCCAGAGTTCCAGTCCTTGGAGGACTGGGGTGTCCTCATTCACATGGTATGTAAACCTTACAGCAATGTGCCACATTCTGACCCCAAGAGACACATCATAGCTTTCATATTTTAGCGATGATGACGCTGTTTTGAAGAAAGGAAAAAAACACAGCTTAATTTCAACATCTTGAGTTTTCTGGACCATCGCATATTTTGTTTGTTGTGTCTTGTGGACTAAATTTTCAAAAAAACTCCATTATGGTGTTTTTGATAAGACTCTTTCAGCCAATCACATGTTTCCAACTGCTTTTAATAGGCATCCTGGTCAGATGAGGCTGCAAGTGGGTTATTGTTTTTGATTAACCATGTTTTAATGTATTAGCCCTGCATTCCTTTACACAACAGTGGCTTGTGAAGGTTGGCTGCACTGAAAGGTGGCTGTGGAAACATGGGACGCTCGTGCGCACATACGTGCGCACACACACACACACACACACACACACACACACACACACACACACACACACACACACACACTGGCCTCAGTCAATGGTCCTTGGTTCTTTAATTATTAACAGATTTTTTTTTAAAATGCTGGTACTGAAGGTCAGTCTTTTTTAGGTGGGAAACCCTTATCTTTAAACCCTCCCTATGGACAGCGTTAAGTTTTTTTTCTTGGTCTTGTTACAATATATACGTAGACTTGTATATATTGTTTTTATATTTAGGTATATGTTGTATATGTTAACGTATATATTTTTTATTCCACTACCAAGTTGCACATTTTGTTTACTGTCTTTTAGTTAGTTTTTTCATCTGCGTTCAGAGAACGGAGACAAACCGGAGTCAAATTTCCTGTTTGGCTCGCACAAACTTGGTCAATGAAGCTGATTCTGTTCTATTTGGTAACGTTCTCCTTGTCTGTGTTTTACAACAGCCGCTTCATCAGGTCGCTGTTTCCAGAAAACCTCAATGCTGAGAAGAAAGGTCGCCCCACCACTGCAGGAAGCAAAATAAAGGTGTGTTTGTATTTTTTGTGTGTGTGTGTGAGGAGCTCTGAGGAGCAGCATGTCCTTCACTAGACTTGAGAGGTCTGATGCTTGGTACATCAGTTTGGCCGTCTAATCATGACTCCCTCCACTCTCCTCTGCTCCCCTGTCAGAGACAAGCCAACGACCTGGTGAGCACTCTGATGAAGTGCACGCCACACTACATCCGATGCATCAAACCCAACGAAACCAAGAAGCCCAGAGACTGGGAGGACGGACGGTGAGTGACTCTCTGATCCACGATTAATGCATCCTTCTCCTACTCCAGAAATGTTTGACGCTGCTTCAGGATGCAGGATGAACTATGAAGACTTAAAAAATAACAAAGTTGAAATATTGTGGGAACTCATTGTTATGTTGTGTGAAACAATGTCAGAAAAAGTTTTTAGTTTCAATACTGAAATCCTTTGGTCCCATAGAGTGCAGCCCTGGTCTCACACCACTCGCCATTGTCACACTAGTTTATCATCCCAATCTGCTCTGGGCTTTTAAGGTCATTTTTAGTGCTTTTTGCCCGGGTTTTGTCCATCTGGAGATCCTATTCACATGATACATGTCTCAGAGACCCTCGGAGACCCTTTACCTTCATCTCTTTGTCTCAGCTTCCTGCTCGCTCACAGGCTCCTGGTCTGACTTGTTCAGCTGCAGAGCGCCGCCGTATTGTTCAGGGGAACATGACCTTCCTGTTGTGAGCGGGAGCCTCGGCGACTCATTAATTAGCAGCGGAACTGCTGTTCTCACAGGAAGTGGCGCCGAACTAAGTAGCTCTCAAGCTCTTTGTTTTAGTGGGAAAAGTTGGCAAGATGCTGCCGATTTGCACACAATAACTCGCCATCATTCCTTCCACAAATGGAGCCGGAGCTCCACGTGGCTGGAGAGCTGGTACAAGATGTGCGTTTGGGAAACATGTTGCCGTAAGAAATCAAAGTAAATTGCATAAGGACGTACTGCTATTCTTATACGCGCACACACGCTCAACAGATTTCCTGGCACACTGGCAGCCACTGGATGCCAGGTGTCTCCACACGCAGATATTCTGTGGAACAGCAGAGCACTGCTTTGATAAAACAGCTTTAGAAATATTATTGTTTAACAATAATGAAAGCAGAATTGTATTTGTAGGGCGTATTTCATAAGAATGAGCAACCTTCTTGCGTTTTACACAGCAGGTGTAGTTCCACACTTTGATCAGGCAACCCTTTATGAATATTTGTTTTTCTCAGTTTTAGGCAGCCACTCAACATCAACCAATTTGCAACCATTTGGATTGGATTGGATGAACTTTCAAAAAATAAAACAAATAAGTGTGTGTGTTTTCTGTTCTCAGAGTGAAGCATCAGGTGGAGTATCTGGGCCTGAAGGAAAACATCAGGGTGAGGCGTGCTGGCTACGCCTACCGCAGAATTTTCAAGAAGTTCCTCAACAGGTAATGACCCCCCCTTGTCTCTATGTGGTGCTGTGTAGCACCTCCATGCTGCACTCGCACAAAGTTACTGGACCCGACAGTCCAAGTTTCAAGAGAAGGAAGGAGATTTTTCTTTTTTTTTTGGGCTTTACAAGAGAAGATTGGTGGGGTCTTGTTCAGCAAAATAACATGGAATTGGAAAATGTCGGAGAACTACACACACCAAATCCCAGTTTGTGATTTTATGATGTAAATAAACCATGCTGAACTGCCCCCGCAGGTACGCCATTTTGACCAAAGAGTCCTGGCCGACGTGGCGAGGGGATGAAAAACAAGGGGTCCTTCATCTGCTGAGGTCTGTCAACATGGACCAGGATCAGTTCCAGCTCGGTCGCACCAAGATCTTCATTAAAGCACCCGAGTCGGTAGGTGTGACACCTGTCTCAGCTTTGGACGGCCCCTGAATTTGTTTATGACCTTTTTAATTTTTGACACGCTGTTCACTTACTAACAATTATTAAATGAAGCAGGAGGATAAAACTGGTCACATGGAAAGAACAACCCCAGTGTTTAAAAGGTCACTAGTGTGCCAGACTAGTGATGAAGAAGAGGACACACACACACACACACACACACACACACACACATATATATATATAATCTAACACAAGCACAGTCTATGGCTACAGGATGGGCTGCGGGCTTCTCATCATAAAGGCTTGTCTTTTTCCACCATAACTGCTTTTTTTCACGTTTCCCATGAAAGCAGCACTTTGTGTGAGGCCGCGCGCCCGTTTGCATTTCTACACATCATGGACAAACACTGGGCGCAGACACAGAAGTGTGTGTGGAAGCGAACACACAGGCATCTTAGTTTTAATTCCGGCTTTTACAGCTGATCCTGAATGCCATTACTATTTGACCATAGCCTTATATGCCAAGAGGAACCCCCACCCCTCCTCTACCCAGCTCAGCTCATCAAGACGTTCTTGTGAAACACAAATCAGAAATCACACGCCAGCCTGAAATGAGCTGCCAGTCTTCTCAAAACAAGCGCTCCTCTCTAATGCGACACTGTCACCGGCTAATGAGGCGGCTGACAACGTGGTTTTTTGTCCGCTCGATGTAATAAGCGTGAGTTTGTTTAGCGGCAGATGTTGGAGAGATGATCCTCCTTCAAAGTGGTGACGGATGAGCAAGCGAGCTGATTAGAGCCGAGGAGAGACATGTAGGTGTTGGATGTTTTGGATTGGACGGCTCACACATCAACCTCAGCCTCAGGCATCAGTGAAGGATTAATAAAGTCTGTCTGTCTGTCTATCTAGCTAGCTAGCTATCAGCTCCAGAATAGTTAATGACAGAGATTCACATAAGAAATAACAAAAAAATAAGAGAAAAACTGGTTGCACATCTCCTCCCTTAACAATGAGGCCACTTTATTAGGTTCAGTGTTCAAGCGTGTGTTAACACATATCGCTAGCCAGCCAATCACATGACAGCAACTTAATGCATTCAGGCATCGTAGCAAAAACATCTTGCTGAGGTTCAAAGTCAGCGTCAGGAAGGGGAAGAATAGAAAAATAGGCATGCAAGTGACTTTTGACATGACGGTGGTGATTTCTTTTTTTTCTGTGGCTGTCGGTGCCGGAGGTGCTGCTAGGTGCAACTATTTCGCTGCTGATCTACTGGCATTTTCACAACATCACTGGCTCTAGAGTTGACACTGAATTGTCTCATAGAGAGAAAATATCCAGCGAGCTGCAGTCACGGGGAGGACAACGCCTTATTGATGTCAGGGGTCATAGGTCAGAGCGGTTGGAGTGCCATAGAAACGCAACAGTAACTCCACACAGATAGGTATTTGTATGTAGTAGATGGTACATAGAGGATCAGTAGATGGATAAAGACACAGTGTCATTTAATCAGCCTGGAAATAAATTCAACCAACAAAGCAATGAAAACCTTTATTCTGACGTCACGGTTTATGCCGAAGACTCGTTGGTTTCTGGTCCCAGTTTGCTGGTCTGTGCGGCGATGGGGTTTGTGTGCTGCCTCCCTGTGGACGGCAGCCTGCGAGGAGCAGAGGCAGGATGTTTAGTCTGGCAGGGAGGCTGCCGAGAGGGTGATTGCGAAGGAAATGACACAGATTGGTGCGTGTCGACTCAGGCGCTGCTCTTTGTGCAAGACTCGGTACAATTGCGTAACAGGGGAATGATGTCATTTCACTGGACATATTAGTTGACCAGAGCAGTATCAGTGACTCACTCTATATGTGGAGTCACATTATCCCCCCCTGTCTGATTCAGACCAGTAGTGTCAGTCTATTGTATTCTAAACATAGAATAGAATAGAATAGAGTAGAAAAGAATAGAATAGAATGTCTTTATTAATCACACATTTGGGAAATCTAAGTATTCACAGCATCAATATAGTGCGAAGAGAATAAAAAATATATTAATTAAAAATAAATAAAATAATTTAATTATAAATATATATAAAATAAAATTTGCAGGCCAATAACTTTGGCAATTCTTGTTGAAATTACCTCAACTTGTGCAACACTTGTGAAATCGGTCCCATAATAAACTTATGATGTTCAACACCTAAACTGTTCAATTTCATTGAGCTAGACTTAGTAGTTTCCAAGATAAATGCCTTTAAAAATGATGTCAAATCTTTTTTTGGGGCACCCTGTATTTTTAGGTTGAGAAAAGAAAAAAACAAGATTCTTCTTTCCTTCCTTCCCATTGAAGCTGGACGAGAACAATCATTGCCTGATTCGCCAGTCATCCAGCTGAAGTCAATACAAGGTTTAATTCAAACTGCTCATTTTGAGAAAAAAGGCCGGTGGGCTTTTCTTCCTGTCGGCAGCTCAGAGTTATCAGTTTGGCCGTTATCGCCGAGATGTGCAGCCAGCACGCGCTCGCTCGTCTCTGTCTCCTCAAGCATGTTCACTATGTGCTCTCATTCCTTCTACTCGCTCCACTGGTGCGTGTTTGGGTTCGTGCACCGAGGTATGTCGAGTCTCTCACCACCGTCCCCCCGTCCGTCCCTGCAGCTCTTCCTGCTGGAGGAGACCAGGGAGCGCAAGTTTGACGGCTACGCCAGGACCATCCAGAAGGCCTGGAGGAAGTACGTGGCCCGCAAGAAGTACGTCCAGATGAGGGAAGAAGGTGAGAGAAGCAGCGTCCGGTGGGTCCTCACCATCCCGCCCATCCCTCCATCCCAGCTCCTCACTCTCTCTGTCTCCGGCCTGCGTGTCTCCAGCTTCCGACCTGCTGTTGAACCGGAAGGAGAGGCGACGGCACAGTCTCAACAGGAACTTTGTGGGCGACTACCTGGGCATGGACGACCGGCCGGAGCTGCGGCAGTTCCTGGGCAAGAGAGAGAAGATCGAATTTGCAGACAAAGTCACCAAATATGACCGGCGCTTCAAGGTTGGTGTCTGTCAGCGCGCAGCCACAACTCAGAAGCAACCGGCAAGGCATTTAGAAATCACATTCATCTTTTTTTCTTTTTTCTTTTTTCTTTTTTTCTTTTTTTTCAGGCCATCAAGAGGGACTTGATCTTGACCCCGAAGTCTGTTTACCTGATCGGTAGAGAAAAGGTGAAACAGGGACCGGAGAAAGGCCTGGTGACCGAGGTACTGAAGAGGAAGATCGATGTGGAGAAGATCCTGACAGTGTCTCTCAGGTACCAGGATCAATTTTTCATGCCAAAAAACATCATATTGTGGATAACAATGGTCAACTGGCGGAGTCTCAGGACCCAAATCATTTTTATCCTTATCATAAATTTATTCCACAGCACTCAAATTTATCCCACAAAAATTAAAAACACTAGACCACCCCTCTGCTTTTGATCACTGCTTCAGAAAGTGTGCACTAGAATACACAATCCTGGAAATCATTCATTTGTGATGTCACAAAGAGCACAGGCACCTCTCCCAGCTTAATGACAACACACAGCCAAGTGCTTGTTCTGCCCTCTGACACCACCTAGTGGCCGCGCTGTTTTGTCCCCTTTCAAAACAACTCCAAAAAAGTGTCGGCGTTAGCAGGCAGCTAAAAATCTTTGTGTTATTTCCACATAAAAAAAGTGGTTACTGAACTTATCAGACTTGTGTTTTTTGTTTTGTTTTGAACTCATCAAGCTTTTCCAGAGCCACTGTCTGGATTTCTAACCACACGACTTCCAATGTCCAAGTTACATGGGGTGCAGCGTTTATTAATCCCACCTCTTGGATAAGTAGGAGCCTCCCTTTGTCTGCGCGGGCCTCAGAGATAACGCGCAGCCAAGAACGTTCCGTCTGCTTGTTTACAACGAGGAAGGGAAATCAAAGGCGGCGACATAGTTGGGAGGCCTTTGTTGTCGATGGGAACTCTGGAGAAGCCGCTTCAGACGTGGAATTCACAGGAGCGGCCGGCGTGCGCATGTGGCTTTTGAGTCAGCGGGGTAATACGGACCAGGTGGCGCAATAAGAAAAGCAGCGGTTGTAAAATGCTCATCAGAGAGGAACAAAGTATCCTTGTGCAGGTTACGGGCTCCGAGCTGTCCCCCCTCTGTGGCTGCGAGCCGCTGTGTGAGAGCCCTCTCTGTTTCTATGTAAATGTGAAAGGTGACTCCGAGTCTCCATCTCAACTTCCATCCAGGGAGACCGGAGCGGTCACGTGGCTCTATAACATCTGCCTCAATCCACTTTCATATTTTGTCCATTCTTTTCTTCTTCTTCTTCTCAGTACAATGCAGGATGACTTTGTGATCCTGCACGAGCAGGAGTACGACAGCCTTCTGGAGTGCGTCTTCAAGACAGAGTTCATCAGCCTGCTGGCCCGACGCTTTGAGGAGAAAACCCAGAGGAAGTTACCACTCAAGTTTAGCAACACGTAAGCAAACACCAGTTTGTAACCTGAGGAGGGAAAAATACAAAGAATTTCAAGAACACCACAAAAACAAGCCATCTGTGTTCCTTTTGCAGGCCTTTTTCACATATATATTCACATGTCATGAGAATAAAGGAGAAAATATGAGGAAATTCTGCAAAAGAAGATTCTTTTGCTGAATTTGAGTTGATCCTTCCATGCACTGTACATGTATGTCCTGCAGACTGGAGATGAAGTTGAAGAAGGAGAACTGGGGCTTCCTGAGTGGTGGCGGCTCCCGGCAGGTTGTGTTTGTCCAGGGTCAGGGCGACGTACCGATACTGAAGCCTTCCAGTAAATCTCTGCAGGTCAGCATCGGACCCGGCCTTCCAAAGAACACACGTAAGTATTATTAGATTCATAACAATAACAAAGCAGACAGAAAAGCTTGGAGAAAATCAAATATGAAGGTCACATGAAGAGGGATGATGAATCTGATAAGACCACAGGGAACACTTTGAGATGTTTGGCAGTGCAGTTGACAGCAGGCTTTATTTGACTTATATTTGTATATTGTTTCAAAGTATTCCTCCATATTTGATCCTCAGGTCCTACAAGAAAGAACTTCAGTCACAGTCGCTCCAACGGCTCCAGGACCCACCAGAACATCCCGTCTCGAGCAGCTCCGGGACCTCCAGGTAGGGTTTAGATCAACCCGCTGCTCCGAGTTCAGTGCCAGGCTTGGACGTCTGAACGCTGTGTCTGAACGCCCTCCTCCCCCGACACAGTCGCTCATCAGAACGGCGGCCTCAAGAACACCAACCACTCAGCCAATCAGAGGAACTCGCAGCATCACAGCCAGCGGAACCCGTCGAACGCCGGCAGTGCCAACCGGCCCTTCCTGCCCACCAACATCCAGCAGCAGAGGCAGCGAGGGGGAAGCCGGCAGCAGCAGCCCAACCTGGACTGTCTGAAAGTCCCCGAGCAAGGGGCCGCAGGGTGAGGGGGCCCCCGCACTGACACACCACTGCAAACACACAAAGACACTCGGAAAGACTCGGGAGCAAATCAGCCACTGGACAAACAGGTCATGATAGATGGATAGATGGATAGATGGATAGATAGATTTCTCACAAAGGAGGAAACATAAACACTCACAAATACATAAAATGAAGGGGAACGGAATACAGAGCATGTGGAATGATGAGGCCTGAATCTGGACATTGCTTATGATGAGACACTTTGACCTGTTCTTCAGTAGAACAGAAGCCGAGGCCAAGGCTCTTCTCTGCTCAGGCTTGTCCATTGTGAACATAATACCTGTTTGCCACTGCTCACTGCGCTTCATTAGAGCATGAAGCCACTAAGTTTACAGGTGGCCTAAATGAGTTCCTATCCAGATATGATACGGCCGCAAGTATCATCCAAATAGAGAGCGGGCCGCTGATGATGTTCTTTAAAGTGTTAGTTGATCAGGTGGTGGTGCGGTTTAGCTTGTAGCCTGTGTTTAGTGTTAGCCGAGTGTTAGTGCAAAGTTTGTAAATCACACACATGGATTTACAGTAACTGAAATGATGACTTTGATGTATTTTTTTTCATTTTTCTGACATCAAAGGGAGAAACGGCCGACTTCAAATGGAGGAATGTGAGTTGGAGTGTTTGCACTGTTTTGAGTGGTGGTGAAACCAAAAACAGTAGCGGGACATGTTTGAATTTTCTGCTGCAGCTGCTGCTGTTCACTGTCTCTGGCATCAAAGTGGATTTCATCTCACTGTCAGAGATCTTTTCACGTCAGTGATGAAACGTCTCCCCCACTGCGTGCCTCCTCTGACGGCATGTTTAAACCCAGAGGAGAAGAGTTGATGCTGTTCATACTATTTAGATTTTGATTTTGTTGATCCTCAGTTAGTTACGTGGGACTCTAATACTGACTTAATCTCAAAGTTCAGAAATTAGAGTTCAAACTGACTCTGGATCAACACCGTTTTAAACCCTCTTTGGTCTGGCGTAACTTTTAAGTGCGTACACAATCACCATCTTGTGGCCGTCAACGGAACTACAGCAATTTATGCCCCAAAACGGCAGGGAGTGGCATCAACTTGCGGCCCATAATGAGTATTAAAACCAGTATTTCTGAGATGAGTCTTGGAGGAGATCCATCAGCAGTTTCCCTCCACAGATGGTGACTGCGGTGCCACTTTGTTTTAACAGCTTTCTGTCCCTTCCTGAACTGCCCTCTGTGACTGACAGCTGAGCGCTTTCCCTCTCTGCTCTCTCAAAACGTTTCCAGGGCCCACAGGTCGTCGGTCAGCAGGCCTCCACCAGGAGGAGGTCGACCCAAACCAGCACCCAAACCCAAACCTCAGGTGCCCCAGTGCAAAGCCCTGTATGCCTACGACGCTCAGGACACGGACGAGCTCAGCTTCAACGCTGACGACGTCATCGACATCATCAAAGAGGGTGAGACACTGATTTCTTCTTCTGTGTGCAATTTTTAATGAGGATTTATTCTTTATTGATATTCCGAGAGATTAAATGTTGTATTTATTTATTAGTTAGCTAATTATTAATCTCTACCTGTTACTCACTCACTACAAATCTTTATTTTATTGTAAAATTGAGGCACCTTATCTTTCTTTTACTTGTATCCCCATGAAAAAATTGTTATAAAATTGTGGTTGTGAAAATCTTGTTCTTGTTGCTCTTGTTCTTGTTGCTCTTGTTGTTGTTAATTGTTCTTGTTCTTGTTCTTGTTCTTCTTCTTCTTCTTCTTCTTCTTCTTCTTCTTCTTCTTCTTCTTCTTCTTCTTCTTCTTCTTCTTCTTCTTCTTCTTCTTCTTCTTCTTCTTCTTCTTCTGATGTCGGCTTGAAACGTGAGACTGACGTGTTTGTCCCCGTTGCTCAGATGCCTCTGGCTGGTGGACCGGACGACTGCGGGGAAAGCAGGGACTGTTCCCCAACAATTACGTGACCAAGATCTAAGAGGCGGGCAGCAGTGCACAGCACATGGGCGGGAGAGGATGAAGAGGAGGAGAGAGAAGAAGGGCCTGGCGGCCCTCTCTGAGGGACAGGACACACTGTGAGATCCCTCCTGGAGAGAATCTCCCACTACTGCATTCACCGTCAGTGAATGTAACACTCAGTTACACCGTCAGACCAAAAGACTACAAGGGTTGGATTCTGAGGCTCTGCTTTAAAGACTGTTGAAGACCACCGGGGTCTGCTTTCATTCACAGTCTCTTTGATTCAAGAACAAACTATTTATTGTATTTAAAGCTTTTATTTTCCGTGTTCCCTTCACTGTCGTTTATAACTTGCAGAGGATCTGAAGTCAAAAGATTTTTGTGGCATTGGAATGAAGTCTGAATTTAATTGCTGGGGTCAGGCTGTGATTCCTCCTCCTCCTCCTTCTCCTTCTTCTTTACTCTTCACAAGTCTTTTTATTTCTTCAAGATGAAGGTTTGATTTCCCAGTTGCAGACGTGTCACAAGTGAAGTATAAGGAATATTTATTTTTGGTGCAAAACTCAACGTTTACAGGCGGCGGAGCTTCACATGTGTTCTAATGGCTTAAATACCAAAGCAGCGGCAGTTTGGAGGGCTAAAGCAGCGGAGTGGTGACCTGGAAAACTAACTCTGCTGCCATTTGTTCACGCGATATTGGACAGAGTGTTGCTGTCTGTGGAGTATTAGCACTTTATTGGTACAGGTACTACCTTGGACACAGACTTATCACTTAATCACTCCACAGCCAGCAAGTCAGGTGAGTGAAGGACAGGTTGCCAACTTACTGAGGATGCTTTGTTTACATAGAATAATAAAACAGGCATTTTTCAATTTTATTCTATATTTGTGTTTGTGTTCAGGAGGAGGCCTGTCGTTGGTTAGGATTGCATCTTTTTTGTTGTTTCTGAAAGATTTTAGTCTTTCAGAAACTTTTATTCTTCTCTACTCTGCTTCAACACTCACATGGCTGCTTCGGTGATCACTTTCACACATGGAGGGTTTGGGATTTTTGTTTGGTCAAGTTCAAAAGTTCTCTAGGTGACAGATATGTTTTTTTTTTTTTTTTAATGAATCTCTGACACTGCAATTAATTCTAGCACAACCTGTTCTGCACATCTTTTGCACTGTTCAAGCATCACATACACATTCCTCTTGCATGTCACATAACCACATTAGTCAGTGAGGACTGCTGTTGTTACACCCTCTGCATCACCAATTACCGTTTGATCTTGGATGGTTGGATACATGCTGGTGCAATACAAACCGTGTATTTGAATAAAGCATGTCATGTTACTGCTTATTTTATATCAGAACACAATTTATAAAACATTTTGTTTCCCCCGTTCCTCATTTTAATCATTTAACTACCAATTATGTGATTTTCCCAAGGATATTTGTAGGATTGGTACAGAATTTTCCAAAATTACCCCTCTCTTTTTACTGTCAGATTAAAGATTTGTAGAAAACACTTTTTTATGTTATCTGAATTTCTGTCACCCAAAGTATTGGGCTAATTTATGCTGTTTAATCTGAAGTGTATTTCTTGTTCACTGAAAGTGCATCCAAAGTGGAACCTCTCTCATTATGAAGTACCTGTTAGCGCAATAACCCGGCCCACTATGAGGTGCACGGTGTTGTTAATACTAATGGATTTGATTTATTTAGTGCTTTTATAGCCACTCAAGGTGCTTTACGTTGAACCCATTATTCATTAACACCCCATTCACACTGGTGATGGTAAATTACATGTATAGCCACAGCTGACCTGGTTCAAACAGATGGAAGCGTGGCTTCCAATCTGCTCCTCCAACATTCAATTTGGGTGTTGTGTCTTGCCCAAGGACACGTCGACGAAAACTGACTGGGATGCAGCAGGATTTGAACCGCCGACCTTTCAGTCAACTGCCAAGCTGCTCTACCTTCTGAGATACAATCGTTCAGTGACTCTCCTCACCTTCTGCAATGCACCAGTGATTTCACTACAGGGTCAAACTTTATGCATATCATAAAGCTTATCAAAATTCCCCCACCGTTAATGAAATTGTGCAGTGGTGCAGGAACAATTTCAATTTCCTGAGTTTCACTTTTTTTTTCAGCTTGACAATGTAACATTTATATATTCAATATTATAATAAGACCACATTCAATCTTCTGCAATTCATAATTTTTGCTTTGATATTCCAATTTTGAGTTTTCTTTTCCCTTCCCCACCAATTGATACACTTTCCAATTAAAGCAACTTTGTCTTTATTCACAACATTGTTTTTCTTCATAACACATGAGTAAAAGCACCACACTCCTATTTCCACTCCCCTCACATAATTCAAAACACAGAACATGATCACATGAAGCCATGAATCAGTAAAACTTTGCAACACACAAATCCATCTCACTTTGTTTTGTCCTCCATCTAACACTATGCGATTGAGTGTCAATTTTCTTTCAGCTTAATTTCTTCAAACAACATGCAGATTTTGTTCTTTCATGACATGACAACAGAAGCATCAAGCTGAGAATTCAGATCACACAACTCACAGGTGACGCATATGCTACATAAAGCCCAACATGCAGGGGCTGAGTGAAGGTGGTTTGAACTGTGACGAGGCGCTCCATGGTATCACCGATGCTGTAGTAGGACAGGAGACCAGCGCTGTGGTTCAGGTACATTCCCACCCTGGAGGTCAAAGGACCTGCGATAATAGTCTTGGTGCCGTTGTGACGAAACCAATATCCACTTTGCAAATGGTATAAACACCAGGACATGTCATCGGACCCAAATCCACATTTCTTTGACCTTCCTGCTCTGTTGATGTTCCAGTAGGACACCGCAAAACCAGAATAACGATTCCACTCCACTTCCCAGTAACACCGTCCAGTCACACTCTCGCTGCTCATGACCTGTTCCCAGCTGATGAATCTGTCTGGATGGTCATGATAATGCTGAGAGTCGGTTTGTGACACTTTTCTATTCCCATGAGATAAAAGCAAATTGTTGTGTGCTGTATTTGGATCCAGGATGAGTGGACGTGAATATCTGAGGAAGTCCTCTCTGCTCCTGGGTTCTGGTTCTGAAACATCCATGTCGCTCACTGCCTTTGACATCTTGGTGTGTGTCCCCATCAGAGCTTTCAGTAGTGCGTCTCTAGAAAAGTCTTTTCTCAGATCCTCAAAGTATCGCATAGGGATGACCTCCACGCTGTACGAGTCTGGAGACTGACTGAGTGTTGACTCTAAGAAATGGAGGAGAAACTCGGAGGAAAAACCTGTGAGATCTGTGCTCTCCATCCAAGCCAAATTCTTCTTCAGCTCAGCAATCTCCTTTTCCCGCTTCTTCTGAAGCTCTACGACTCGACTGGTTTCTGCTATGCGCCTGGATCGAAGTTGGTCCTGCACCTCAGAGTGTTCTTTTTCCAGCAGTTTCTCTAGCGGTCTAAACATGTCTTTCTGTTCCTTCATGACTTGACAAGCAGAGTCCTCGATGCACCTCATTTCATATTGAAGCTCATTCAGGTCCATCTCTCTGTCCTTGATCCTGTCCCGGATCGCCCCTCTGACGGCCTCTGGCTGATAGTCCCGATTAAAACACGCCACATGTCTCCGCTCGCTATGTTCATCCACAGAGCAGAAAGAACAGCTGCTCAGCTGCTCAGCTTTACTGAGCAGCTGCATCATCTCTCTATGTCGAGTGCAGATGTCCCCCTGAATCGCCTGGGTGGGTTCCACCAGCTTGTGCCTCTGAAATGCTGAAGACTGATGATGAGGCTGGAGGTGAGAGTCACAGTAGGAGGCACGACAGACCAGACAGGATTTGAGGGCCTTCAGTTTCCTCCCAGTGCAGACATCACAGGCCACATCGTCAGCTCCAGCATAGCAGTGATCAGCAGGCACCTCTTGGAGTCCAGTTTTCTCCAGGCTCTCCATCAAAGCTGCTAGCATGGTGCTCTTCTCCAGGACAGGCCTCGGTGTGAAAGTCTTCTTACATTGAGGGCAGCTGTAGATTCTCTTCTCCTCCTCTACGTCCCAGTGGCCTTTAATACACTCGCTGCAGTAGCTGTGTCCACAAGTAGTCGTCACCGGATTCTTCAGAGGATCCAGACAAAGGCAACAAGAAAAGATGTTCCACTCTAGCTCCACGTTTAGCGCCATTTCAACTCGCCGTGTGCTACTTACCCGTAACTAAAAACTGTGCGCCAACCGCCCAGAGAACGCGCACTCACAAGCGGAAATACTTTGAAGTGATGGGGCGGGGACGTTAATACGGGGCGATTATTGGCTGCGGGGAGACCAGGTGGGAGGGGTTCATTTGTTATTCTCTTTGCGCATGCTCCGCCAGCGGTTGGTTTCACGCGCACCATGAGCCATTTTCCCAGCGTGCAGTTCGGGATTACGTCAGCACCGGCGTCGTACAAAAAGAAAACAAAAACGTGCCGATGGCGACGTGCTTGTTCAAATAAAGTTTGGTTAAAAAAAAAAAAAAAAAGACGGCGTATTTCCGTCTCATGTCGGAATAGCTGTCGGGCTCTTGCCCGCCCCCTCACCGTAGGAAGCTGCCGGGAGAAACATTTGTTTCCCCCCTGATCCTGATCCTCATTAACTAACAATTATGTGATTTTCTGAAGGATTGACATATATGTAGGAGTGGTACAGAATTCTTCCAAAACTGCAAAACCTCCTCAAATTACCCCTCCCTTTTTGCTGTCAGATTATGGATTTGTAGAAAACACGTGTGTATGTCCTTTGCATTTCTGTCTCGCAAAGCATTGGGCTAATTTATGGTGTTTAATTTGAAGTGTATTTCTTGTTGACTGAAAGTGCATCCGGAACCTCTTTCGTTATAAAGTACCTGTAAGCACAATAACCCGGGCCAGTGTGAGGTGCACAGTGGTGCACTGTTCTGATCTGTTTCAGAGTCAGACATTGCTTTAGTGCTGCTTAGAGAATTTATTTGTGTTTGCACCACAAACACAAACAAATTCTCTAAATTTTGTGTGTGTGTGTGTGTGTGTGTGTGTGTGTGGAGGAGAGTGGGTTGGGGGTGTGGAATCAGAGTATACTCACTATAATAAACTAAACTACACCACTGATCCATCAGCTTCCAGACGAAGTTCTATATCAAATACAGATTGTAATTTAATTAGTGTTTTATGCTTTCTTCTGTATCAAAGCTCTTCTTCTGCTCCTCCTCCTCCTCCTCCCCCTTCCCTGAAACTACTTTCTCCCTGTCAATACCGGCATCTTGTGTTGTGTTTTTGTTTTCTCACATACACAAGACTCGTGATACGTTAAACAACAACAACAAAACCTGACAAAAATAGAAAGTTTACTTCCTTAAAAGGTTATGTTATGTGAAGCCCATTCAGGAGGAAAACCCACTGCTTTGTCTCCTCAACCCACAGTTTGACCATGCGAGTGGTTAGATGGTGCCAGGTCCACTTAGAATGATAAAAGCTTTGCTCAGGTGTGGCAGGATAGGTGAACAACCCAGTGGGCCCTTATTCAAATTCAATGGCTTACTTGAATGGGTCCAACTCTATTAACATAATAAAACACCTTTGTGTGACCAGGGCAGGTCAACTCTGAAAACCACCTCAAGGGTGGATTTCCTGCTGAAACTGAATACACATGACTGTCCAACCAATTACATAACAAAAGAGACATTTTGGGTGAGAGGCAAAACGTCTCCAGCCACCAAGAACTACTCCAATCCTGAATATCAAAATAGGTGTATGGGAATTTGGATGCACAGATACAGTAATGGTTCATTATGGTAGTTTGTACTGTAAATGTGTAAACGGTATGTAGTTGTATATTTATAACATAATTATCATAACAAGCCATAAACACAATAGAAAAAGGCAAAATTAAATTAAAAAAATTATCAAGTTTAATTTTCACTTTTATATATTTATGTATATGAAAAAATACAGTATTTTTCTATTTACAGCATTGACTACATTGACTTTGTGATTTCTGCATAATCACTACTCCAACTTTCTACAGCAATATTTGCAGCAACTGATTTATTTTTAAGTATGCAGTTTTCTCATAGTCAAAATGATCAACAGTAATGTTACTGTGTTCATTAGAGTAAGTAAGTCTGTATCTGGAAGGTAAGGGTATATATTTAATGCTAACAATCTGCACACTTTAACTTGGTGGCAAGGAATCACAGCAAAAAGCTCATTTATGAAGACTCAGAGCAGAGACCCATTCACAGTTACAGCTTCCTTCACATTTTCCAGTGTGGACTGACTTTCACTTATCCCAAGAGGCGACCTAGACTCCCAGCAATTCAAGGTTTTGTGAAAATCTTTTTGTCTGTGGTGCAGTTTGGAGGACTTAAGAACCACAGTCTCATTTCTCGCCAAATATTTTGTCAATAATCTTTCTTTTCCTTTTGGGGTACAGCCAAGTCATTCTGCCGCTGACCTCTTTCATTTAGAGGTTTGAGTTTCACCTTTTTTCAGCTTGACAATGTAACATTTATATAGTCAATATTCCAATAGACCACATTCAATCTTCTGCAATTCATAATTTTTGCTTTGATATTCCAATTTTGAGTTTTCTTTTCCCTTCCCCACCAATGGATACACTTTCCAATTAAAGCAACTTTGTCTTTATTCACAACATTGTTTTTCGTCATAACACATGAGTAAAAGCACCACACTCCTATTTCCACTCCCCTCACATAATTCAAAACAAGGAACATGATCACATGAAGCCATGAATCAGTAAAACTTTGCAACACACAAATCCATCTCACTTTGTTTTGTCCTCCATCTAACACTATGCGATTGAGTGTCAATTTTCTTTCAGCTTAATTTCTTCAAACAACATGCAGATTTTGTTGTTTCATGACATGACAACAGAAGCACCAAGCTGAGAATTCAGATCACACAACTCACAGCTGACGCATATGCTACAAAAGGCACAGCATGCAGCGGCTGAGTGAAGGTGGTTTGAACTGTGACAAGGCGCTCCATGGTATCACCGATGCTGTAGTAGGACAGGAGACCAGCGCTGTCCAGACAAAGGCAACAAGAAAAGATGTTCCACTCTAGCTCCACGTTTTGCGCCATTTCAACTCGCCGTGTGCAACTTCGCCCGAAACTTTTTTTTTCAAAGAAAACAATTGACTGATTGATTATTTGAGTAGGTATGAAAAGCACCAAAGGCTTTTGCACAAGTTGGTGATGGAAAAAAACAACACAGCAGATCTGCAGCTTATTTACAAAGGTGCTTTTCCTTCTGTATTTACATGACATCTTTGGCAGCCATTCTGCATACAACTGCATCCAGCAAGGTTCCAGTCCTGTCCTCCTGCGGGGTGATCTTATACAGCTTTTTGATCTTCTCCAGGTCTGTCAATGAGGACAGATCTTCCACTGGAACCTGCCTTCCGTCTACCGTGGCTGTGATATCCGACACAAGCTGCGCGCCATCCTCATCTTTGTGGACCAGCACCACCAGGACAGAGTCGTCGCCATCAGAAATCCCAAACCTTTTAAACGCCTCCGAGATGTTGTTAGTTGGTGAGAGGTTGAATATTATTTCTGAAAAAAGACTTCTTGTTTTCATTTTCCTGCTTTGCTGCAGGTTAATAGCTTTGTTGGCAGCTACGAGCACTTGAAAGGGGCTCACCACCATCGTTGCGTTTAGCAAGGCGCCGCTTATTTCCCCCGCCATTGCGTTCTGCCTCAGTTCCGCGGCGTTTTTCACATCCCGGAAAAGTAATAGTGTGACTTTGTGGTCGGGAAAAATCTCCAGTTGGTGTGTGAAACACATGCTGACTGAATGCGGTGCGAAGCAACTCGGAAACGCAACGACACCGGTGCTACAAGTGAGTGTTGTCCGTTCAGATGGCAGAACCAAAAACACGGTGGCATCAACTGAAAATGCAGTTCCTCTTTCGGGGGAAAAAATGTTGAGGAATTTTTTTTATCATTTAGGTGTGCACTTTACATAAAGTTCAAGATTACATTGTTTTCAGGAAACAGAAATTATACGTCAAGATTGAATGACAATCAGCGCTTTCTGATCGAGGTATTTCTCAGCCGGACCGCCAACTGTCCAACGCCTCTTCCGGTTTACCAGGGTGTCGCTCATGAGCCATTTTCCCAGCGTGCAGTTCGGAATTACGTCAGCACCGGCGTCGTACAAAAAGAAAACAAAAAAGCGCCGATTATGCCAATGGCGACGTGCATGTTCAAATAAAGTTTGGCAAAAAAGACGGCGTAATTCCGTCTCATGTCGGAATATCTGTCGGAGCTCTTGCCCGCCCGCTCCATATTCCTGGTTAGTGTGATCAAAAATCGATAACTTTAGCCTGAGTAGGTGTGAGAAACAGCAGCACGTCGCCCCTGATGTCTGTGTGGCCGGAAGCTGCCGGGAGAAACATTTGTTTCCCCCCTGATCCTGATCCCCATTAACTAACAATGATGTGATTTTCTGAAGGATATTTGTAGGAGTGGTACAGAATTTTTCCAAAACTGCAAAACCTCCTCAAATTACCCCTCCCTTATTACTGTCAGATTAAAGATTTGTAGAAAACGCTTGTGTATGTCCTCTGCATTTCTGTCTCGCAAAGCATTGGGCTAATTTATGGTGTTTAATTTGAAGTGTATTTCTTGTTCACTGAAAGTGCATTCATTAGTAAATTACTCATTATGAAGTACCTGTAAGCACAATAACCCGGGCCAGTATGAGGTGCTCAGTGTTGTTAATAAAAATGGATTTATTTAGCGCTTTTATAGTCACTCAAAGCGCTTTACATTGAACCCATTATTCATTAACACCACATTCACACTGGTGAGGGTAAGTTACATGTGTAGCCACAGCTGCACACTGGTTCAGACTGATGGAAGCGTGGCTTCCGATCTGCTTCCAACGTGTGTTGACACTACGGGAAAGACTGACTGGGATGGAATGGGATTTGAACCGCCAACCTTTCGGCCGTCGGACAACCCGCCCCACCTCCTGAGCGACAGTCGTTCAGTGACCCTCTTCACCTTCTGCCAATGCCCCAGTGGATTCACTACAGGGTCAAACAAACTTAATGCACATCAGAGAGCTGATCAAAATTCCCCCACTGGCAATAAAATTGTGTAGTGGTGCAGGAACAACTTTCAATTGCCTCACATGTCCACCAGAGGGAGTGCTATTCCAGGCTGTAGAACAGGCATGGGCAAGATTTTGTTGCAATGCTTTTGTTCATTTTCAATAGACATTAAAGCACATGTTTCCTATATATCCCATGATGTATTTTTTTCCTCCTATTAGGTGGGTCGCCAAAACACTTCATCCATTTGCTCCTGCACCAGCCCCCTCTGGCAAATTTTAAAACCATTGTGGCCCCACCAGTCGAACAGTTTACCCACCCCTGTAGTAGAAATTCACACAAGAACATCAGCAGGTGTTATCATCAGAGGAGGCCAGGACCAAATTAAGACAAGACACAACCTCAAGAGTTATCCAAGTTTATTAATATTTTTTTTAAAACTAATATAAATCCCACAGAATATGATCCTGGCGCCTTTTAAGTCAATGGATGCATGGATACCTGCTTTAAGTACTGCATTTCAACACTCCTTTCAAAATATCTTTTTTTTCTAATTACTTTTTTTTTTTTTTTAAATATTCATCAGAGTGGAAATACATGGCCTCAGTGCACTGTCTTATTCACAACTACTCTTCTAGCCTTTTCTCTCTTGTGCAAGTCTATGCGGGTGAGTTAGTCGACAGTTATTAGTGTTTTTCTTTCAGTGGCAGGCAGAAAAAAAAACTGCAGCCGCCCAACTACAGAGAGACAAAAGGGGGGAGGGAGGGAGGGGGGGAGGGAAGGGAACACAGGGGCCTGAAGTGTGAGGACAAACTAGAAGTATTTATCTCAAATCGGAGCTGTGCACTTCCCTCTAAGTGTGCAAAGCACACACGCACGCACGCACGCACACACACACAGGAAATGAAAAGTCAACGCCGCTGCCGCTATCACAACAAACCCAGGTTGCAGGGTTGTGAAATATCTGACACACATGTGGACCTGAGATCACCTTACAGACACCCAGATTTCACCGTCACCGGCCTGCAGGCGGGAAGGAAACCCCGCCAAAATAAAAGCTTCACAGCAGATCCCTAACAATCGTTCAGGTTAGGAGGAACAGTCTGGAGAGGTGAGGATGTGACATTCTTTTTCTGCTTCTCTAAAGTACATCTGACGAGGAAGATGATGATGATGATGGTGGTGTTGGTGGTGGTGGTGGTGGTGGGAGGGGCGGGGAGTGTGATCATATTAAAGCATGTGCATATTCTGGGACTGATGTGAACACCAGAGTTTTTTTATTTTCCACTCTAGAAATACTGGGTGTGCCCTAATACAGCAGCTGACCTGTTAACATGTTTCCCTAGTCAGGAATGTTTTGATTTACTTAAAAAACATCTTCACTAACAATCCACATCTTCTAAACATAAACTATTGGATACAATGATCGGTAAAATGAATCCTGCAATGTTTGTTTTGTTTTTTTTTTTTTTTAAACCGGAGGCTGACATTCTATTCTAGTAAAGCAAGGCATTGGGTTTTACAGAAAAATGCATCTTTACTAGCGCAGCGAACCTCACCTGCAAAAGTTGTTGGGCCGCGTCGCGCCCGTGTAACATGTGCAAAGAAATGCATTGCAAGGAGACATGCAGAGAAAACAGAACAAATATGACACTTGAGGAAACAATCAAAAGCTACATAAAAGCTTCATAAATACAATAAAACCTTGAACCCTTAATGGAGACTCTGTCGCTGTTGTATTAATATGTGGTAGCTGGCACTCTAGGCTCAATGCTTTGACTGTCAGGTGTTTTGTTTTCGGTTTTTCATTTTCTCGTAGCAGAACTGCGCAGGTAACTCATGCCATCTTTGGTTGACTGCAGCACTGAAGAGAAACTCAAAATGATCTCAGATTAAACCTTTTGACAACAAAAGGGGGGAGGGGCGGGCGTGGTAGGTGGGTGGGTGGGGGTGGGGAAACGACGAATGGCATCAACTCTCGGCAGACAGCTGCGCTTCAATGTCCACCCTGCAGATGGGGCACTTCTTATTGGTGAGGAGCCACTGGTCCACACACAGCTGATGGAAGAGGTGCATACAAGGTAGGCGCCTGGCCAGGAAACACAGGGGAGGACAATGAGACGTTAGGAATTTCATTTTCATTTAAATCTCCACACATGCACAACACTGTGAGGTTGTTCTATCTTTGTTTTTTGTCATTGACTGACGTGTTGAGGAGAGAATGGCAGCCCTGCCTTTGACACACTGACCGGTCTGGTTCACATCTCACACAACCGTGGCTTCCAGTCCAGGGAGCTCTTATGGCATTCTGCCCAGTCTAAATAGCCACTAGTTACATCCTATGTCAGGAGTGTCATTCTTCCAATTAATCATGAAATGAAGCCTCACTTCGACATATAAACACTTTAGTTTTATTAAACTGAGTTTACCCTTGCAGGTAAAAAATAAAAATGCATTCATTTCCAAATCTAAAGGAAAATGATTCATTTTACTCTGTAACTGTTATCTCCACAAGGAGAACTGGCTTATACATATACATATATTACACATATATATGTATAAATATTTATATTTATACATATACACTGAGGTATTACATTTAAATGGCAAAATATAAATCAAAACAAGATTAATAATAATAAATAAAGAAAAGTTCAAATGACTCATAGCTTACTGAAAAAAAAAGAAGCTTCAAACGGCTTTGAAATCAAAATTTCATTTCTGTTTTTTCAAACCGACAGAGGGCAGAAAAATGCTTAGGAGGTGGGTATCAGGGGTTGGGGGGGAAAAAAAAAAAAACATGAGCGGGTGCCAAAAATGCAGTTTCATGAGGCTGGTAATTTTAAGGGACTCTGGGGTCTTGTTGATTACTATACCTTTGGGTTTTTAGGGATAAAAACATACCTCAAGAGACGTAATAAAAACACAGCCACACCTGCCATCCTAGATCTGCTCTCTGTAGTGTAATCGCACGCTGAAAAGTGTGAGCGGCAAACACCCACGGGGGCAGCCATTACCTGACATCCTCCCCCTCCTCCAGTATCGACAGACAGATGGTGCATTTCTCCTCCGTGTCTTCGTCGGCAACCTCGTCCTCGTCCTGCTTGCCGTGCAGCTTTCTCTGTTTGAGCAGAACAGTGCCGGCGTGAGACTGGTGCGCGGCAGCGGCGGCGGCGCTCGCCAAAGACGCCTCCGTCACACTTTAATCCATCATTCTCTGTCACAGCACTTCTCCAACTGCTCAGCTTACTTTTACTGAAACATTTGCTTACACATCTACAGTAATGCTGCCTATTACGGAAGAGGAGTAGGGCCACAAGAAGAGAAAAAAATTAAGATAGAATTTTTTTTTTCTCCAGGTTTCCAATTAGAGAATAATGTTGAAATTTCAAGATTAAAGTTGGCGTAAAAAAGATGAAATTTATGAGAATACAATTGAAAATTTTGCAATTAATGGCAACGTGAAGTAGGTGAAAATGTCGAGAATAAAGTGGAAAGGCTCTGCAGGCAAGTCTAGTAGAGTACTTCCTTTTCGCCAGTTTCTTGATTACTGTGGGTGAACCTTGTGGTATACACCTGTTTTCGACAGTTAACTTTTCACTGTGGGTACCTGGGTTATTCATCCACCATCCATCCAGTCTACTCGCCAATTTCCACTTTATTTGCATCGACTTTATCCATGAAATTTCTATTTTACTCATGCAATTTTTTTTTTTTTAACGTCAACTTTATTCACAAAATTTCAACTTTATTCACAAAATTTTGACTTTATTCACGAAATTTCATTTTAAAACTCGAAATAAAAACTTAAAAATCGCCTCCCTGTAATATTTTTTCCTCTTCTTGTGGCCTTAATCCTCTTTCATAGCCTACAGACAAGGTAGCAGGGTTAGAAAACATTACGTTGCTTCGGGGACAGAGAGAAAATTGATCATTTAAGTGGTGAAAACAAGAGTTATTTAGCCATTTACCCAAAAACAAATCACAGTTATCCAAAGCAAGTCATTCTTAGAGCCGAATTCCCCCCTGAGACAACACTAGCAGCTACTGTACACGTGAGCAGAGACATGATTCCAAATTGATTTGTTTCATTATTTCTCACCGATTCTGGGGATGCGTGCATATTTTTCCCAATAGATGCCCAAGCTTCAGGGGTTAACTGTGGGTCAATGTCTCTCTCCAACACCTTCTGTATTGGGTGGCAGGGTATTAAGATTGCTGGTTTAGATACATTCGCAAACCTCTACGGAACCCCTTTCCCCTCCCCCTCCACCACCAGCCAGCTGCAAACTCACACACTACGGGTATTTTTTTTTTTTTTTTGGCAGTATACCGGCAAAACACGAAGACATGTGAAAATGAGCCTTGGAAGATCGGCTGCAGCTCTGTTCCCGGGACTAACTGCAGCAGACACCCACAACTATCTGATAGCATCCACAACATCTGGCCGTATTATGTACAGAAGCGAACACACACACGCACACACAAACACGCAGCACACAAACGTGCGCACGTGTTTCCATTCCCTCACCTTCTTGTACTTGTGCGGGTAAGTGCACCTCTCTATGGTTCCCTGAGAGGCTCCTCGGTTCACAGTCCCCAGTCTTTCCTCTAAATGCAGCAGGTCCTGGAATGACAAAACGGTGAGAGACAAATTTGATGAGCGATCGACACAAACCAACACAGCTGAGCTTGCCACAAACACGACGGTCAGTCGCAACCAAAAAAAAAAAAAAGAAGCTGAAAAGTGTTAAAATGAGCAAAAGTCCACATATGAAGAAGGAGTTTAAAAAGCTTTAAACTGTCCCCAATTGTTCAAAATTCTACCAAAAAAAATGGGTCAATAAACTCCTCAGAAAGAATTTCATCCTTTACCTCTATTGATTTGGTATAGACCTTTTGTGCCGGAAGCCTTTTGTGACGTCACAAAGAGCACTGACACCTCTCCCAGGTTATTGCGGGCGCCTTGTTTTATCTCCTTCCAAATATGTGGATTGAACGCTACAACAAAACACTCAATTTTACAGGAGGCTGTAAATTTGGGAATAAATTGTGAGGCTGCTACAGTGAAGTCTCGGATTGAAACTAAAAGATCTGAGCATGGTGCAGGACCTTTAAATTAAAACAGCATACTCTCATTGTCAGTAAAATAAGATATTTTAATAGAAACTCACCAATGCCCCTGAAGTCATTTATTTAGGGTTGTAGCACTAAATTTATGTGCGCTTTATTGCTGTTCATGTCTGATTTATGGCTGTTTCTTTATGTTGGCTCCTCGTTAGGTTCCTTGCAAAGCCTGCTCTTAATTTGAACAGTTCTCACCTCATAGGTTCTTCCAAAGCCAGTCATTCTAGATGAGATGTACCGAATGTGTGGGTAGGTCACTTCAGATATGCCAGTGTGCTGTGTGACAGAAGAAAACAATTGTTTGTTTTTCTTTAATCATGCACTTGTGTTCTTTTGATGCATTATTTGATTTTATTCAACATGTTTTATTTGTTTCTTTATTCACTCTTCTCAGTCCAACTTCCTTTTTTTTTTTTTTTTTATGGAGGCACTTAACCAATACTGGCTTGAAGACGGGCCACTTGTTTCGAAATTAAAGCCAACTATTCTTCCTCTTAAAAAAAGCACAAGTGTTAAAAACCAAAGGGACCAGTTGATTGTAGTAGCTCAAAACTACTACTTCACCATCTCACACCAGGTCTCCAGAATGCCCCAATGGTCGCATTTTAACCCCAAAATTTGCGGCAGCAAGTACATTTTTTACATCTACTTGCACATGTGTGACCAGCTTTACTAAAAATATTTTGTTGCTGACAAACCTCTGATCTATTTACAGATCAGAAGTTTGTGAATTTAAAACATTATAGTTTCTACTTTTATTATTTATTTATTGATAAGTATTTATCAGTAATACTGTAAAAATAAGAGGGAATGTGAACATTGGCTTTGCAAGTCCATTTTAAACTGCCCCCCCTCGATGTTCTGCTTGTGCCCCTAAAAGTTTAAACTCAGTCTGGAGCCCTGCACATCGTCCTCTTGTTGATCATACATTATTATTTTATGCAAAACTCCTGAAATCAAATATTGCCATTTCTAATCTTTTTGCATCACTGATAAGAATCTCTGAGAAGCTGTCAGAGGGCTGTTGACTGTGAATGAACAGATTTACAGAGAATCACTTGCATATTCTTTGGTAGGTGCGGTGAGAGTTATGAACGTGCTCATCACACTTGGAGGAAAAACGACCAGATACCTCTTTTATTTATTTATTTATTTTTTACCCCTTTTTGCTACAGATGAGATGTGAGGTGCGAGGTGAACGATGTTTGGGGCTCAGAGGGAGAAAATGAGCAGAAATATTTCAGCCCTGCTCACTCAGTATCTATCTCTCTATCTCGAGGGCTGTAGATTTGTCGAGTGTGCACACGAAATGCTTAATGACGCCTCTGTTAATTGCTGATCCATTATTCATGAGTTTCACCAAACCATGCCTGAAATAACCAGTGTTGTAAACAACATTGATCTTGAAGCCAGACTTTGAATAAAAGAGCCCCCTCTCCACTCTTCTACCCCCCACCCCACCTGGTATTTATGCTAATGTATGCCGGTGTACTCACCATGAAGGGGATGGGGAAGTGGTGCAGTCTGGGGGCTGGGTGATAATGGTGCAGGTGGGAGTGCAGGTGCCCTGACGGAGGGTAGGGGGCCACGGTCTCGATTCCGAGCTCCCTGTTGATGAATGCGAGAAGGAAAGAGAAGAAGAGGTGTGTGACCGTCGTGCGAGAGAACCTGACGGATCCGTCAGTGTGTGTGGAGCAGGAAACTGCGGAGAAGGATACCGACCATGCAGTTCTCTGCTCGGGCTGCCGGGGGTGGGAAGACATGGTCTGCGGCACGTGGATGTGGTGGCCGTGGCCGTAGTTGGGGTGCATTCTGTGGGGGTGAGGAGGGGGGCGCTCGTGCGCTCGTCTGCAGGAGTCGAGAAGTAAATTAGATTTGTGTTTTTTGCTGCTGTGTATTGTTTTGTTTTTTTTCTAATAATCACACTTTATTTTATTTTCAGAACTGTAACAAAACAATACTTATAAACATACATCATTCAATAAGTGGTCTGAACAAGGAGAGAAGATTGAAATATCGTAAAAAGTAAGGAGACGGAAAAAAAACAAAAGACAAAAAAGGGATGATAAATTATATAAGATGATAATGATGAAACAAAATAAGAAAAAGGAAAAAGAAATCAACAACTTAATGGCAAGTGAAAATAGGTATCCTTGAATTTGTTAGCGAGTATTTCTTATTGCTGGTTCATTCACTTTGGAACCTTCCAAGCCAGGATTTCCACTCTGTATTCGTAAATTAATTGTCAAAGTGGAAAACTACATGTTATAAAATGCAAAATGCAAAAAATGTATACAAGAGAAAAAAAATGCTAATGAAGTGGGAGAAGAAACTGAACAGACTGGAGGACGACAGAGCGGCTGAACTCACGTGGGGTGCTGCATCATCCTGCGCCTCTGCACCTCCATCCTCTGCAGCATCTCATGCTGATGGAGCCGCTGCACAGAGGCCCCGAGCGCCGGTATGTGGTGTGGCAGGCTCTGGTGGTCGGCTGGCAGGTGCTGCGCCAGCGGGGCGGTGGTGCTGGAGAGGTGGTGGCCGGACAGAGAGGGCGGAGGGGCGGGGGGCACGGCGTGGCCGGAGGGGTGCGACGAGAGCGGCGGGTGGAAGGTGACGGCGTGGGGGATGACGTAGTTGCCCTGCGCGGGCGGCTGCGGCGTGAGCTGGGGGTTCCCGTGGGAGTGAGGGCAGGCGGAGGAGGACTGGTGGTGCAGCGAGCGAGCCAGAGGGCCGTCTAGGGGGGCGGCGGAGGAGAGAGGAAGGCAGAGGTGAATGATTGGAAATGCAGTCCGAGTAACTGTCTGAGCAACCTTCGCACTGGCAAACTACTGCAATCTACTCGGTCAAGGTGTGACCATCAGGTGGTGGTGGTGGTGGTGGTGGTGCCAGGCACTATTTCAGTCACGACTTGGCCAAGTAAAGTTGAAAATTTGATATCAACACACCGTAAATCAGGGGTGTCGAACACCAAATTTTAAAACTTGGACAAAGTCACGGGCCAACTTTGATATTTATTGAAAAAAATCTTCCTCCAGATAGAACAGTGAACCTTTTTATATGGACCCAAACTCGCCAAACAACAGAGCAAGTGAGGCTGCAGCGTGATTCAATAGAGCGTCTCCTTCACTGATATCAAACCAGTTGGTTTTTAAAGAAACATACTCAGGACAATCTTGACCTCATAGCTTGAATCATCGTCCTCCATGTTTGTCCTTCACTCATGAGCACAATCACAAAAACATTAAAATAAACAGAATTGTTTTTGTACCGTTCGCTCCCCTCCACAAAAAAAAACTCAAAACATGCAAATCCACGACTCCCTGTATACACTGATAAAAGAGTTTCACGTCGTTATTTTGAATTCTCGCCCTGCACGCTGACGCGCACTCACAGGAAGGATGCATGTAGTGTCTGCAGGGCTGCGGCTGCGACTGCGGCTGAGGCTGAGCCACCATGGAGGAGCTGAACGAGTCGACGGCGGCGGGCTGGCTGGGCCCCGGCGTGGCCTGAGAAACGAACGCCGGGGGCCGCGAGGTGGAGCCCGGGCAGCAGGGGTCGAAGGCGGACGTGCTGCCATGGAAACTGGCCCCGCTGCCACTCCGGACGCTGCTGCTGCTCAGGTCCACGGGCAGAGTTTGCTGTGCGGACAGAACAAGCAGGAGAAACTCATAAGTGAGCCCAACTGCAGGGCTGTGACATTATCGAGCAACTTCTCACCTTTTTTTTTGTAGTTTGACAACAAAAATACATGCATGTAAAAATATATATAAAGCCTTGCAACAAAATCAGTGTGTTTGAAGCCCCATCGAATTTAACTCTTCAATGAAATGACTCTTAAAACACTGAGAAAATGGATGAAGTACAGCTATTTTATGATTTATTTCTTCAAGTTCAGCGGGCCGGATTAAAAAGCTTAGCTTAAAAGCCCCCGGGCCGTAGTTCGCCTGAACTAGCATCACCAAAACAACTCCTCAGCCCGTCACGCTGAAACGGACACACAGCCGCACCAGCGGCACCAGCACAAAGACAAGCGGCATAACTTCCAACACAATGGCGCACCTGGTCGTGATAATGGCCTGTATTGCTGCTGCTACTATTGTTGCCGCCACCGCCGCTGCTGACCACAGCACAGGGGGCGGGCAGGGCGCCGGGCTGCTCCGCGGGGCAGCTCGTCTCCTGGAAGGGGAGGGTCCCGGGGGGCTGCGGCGCCGGGTGATGGACGTGGTGGACAAAGTGGTGGGCGTTGGCGTGGGCGTGGCCGTGCTGCGAGCCCACGGCCTGCTGGGAGGACGACGCCTGCAGGCAGCTGGGGTGCGAGTGGCTCAAGGGCAGGTGACCGGGGGACGGCCCTCCGCACGGGGAGTGCTGCTGGCAGCAGGAGGGCAGGCGGGGCAGGGCGGCGCCGGCGGTCTCTCCGGATGTGCTGGACAGAGCAGGTCTGCTGTCATCTGGGCGCAGGAGGAAAGAAATCACAGCAGATTGGGGTTTTAGTGGAAATTGTAGAAGTGCCCGTTGAGCGCACGCCATGGATGTATTATAAGAACTGGACACCGACGATATGATTTTCCCCAGTGGCCACTCGAGGTACTGCAGCAAAAAAAAATCCCATGGGGCCCAAAAAGCATTTTTCCCACAGACCGCAATAGGAAAATGTGGCGGACGGCTCTTACCCTCTGTAGCCGCGTGCGAGCCGAAGCGCCTGGCCGCTGCGAGTGCAGACTTTCAGGCGCAGAGCCCGCGCAGCTCGTGGAAGGACCCGGGACGTCGTTGAGCTCTGAGGTAGAGGCATGGTAGGATGATGACGCCGAGGACGACCTGACGGTTTGAGGGTGAACGCTGCCGGAAGTTGTTGGCACGACTGAGAGATCTGCAGGAGGGCAGAAAAGAAATATTAAAAAACAGAAACGTGAATTAAATGGGGGTGTTTTCTCAGAGATGAGCGGCTGCCGGGGGGTCTCGCTGTGCGCCGCTATTAATCAAACAGCACCAGAGTCGACTGTAGTGCGAGGGTGCCGCGCAGGCTTGGCAGACCTTATTAGCATCCGTGCGTGTGTGTGTGTACGCCTGCTCCATTTGCTTTTCATATTTCCAAATTGATTTAGCCTTGTTCTCCAAAGAAATGCAAATACAGAGACACTCGGTGCTCGCTCATTTTTTTTAATGCCACTAGTGAAGGTGAAGGAGAGAGAACATCCCAGCCAGAAAAGCACACACACATGCACATGTGTTTTGTTACACAGACACCAGCAACATAAGCGATTGTTGTAGTCTGATGATTAGTTATGAGCATTAACATGGCGGACTTGTCGGCAGTATTGCAACAACAAAAACAACATGGATGTACTTGGTTAATTTTATGATTTTAAATGATTTTTATGACATCACATCTCATTAAAAAAGAGAGTTTATAGAGGGAAGAGAATACAAGGATGAGCACCACAGTTGGAATTTGCTGATAAGAGCAAATGACGACATCATCTCCTGCTGGGAGTGGGTACTCAGCCCACCAATTAGAGTGCAGTTTATTTTTCCATAGCTGACACTAACATGAGAACAAGGGACGCAGGTGAAACGACTGCACAACAAGTGACTCAGTATTCATTGGATTGCAGTACGCTTTTCTACCACTAGGTGCTTACAAAATCACATTTGGCCTTGAACGGAGCAACTTGCTAAAAACGAGCACATTCATTTCAAATTGAAGTCAGTAAGTGAGAAACAACCTCAGAGAAGCTGAGCTAAAAAGAGGCAGATTGACAGCTGAGATGTTTGGGAGCTGTGTGGACTTGATGCAGTGCTCACCATCTTCATCCACAGTGAGGTCGACCACCTCCCCGGCGCTCTGACGCAGCGGTTGGATGACTGTGGACAGCCTGTGACGTCCACGCGGCTCCTGGAGACGATTCTGGGAACAGCTACTGGCCCAAAGTCTGCCGATGCCTCCGACCGAGTGCGACCTGCGGACACAGTGTCTTTCATTTCAGCTCTGATGCAAATGAAAACGGAGTGAATTAAAGATGGTGGGCTTGGATGTGTCATTGTTTTATTTTAAGTTCTCTTCCAGATCATTACTGTAAACCAACAGATTAGTGTGAAGTTTCAGTCTGACTGGGAGGCTTTCTAGTTACAACATGAACGGAAACACATATTGAGTGCAAGAATACCAACAAATGATCTGATTGACACAACGGGATCAAAGTGAATTTCAAGCTTTAAGGATATTATTTCTTTTTCAGAGGAATTATTTTTGCTGTACTGCTTGTTGTATTAACACTCCCTGTGCCTCTACAGCCTGCCTTCAGTCTGCCCCCCCCCTCTTTTGCTTTTTAATTTTCTCTCTCAAAGGCTCCTGTCGCTCTAACCTCTTGTTCCCTGAGACTGGAGTGAAAGGCTGGGGAATAACTGCATTGCCCCCACAGTGCTATAAAAGCCGGGCGACCGAGGGGGAGGGGAGGGAGTGAGGGAGAGGCACAGGGGACGCGAGACTCGCGAGTGTGCGGGAGTGCCGTAAAGCCGGATACCATGGAGCTTTGTGGCTGGGGGATTTCACTGCTGCTCCCTGTGAGCGGGGTTGAAAATGCACACCGGTGGAGGGGGAAGGAAAAACAACACGGCAAGAAGGCAGCGAGGCAACAGGGCTGCCCTTTGATATGATGGTGACACGACATGGACCACCAACATTAATAATCGAGCGTCACAATTTCTGCTTGATATTCTTCTTTTGTTTGCACTTTCTTCTATTTATAACCTGTAATTTAACGAGCCAGGGTCAATAAAAAGCTTTGAATTGGTTTCACGTTTAATATTTAACCTTTAATTAATTGAGGAAGCTTAATGGTGGAAATCCACAGCACATCTTTGCCTGGTCCAAACATAGAGGAAAGAAATATATTACTTTAACAACTGTTTGAAATAAAAAGGACCAATGGAAAATTTAATTGGGGAAGGGGATAATGGAAAATAAAGTGCCTTTTTATCCTTTTACTCTCTATAACTCTTCCCCGCTGTGTGACAGACAGCGTTCTGGACATTCTTCCTGAACTCAATGGCAAACAATGCACTCAGAGTTTAGGAAACCTTGCTTATCCGTCTGCCTCTGCACAATTTGACTGTTTTGCACATCTGTTTTGGAACTTTGCTAATAATTTGCTGTAATTTTGTAACTACTGGATTTATTTTATTTTTTGTATTGTTTTTTAAGTGCTGCAACAGTGTAGTATCAATAAAGTACATTTCTTTAATATGTTTGTACTACTATGAAGCAGTTCAGCTCTTATTACACTGAAGGGTGTGAGGGTGAGTGGGGGAACGTTGTTGTCCTTTCTGCTGTTTGAGATAAGACGGATTCCCATTAGCTTAGACCATCTTCATCCCATTTAAATTTCCTCGGAGACGCGCTGTACAATGCAAGTGGAACAGAGGAGGAATCTTATTAACGCTGCAAATAAAAAAAAAGGGAAAAAAAGAAGCTAAAGTTGTGTCGTTTTTGCACGTGTGCAAAAATTCCCCAAAAGTGCAGGCAGGAGTGGTGGGTGTTGGTGCGCGCTGGGACGCGCTGGGATCTGCTTGGCCAGAACCTTCATCTCTTGATGGACCCCGGGGGGCCGAGCCCCAAACCGCCGGGGAGAGAGCAGGCGCTAATTAAGTTGACCCGGGATTGTTTGGTAAATATCTGTTTACCGCCGTGGCCTCCCGGGGCGACGGAGGAAAACAGCGCGCTGTCAACAAGAACACTGAGGGGAACGGGCGTCTGGGCGAAGCCGAAGCTGCTCCGGGAAAAAAAAAGGTACTGTGAGCCACAACGCCGCAGACCGGGAGGACCGAGCGTGTGCAGCAATGCTGCGTGCGGATTACAGCGCCGCTCTGCTCTGCACGGGTTAAAGGCAGCGGCATCGTAACTGTACGGCAGTGTGTGAAAATGTAAAGCATCGTTGTACTGACAAACAGGCGAATATAAAGGAATAAATATAGCACAAATCCAGCCTCTCAGACCACCGTGCCAGGCTTTCAGAATATATATGCTTGAAATGTACAGAATCACAATGGTAGGGAGGACAAAAGCAATCAAAGCAGAATGGAAATGTGATTCAAGGGACTGTCGTACAACAAAATGATTGAGAAAAGAAAAAAAGTCCATTACACATAATGATTTGCATGCATTTGTTTCATATTTCTATACTGTGGTGCCTTTCGCATCTCAAGCCGCTACCCGCTCTACATGCTGCTGAAAAACAGAGGAGCTAATGTTGTTGAAATAAAACGAAGATTAAAAAAAGAGAGAATGTCACCCGCAAAATGAGAATCTCTACATAATGTACAACCAACTTAAAGAACAGGATGGGAATTTGTTGCTGGAATTAGAAATGTGTCAAATTCCAAGAGATCCAACAGAGTCTGCGATCCGTCCAGTACCTGTGCTCTTGAAGCCGGCTATGAGGAAACATTGGTAAAGTCGAGTTTGCATAATACAGAACCTTGAATACTGATGGTGTGAACTGGGCAGGCTGTTGACGGCGTCTTTTTCCACCCAGTCAAGTGCAATGAAGTCGCACGCAACGGCCAGCGGTTGCCCACCTGAAGCCGTCTCCGACCGTGACGATCTCCACCTCGCTGTCCGTGGACGTGACGTTGATCTCCTCGCTGGCAGGGACAGGGGGCGCTGGAGCAGGGGTCGACTCGATCACCACCACGTCCTCATCCAGGGCACCTGGGCACAGCGGTTTGCACGGCTTACTATAGCGCCGAAAAGGATGGAAGCCCCTATCTTTGATCAGGTAGACTAGACACACCTTTGTAAAGCAGGCAGGACTGAATGGCAACCCCCACAACACTCGAAAATGAGCCGAGTGTGTTGTAAATGTTTTGCAATTAAACCGACCAGGACCATTTAACAAAGATCACTTTCTTCCTGGATGGGTTCACCTTCAAACAAATTTAGTCAAAAAAGCTCTGTGCACATTAGCTTGAGTGGCCTCCAGAAGAGACGATTACATCTGGAACATTAAAGATTTAGTTGTCCTTACAGTCTCGTGCCTGCTGCTGCTGCTAATCATCCGTCGCAATTTCAAGGTGTGACAGCTGTTGACTCATTTTGACACGCGAGTGAGTCCACAGTATAAAGACGTTTTATTTTAAAATCATTTTTGGCCTTGTACAGAGTGGACAGTGGCAGCCATCACTGTGATAATCCACGGTGGAAAAAGTCAGTCTGGCTGCTTTTGATCAGTCGCTTTACGCTGGCTGACTGTTGTGAATGATGTATTTCGTGGCTTTCTATTTGTGATCCCAACACCTGAAGATGCTTCAAATCTAATATGGCCAAGTTTTTTTTAATCTCTTGTAATACTTAAAAATATCTCAGCCCACACACGTCTTTAAGAATGCCGTGTGACTCCGCTGCACATCATGAGACCTATATAAGCTCTGCAGTATTTCCACGGCAGTTTAGCGAAACATGGCGGGAAGAAATAATGAGGGAGTTTTTCTGAAACAGTCGCTCCTTCACCAGGTCAACTATCTGTTCGTAGCGTTCATTTGTGTGGAGGTCACTGGAACCACAGCTAATGATTGTGGTTCTCGGAGCCACATTCTTCTGGCCTGATCAAATGGATAAATGCTCAACGTAGCGCATCAAAAACCACCTGTTTGGTCCAATCCGGATATCGATTAGTCAAATGCAGATGGTTTTATGAACCATATTTCATGGTTCCATATTGTGAGCTGTGCTTCTGAGCACGCTGTTCTGAGCTTTTTCAAGTCAGTGACGTCCCCAGTGGGATTTGTTTCCCAGCAGCCTCCTGAGAACTGCTGCTTAGCACCCTCGGCTAGACGGGGTGCCTAACACTCCGGTGGAGCCTGCTCGTGGCTGCACAAACAACAGAACCTTTCTTGACACTGGAAACAGTGTGCTCAGTGATTGATGCTGCTTCCATTTACCACCAACCCTCCAAATCTTAATCATACGGGAGTGTTGGCACTGCCAATATATTCATAGCTGTATTTTTCTAAAAAAAAACAACTAACATTGATGAATTTAAACTTGCATTTAATCAACAAAAGTGACTGGTGACTTGCAGCAAAATGAGCTGTTTATGTTTTGTGAGAGGTGCAACTGTGCCATCAAACAGTTTCCAAGCCTTCCTGCACACACCTGCTCCGACTCGGGGCATTCAGGAAGCCGCTTTCATCACTTGCCCCTGCTGTAAACAAAAGGCCTGGGTTCCCCCTGAGACCTGTTGTTTCTATGCAGTGCTGCGAGCGGCAGCCACAGAGTTTGCTCCCACCTGCCTCCCACCACAGAGCACACAGCTAAGTTTCTGTTCTCTCGTGGGGCCGGAGCATCTAAAGCATTGCCGGGGCTAAATGGCTACAGGAGGAGAAACGATATTCCAAGGTTTACAGGTTCCAGTTAAAAATGCGGGGCTCTTTATTCAACCTGAAAACAAGAGGTTACTAAAATAGGTACACTTTAACAGTGCAAGTTGGATTTTGGACCTGCTAAAAAAAAAAAAAAAAAAACAGGTGCAGAGCTTCAGTTTCCGTTCTATTCTTCAGGGTGAGGGGATCTGAAAAACCGAGGGGAGCAGCTTTAAGGGCTGCCAGAGCCTGTTCACAGACAAAAGCAAAAAAAAAAAACAAACCCTCCCAGGAATCTAGATTAACAATTTATAGAGGAAAAAAAAAATCATATCAAAACTAATAAGGCTATTTAATGTTATAATTTCTGTCTGTTCTCTTTTGCTGTTTCTGAAAGGCAAATATGAGCCATATTTTGATGATTGATTTCCGTGCATGCCAGTCAACACTGTCGGTTCACACTTGTAGTAAGTCCATGCTGGATGTACTGAACAACATGATCTTATATATCATCATCATGATCTTAACATGATCTGAAACCACACCTACCTACTTCTATTTATGAACGCATTTCAGCTAAAATGTTAATTTATAGGATTGATTCACGTAAACTTTTGGTTCGGTATTTATTTAGTAACAACCAAAGACAAAATATGAACTCATGAAGAAAATCTGAGGGTCACATTACTTGCCAGTAAGATTACCTGGTGTGACATGATTCTGGAACTGCTGACCTGAACCAGCATTATCCCACAGTTTATCAGCGAAACACAACAATGCGAACAGCACACAATGTCTGATTCTCGTTGCTTCTCCCGGCCCCTGTGGCCCAAAGAGTTGTGAGTGTATATAGTTTTGATGGAGAAAGAAATGAACAACCTTAGACGATGCAGAGACCACGAGCGCACAGCGGACAGGACCGGCGCTGTGGTTTGCTAATTACCTGTGGCAGCCGCAGCGCTGTTGGGCTGACTGCTGGTGCTGCTGACATCCACGTACAGCTCGTCTTCTGCCTCGGTGGAGGAGGAGGGGGACGAGTCGCTGCTCAGCTCGTCACTGGAACTGCTGGTGCTGTGGAGGAGAGCGTACTTCCGGCGAGCGATCACCTCGCGTTTCTTCCGCTGCAGCAGCAGCCGCTCCTTCTGCTTCTGAGTCCGCGGGGCCCCTCCGGGGGCCGTTTTCACAAAGCGCTTCCTGTGCAGCGGCCGCCGGCTGCTCAGGCACGGCCGTTTCAGCAGCACCGGCTCGGTGCCGGAGCGCACCCACTTGCGGCTCGCGCGAGTTCGACCCAGGACCGAGCGCAGGCCGACGGCCGCCGTTCCGGCGTTTGTCAGCGCGGGGGCCTTGTGCTGGCCCCCCGTTGCTCCGGCTTCCTTGTCCTCCTCTGAGCTCAGAGTGTCAGAGTCCCCGAATCGCAGGCTCGAGGACGGGGAGGAAGCGCAGTCACTGAAAGAGGACTCGCGGTTGCGTTCGTCCTCGCTGGGGTGCTGTAGCAGCTGCACCCTGGGACGCTGAGGGGCCAGCGAGCTCTCGCTGATGTGGTCCTCCTTCAGCGAGCAGTCCGACGGCCCTGCCTGCTGACCTTTCCTTTTCCTGCGGCACGAGAGGCTTCGCTCAGAGTCTCTGTGAGTTCCCGTGTCCCTCAGGGGCAGGTGCCTGGACTCGCACAGCGTCTCAAAATCGCTGCCCGCCTTCCCGATCACCTCCATGTTGTTGGGGTAGCCCTCCATGGGCTCTGGATTGACCAGCGGCTCCTTCAGATTCTCCTGTCTGCTGGGGGCCTCAGACGGCACCTCACTCTTCATGGTGGCGGGTCGGTCCTCAAAGGGCAAACAAGAGCATTTGCAGTGGTTCCTAGGCGTCTATGGGGGACATGAAGGGAGAAACTGGGTGAGAGAGAAGCTGGCGGGGGTGGGGGAGAGAGACTATCGGACAGCTCCAAAGGCTAAAGAGAAATAGGAGCAAGCACAAGGACACGGCTAGTTCACTGTTTGGTTGTGCGTCAAATATTACGACGACATAAGAACTGCAAGTGAACATTTTTTACTGATAAAGATAATTTAACATTAGAATTTCTTCTTTCAATGAAAGCCATTTCCAAGGGAGCAACAAGTCTAGACAGACAGACAGCTGTATTTTCATCAGAAGGACGTGTGTGAAAAGACTGCACTGAAATTACATTTCGTTGCATCTGGTTCAAAGGAGGCAGGTAAAAAGTGTCAAACATAAAAGTGCTTTGTTTCAAGCATGAAAGTATTTGCCCACCGATATGTTAAATAGGGAAACTAATGAAATGTAGGCCTTAGGAGCCCCATTTGTGTCTTCATAAAAGGGAGTGTTAAATGTGGTTCTAGCGCCTGATGGGTGGGACATATTGGAACTGCACAGCTCAGAGCCCACAGATTAAAGACAGGCATCGGGTTTCTTTGTTGATTCTTAAAAAAGAAATACATAAATAAAAGCATGCCAAAACAAAACCCAGCAAGTGAGTGTGTTGTCATGACTTTGGGGACAGTTCTCTCTATACTTGCCCAGCCCTGTCACTACCCCTCAAGAACCCACAGATATTTTGTGGCGGTAGAATTTTCAGCAGCAGCAGCGCACGATCTCCCAGAACGCTGAATTCCAGCGCTGCCAAACTGACAGGCGCTTGGTAAACACAACAAAACGTCTGTTTGCAAATGCGCACGACAGCTTCCTGCATATTTTCACAGTGCACATGGCTCAGTGCGCCGTCCGCCAGCACACACCGGTTTTAGAGTTGAGAGGTGACAATGGAGAAGAGCTGGCCTCTCTGTGGTTTCAATCACTGATAAACTCTTGCACAGTAAAAAAAAAAAAACAACAACATTGTGCACTGAAATAAAAACACACAAGAGGAAGTCTTTATCCCCTCATGTAACAAATCATGACAATGGACTTGTTTACCACTGCCAATTAAAGTTATTATTCTATTGCATTCCTATTAACATGCCACTGTATAAATAGCATGTGATTAGATTTACTCACACAACTCAAATGACCTTTGGTAATAACCAATTACGCCCTTAAAATGCATAGTATTTACATGAAACCACAGGGCAGTGATTACATTTTAGAAGTAATTCATAACATGATGTGCATACACTGACACTGGTTTTCCTCACTCTCTCTTTACTATTGCCTATAGTGTTCCAAAATAATGAAAATATATTGTGTTCTAGCTGTGGCACGATCGAGCAGAACAGTTTCAATATATGCTTAACATTTTTTTTTTTTCAGATTCAGGACAAACAGCACAGTGTGTTAGTCGTCTTCATCAAGGCAGACACGCAAAGTGGGCACAGAGTTGATGAAGCACAGCTCTGGACTGGTTCATATGGTGAATATCATTACGCTCACTTTCTGTCTATAATGCGCCGTCTCAATAAACCGACACACATCAGCGGTACTGTGCATACCACTATCAACGCACGAAACTGCACTGAATAATGCAGGGGTTCATGGTGCTCCGAGGTGTTGGAAGCTACAAGAAATTCTATATGGACGTGCAAAACCACCGCGTACGGTCGATTCCTTCTTCATTCTCCACTTCTGACGCGATCAGACGCCTGGAGAGTCCAACAGATACCACACAGAAAGGTGCGCGATGACGAGCGTGATTTCAGGGGGCCTCAAAGATCAAGACTCCGAGAAGGAAATGTACTGAGAGTCGGGGCTCGATCATACAAACATCGCAGGAATAGCACCGCACGACATCACCGAGATGGGTTTTAGTGGGACAGGAAGAACCAAATGGCAGCTGATTGGAGCAGAAATGGAACGGGGGAGTAGCAACCTCTGAAGCAAACGTTCAGTATGACTTGAGAAAGGACCGCAAACGATACACCATGTACATTATATTCAGGAAAAAGATTACTAATCTCTGTCCACACAAGCAAATTTGAAGCTACATGAATCACCGCATCCTGACAGAGTGAGCGGAGGCTAGGGCAACATTTCTACGGGGCTTCACAGTTAAGATTTAAATCCGACCAGTGCCCCACAAACCGAGCTAAACTGACAGGGCCGAGGGACTGACGTTTAAACAAAGGCAAATATGCCCCGAAATCGAAACCCTATCAACTTTACGTCGGCATCATTCCGGTGACAATCGAGGGGAAAACACCCCGAGTGGACAGCTAGCCACCTAGCCTGACAACATAGCCCCAACAGAAGACAACAAAGACAGGACGTACCAGGGTCTAAGTCCCTTTTTTAAGTTCCGCAATGTGTCACCGTCCGTTTGGTAAAATGTGAAGTTAAATCCTGGGGGAGAAAATACTGTCACGCGGCGGAGACGAAAAAACATCTAAACGCTTACCCTAACTACAAACGGACAGGCCTCTACGTAGACATCCCGATCCGAGGCAGGAATTGTGAAAGTGACAACACAGTTACGAGCTGAACCGACAAGCAGAAACCAAGGGCCCCGGAATGCTACAAGCTAAGCTAACATCAACGCTAGTCCCTCTTCACTGAGCGAATACACGGTTATACTGTGACATTTCGACTCGCAAGCATATCTACTAAAAACTTCAGGGGTAGAGAAACCAACCTGTGATTTTTAGGTGTGATAAAAGGGAAAATTCTCACTATTAGCCCTCGACGAAGTTCCCATTTCTGCCTTCCGAGGCATCCACTCTTGTTTACCCAGCAGGTCGTCTGTACGCTGGCTACGACTACAGAAGTGTAGATTCCTTCAAAGCCGCACGGGGGCGTCAGTCTCGAGCCAGCCTGCGTTTCCTTTACGACACTTTGCGACATCTTGTGTCAGCTTTTGGGCTAATTTAACAGTACTGCGTTTTGTTTTTTGTTTTTTTATTTATCTCAGTTTTTACCATGTATTCACAATATAAGTGTTACTGAACAACTGGCCATTCTTTGGTTGATCAAAAACAGATATATGATATTAATGGACATTCTGTACTTAGAACGTTCTGTAACTAGAATGGACTAGAACTGAAAAATAAGTGTGAGAAGAAAAAACTTATTACAAATAATATGCAATTGAAATTCAAAATGTTGTGATTGATATGTGTTCAACAATATAAACAGTTTCATACACCTGCTGTATACTGTATTGTCCTGCTTGAGATTCATAAAAAAAAAAAAAATTTAAATAATGTAAAGCTGTAATTTTGATTTTAAATGTGAGCAGTTTTCAGGACAAACAAAAGTTGAAATCTTGAACTGTGATTTGCATTAATGTGGCTTTATATTCGATGGATAATATTTTCTTTTGAAGGGCATCAAGTGCATATTAAAACTGTTATCAGTCCTGTTCTATTTCTAACCCCAGTAGTGGACTCTCAAATAATATTGATGACCATTTGTTACAGGTAAACCAAATCAAACATTAGCAACAAATAATAATAAATAATAATAATAATAATAATAATAATAATAATAATAATAATAATAATAATAATAATAATAATAATGAAGATTTGTCATATTGAATTTTTGATTTAAAGAAAAATGTTTCTATAATCATTACAACATATAAGAAACGTATAAAATATGAAAATAGAAAAAAAATCAATTTTGAGTTTAACAGCAAGTAGTTTGGTTGTAGAATAAATGCTGCTTATGCTCAATTCTGTTGCATTCTGACTTTACACGCCGTCGTTCTTAAATACAACCACGCCCACTAGTGGTTAAAAATGGTGTATTGAAACGCTATAATCGTGTGAAAATATTAGTTTGTCAGGTAAGAGTGCTGAGACCTACATATGAATGAAGAAAATGTCTAAATATAAGCAATTGGCCAACAGTATGTTAAAGCATTGTTTTCTTGGAAATAAAAATAGAAAAGGCAGAGCTATTTGAAGATTCTGCAACTTAATCAAAGCGTTGCTGTAGACTTTAGAAAATGTGTTCTTGCGATCTGACGTACTGAAATCTAATGTCTTTAAACTGTATAGGCATCAAGCAATTTTGGATTAGCATGGAATTAATGAGAAAAAATATACATTAAATGCCATTTATTACACACAATTATAGTATATTTTTGTGGTCCAGCCCATTGGAAAAGCATTCCAGCGATTTAATTGTCTCATATTCGGTGTTTGATTCGACATTTTGGTATATTTATATAAAAATCTAATATATTTGGTCAAACAAGCTAGTAGAGGTATGCCACTCGTTGACCCGCTCACATGGTAGAGGGCGCTGTGGGGCGTGGTGCAAAAATCAAAGCCCGAGAAGAATAAAGGTAAACTTGCGCGCAAGCTCAATTTCAATAATCTGGAGAGAAAATGGCGACGGGTGCCATTTCCGCGGAGAGTAGGAAATTGTCCGAATTAAGAGTCGTTGACCTGAAATCGGAACTTAAACGAAGAAACTTGGACACAACCGGTGTGAAAAGCGTCCTTCTATCAAGACTGAGACAGGTAATTTCCAATGAATATAATTTAAGCAAGGAAAGGCTTAGACAGAGAATGCGGTTCAGAGTGAAGCTAACGCTAATACACACTTGCTGCTAGCATATTATAGCACGCATTGAAATTATCCCTAGTTTAGAACAACATTTTCACGCCAACCCTTTTGAGACAGCGAAATAATAACAAACACGCATACACCGTCAATATTGAAAGGCTCACCATAACCTTTAAACTTAAGTTAGCGTACAACACAAGCAGTTTACGTAGCACGTATTGCGGTTCCGTTTGCGATATTTGACCAGTTTGCGTAGCACGCAGTCCTGGTCTCTTCCTAATATTTCAAGCTTCGTTCGGAAAATACGTTATTTTTTCGTTCCCGTGCTTGCCTTCAGGACTTGGAGAACTAGACATCACATGCCTTAACAGATGGACTGAAATTAGAAGATAGAAGCACTAGAAACTGCACATGTAGTTGTAAACCGATGCTTGGTGTATGTCCCATACACCGTCTGCCAGCTCTACTTTCATGTCAAACGATTACAATGCACTCTTGGAATTTGGATGAAAGACAAAATGGGAAAACTCTTTGACACTGCTTCCTTTGGGAAATAAAGGCTAATTTGAGAGTAGGAGAAGGCTTTTGCGCTTGACGTTGCATTTTGAGTATAATATTTAAAGTCAGTAGCTCCCTTGTTCAGAGGCAACTCGTGACCTTACATGCACTAACGCACAATGCCTTTATTTCTCAATCCAACCTGGATTTGGGTGTACTAATTATATTACAAATGGAACACCTACGTGGATGTCTCAAAGATAAGAAATAGGCTGCATTGAAATGTAAAAAAAATTAAGAATTCAGTAAATCAAAACACTTGTGCCCACTTTACTAGGCTATTGAAGATGAAGGTGGGGACCAAGAAAGTATTCCTGCTCAGCAACCAACAGAAGCAGCGACCAAAAAGGGCGACAAAGCTAGAGGTAAACTACCTTCAGACTTTATACACAAGTTTTGTGTGTATGGCATTTAAACAATTAATTCACTTTCACCCTTTAGGAAAAAAACAGGGTTCAGACTTGGACACAGCAGGAGAAGATGCCTTGCCTAAGGTGACTATAACGAAAATTTCTTTTGAAAAAAAAAAAAAAGCCACTATTTATCATTTCTGTTTTTTTGTAAATTATTATAGAAAATATATAGAAAAGTTTTCAAAGCTATTTATTAGATGCCTGGAGGCATTAAAATGGCACTATTTGTGCTTCTACACAGTTGTGTGCTACCCTTGACATCGCCATATTTTCAGCTCAATGTAATATTCTTCCTTATAGGAAACTGAGGAGTCTGAGTCAGAACGAGGTATGTACACTGGTGCACTAATGTCCCACACAAAGCGAATGTTTTCTTTTTTTTTTCTTTTTTATTACCGAATACACATTGGAGAATGCACAACGCATGTCGAGTTGTTTCATTTCTGTGCTCGTTACCCTCATGTGGGTTTGCTGTCTAGGCATCGCCTTGCTTTAATGGGTTCTATGGACATGCTCAGAAGCTGTAATTCAAGACTGCCTCAAACTTTTTGGTGCTCGGTCCCAATTTTCCTGGATATCCCGACATATTGTGAAAAAAGATCTCTGTGGATTCCCAACTGCCTCTGGCTTTCGACATTCTGCGAAGAAATGAAGACGGCAACAAGCAACTACATCATCTCATGAATCATTGTCCTTTTCTGTTGAACATGTTTGATGTCGTCGTCGTCCTGGATTTCTCTGAACGCTTGGCTCACTTTATCACCGGAATCTGGCTACTTTTGTGACAGGTTTTGTCTGGAAATATTGGCCTTTGGATTAGGCCGCCAGCTTGGTTACACAAGGACCAAAGGTTAAAGCCTTTACAAGATTTTGTGTCAATGGAGGAAGGTTGTGTGAAGTGTTTCCTCTGAACTTGTACATTCATCGGAGACATCCATCAAAATGGCACATATTTCTGCTGCGACAAGGTGAATCTGTGAAGAGACCTGATCCGTGGGAGTACTCCTGTGACTGTCATGATGAATGCACAGCAGATGTTGGGATGTCACTATGGAAGACAATTTTCAAAGTGGGCCACAATCTGCTGACTGATTATGGAAGAAATTGAAGATACCACAGATGTCCTAAAGCTCAAGACATTTTTTATTGACTGAACAGACCGGTGGCTAAACCGCTTTGCACAATGGAGAGAGATGAAAGATGAACTGCAGAGTTGCTTCAAGTTTCTCAAGATTCTTTTTAAGAGAAACACCATCAAGTACAACATCAAGCACTTTGAAGTTCCCAAAGTGAAGCGCAATGAACCACATTTTCAGTGATAAATGTGTGTTTTGTCTTCCTATGGTGTTGACGCCCTTGATGACCATTAACACTGAATGTGCTTTGTATTCTACCTTTTTTTAGGTTGCGCAACAGTCAACAGGCTAATGTTAAAAGTTGTGTTTTTGCCATGTTTATCCTCATTAAATCCCTCAGATGTAACTGATACAGATGATGGTACTCAAGAAAGTTCTAAGCCTGCGTCCACTAAGAATGGCCTTGCTCAGCCTGAGGCTGAACCAGAGGAAGAAGCTGTGGTGGCTGGGGTGGATTCAGAGCCTGAGCCAGATGCCGATGCCGAGCCAGAGGCGGATGAAGAGGCAGAGGCAGAGGCTGACGACGATGCCGAGCCAGAGATCGATGCCGATGCACAGGCAGAAGTTGATGCAGACGCTGAGCCAGAGCTGGAGACTGAACTGGCTGGGAGGGAAGGTCAAGCCATGAGCACCACTAAAGAAGCTGAGGATGACGACCTGTCTGGCCTTATCCCAAATGAAGATGCCATCACCTTGGATGTCGATGGCGATGACCTCCTGGAAACAGGTAAACATGTGAAACTTCCAGATCCAGAGTCTGAGAAGGCCTTTGATGATGAGCCAGAGACCTCTGCTGAGATGGAAGACGATGATGACTCGAAGACAGAAGAGACAGACGACCAGAAGGATGATGAGTCCGGGGGTGAGCCCATGAAGAAAGACAGCCGGGAAGCTCTGAAGAAAGCTGAAATGGAGGATAAAGAAAAGGATTCTGGGAAGAAAGGCCCCTCCGCTACTGGGGCATCAGGTCAAGCAAAGAGGTTTGTCTTTCTATGTCAGTTCTTTGATACTACTACCAAGTCCAGCTCACTAAGAACGCAACATTGTGGGTAGCATCAAGATTTTTTTGCCATGAGGGAAATGTTCTCTGATGTACCTAATCCTGCCATTTTACTGCGTTGGTTTATTTTCCCGAAGTTGGTTAAATTGTGGCTTAACCCAGGAGCTGAGAAAACACCTCTTATTTGATACTTTGACCTAAGCAACCACATTAAAGCCATTTTTTTGTTTTTGTTTTTTGTTTCCGCAAAAACATTGTTAAAAGAGCCTAAGTCCCAATGATGACAGTGGTCCCCACCCCTCCCCTTCCTTTTTGGTCAAAACATTCCCTGTGACGTTGCGCAAACCTCAGAAGATTTCATTGGTCCAGGAATTAAATTGGCTGGCAGCCTCACCCATCCCACCACTGGAGGAGCAATGAAGCCATTGAGACGTTGGTTCAGATCTACGACTTGACCGCAGGACTTTTTCTTGATTTTATTTTTCTGTTTTATTTTATGAAGTGTTTGGTTCCGCGCGGTGGATGTCTGTTCGTTTCAGTTGGCTTTTTATTTAAACTCTTTCCCTGCTCTGGTTGCTGTTAAATCACTGTCTTTTATAGCTCCTCAAGGGACAGAGATGGAAAATCTGCCAAAGATGAAAAGGGTAAGTATTTTTGCATGCAGTCGTTTCATGAAATATCAGACTTGATAAAACTGTTTTCCCATTTGAAACTACTTGATTTGCATGTTTTTTTTTTAGGAGAGACAAGTGGCAGCAGTGCAACATCTCATCACATTTGGGTGAGCGGCCTGTCATCCAGCACCAAAGCAGCAGATCTAAAGAACCTGTTTGGCAAATACGGGAAGGTAAATTAAGCTTGCATGTGTTAGAAAGTAGTTCTGGCCCAATGTACATTGCAATGTCACAAAGCATGGAAGCCTTTTGATAAGAGAAAGTCTTCGGCCAACAGGTTTTAAGTGCCAAAGTGGTTACGAATGCTCGCAGCCCTGGTTCGAAGTGTTACGGTTTGGTGGCGATGTCGACCGGTACAGAGGTGACGCGCTGCATCTCCCACCTGGACTGCACGGAGCTGCATGGACAGGAAATATTCGTTGAGCGGGTGAGTTATCACTGTGAATATGGGCCGTGCAGTTTCCAGTGAAACCCTCACGCTTGAAGAAGTTCTGGGCATGTTTCACACACGTTGCCAACGATGTTTTTAAGGCCAAGAGTGATCCATTCAAAAAAGAAGGCCCAAAGAAGGAAGCGGAGGATAAATCCAGTGAGAAGCGCACTTCAGCAGGAATGAGGTTGACCAAGTAGGTGTCAGAAGTGGTTGTCCTTTTTTTTTTTTTTTTTTCTTTAAGAGCACAGTTAATTCAATTTTTCTTTGCTGTAGAACATCACCGTCTTACAAGAAGGAGGACAAGAAATTGGATAAACCATCAAATAAAGACAAAGATTTAGGCAAGAAACAGGAGGCGAAAGGTGCAAAGGCAGAGTCTGTTTCATCGGAACCAGAGTCGTCTATGAAAGATGAAAGAAAGCATTGGCGTAAGTGTTTGTGTGTTTTGGCTGAGATTTTTTTTGTCACCCCCCCTCCTATAGTCTTGGAGCTATTCCAGAAATGAATACCTGTTGATGTTTGTCCCCCTGACAGGACCCAAGAGCCCAGGCAAGATGGGGATGGCCAATTTCAGAAAAGGAGGAGATCCCAATTTTTTCCGACCTAAACCTTTTAGAAGGGGACCGTATTTTGAAAAGGTAACTTTTTCTTTTTTCACCCCCAGTTTTGGAGTTTGGAATAAGTGACCAGATGATCAAAGATTTCTGATCCTCATTTTTCAGCCATTTGTGAACATGAACTTTCAAAGGCGACCAAAATCTCTAATTCCTCCCGAGGAGGTATGAAACTACGCCGCTCACAGCTGGTTGCTCAGACTTCGTCAACTATCTATGTATAATATAATGACAATATTATCTCCTCTCATACTCTCAGTTTGAGATGTTAAAGGCCAAACAGCGACCTTTCATGCACATGAACAGAGGGGAAAACATCCTGCCCTTTGAGAAGATGAAGGAGCAGAGGATGCGTGAACGAATGGCACGCATGGAGCGCGCCCAGAGAGCCTTGGAGCTGCGACGGTATTTCACTCAGCAGAATCCAGTAGAAAGAAATCACAAATGGTTTTATTAGCTTTTCTCATGAGGAAATTGCTTTCCTTTTTTTCTGTTTTTTTTTTTTTTTAAGGCGTCGAGAAATTGCTGAACGTGAACGCCGTGAACGTGTCCGCATCATGCGGGAGCGAGAAGAACGAGAGAACCTGCTGCGGGAGCGACAGAGACTGGAGATGGAGAGACAGAAGCTGGAGAGGGAGCGCCTGGAGCGGGAGAGGCTGGAAAGAGAGAGAGCCCGTATAGAGCAGGTGCCGTTGCTCAGAAAAATAAATGAATGCAATTTGATTTTGGCTAAAGTTTAGAGTTGTCGGTATATTTTTAATATTACGTTTGAGCTCACTGTGAGGTCGTCTCGTCTCTCAGGAGCGCCGCAAGGAGGCCGAGCGCATGGCCCGAGAGCGCGAGGAGCTGCGGCGGCAACAGGAGCACCTCCGGTACGAGCAGGAGAAGAGAAACAGCTTGAAAAGAGGCAGAGAAATGGATCATGGGTACGCACGCACCCTTTCTCTCCTTTTCTCTTTGTTTGACCCTTTCAAATATTTCATCTGTATAGTCAAATATATTCATCCCAAGTAGCACTTTTATTATATATATATATTTATGGGTAATATGTTAAGCTTTGCCAATATAAAAATCATAAATCAAGCAATCAATCAAGACCTTTAAGACTTGACTTAAGCTTCAGTCCTTTACTGCCATTAACAATCCAATGGCAGAAGATATAAAATAACTGCATATCTGTTTCCGTATGAGGGCTCAGTGTGGTTTTATTTTACGGGTATTTTATTTTCTAAATGCCTCCCTGTTGCTCATGCTCCAGGCGAAGAGACGACCCCTACTGGAATGGCAACAAGAAGATGCAGTCAGATGGCGACGCCCGCTTGCATCAAGGCCCCAACTACAACCGGCACCCCAACCGCTTCAACAGCTTCAACTCCAGAGAGCCCAACCCATACGACAGGTACAGACCTCGGCCGACCGTCTCGCATCAGTGCCGTCCAACACCTCTGCCCCGTCTGACATCTGTGTCCCTTTTGCGCAGACGCAACCGCTTTGACGGCGAGCCGGAGGCGAAGAAGGCTCGGCCGGCTCCTCACAGGGACAACCCGGGCTTCGAGCGCTACCCCAAGAGCTTCGAGCCGGTCCGCCGGGCCGAGCCGCCGCCTCCGCCGCACCCTCCAGCGCGGCGACCTCCGCGACATGGACCGCAGGGACAGGGACGAGCGGCGGCCCGTGCCCATGCACCAGCGCCCCATGGGCGTCCGAGCCACAATACCCAACATCCCGGACAACCGCTCGCCCAGGGACGGCGGCCACGGCTGGAAGAGTGACGGCGGCGGAGCGAGCAACAAGGGAGACATGCGGTGAGAAGCACGCGTCGGACACATTGCCATTTCCTCCGGTAACCTCGTTTCAGGCGAAGAGAGAACTTACGTCTTTGCTCTCGACTCTCCCACAACTCTCCCGCCGTCGAGCAGAGGACCTTTCCGCATGCGTGCAGAGCGCACGGGCAGAGACGGTCCTGGCCCGTCGATGAGGGGAGGCTCCTCGAGCAGCCGTGGCAGGAGCAGCTTCAGCGAGCGAGACGGACGAGCCATGGTGATGAACAGTCAGGTCAGTCGGTCGTCCAGCCAGGGGTTCCAGGGTTTCCAGGTCCAGCACCGAGTCAGGTTCAGGGGAAAAACCATCCTGTTTGGACACCCTATGAATTTAATGTCTTTTCTTTCATTCTCATGACTATTGACATTTCAGTTTCTCACTAAAGGCATTAAAACTACATATGAACACGCATGGAATTATGGAGGAAACAAAAGTGTAAAATAACTTAAACACATTTTATATTTAAATTCTCCAAAATAGCCACCTTTCATTAAAAGCATATTTAGAGTTATTTAACATATTTTTCTTTGTTGCATGATGACATATATCTTGCTCATATATTTGATGTCTTCAGTTTCTATCTAAAGTTGTAAAGATAAAAAAAAAATTGCCTGAGGAGGTGTGTCCAAACATTCGACTGGTTGTGTAGTTGTTGAAAGAAAACTTGTTTACGGTGTTTGGCTTTTTGAATTACTGCAGAACCTTTTCTGGTGTTATTTTAATGTACATAAAATCCAATGCTGAGGACTTCTCCTCTGTCTTCTCTTGCAATTCATTATTGGAGTTTAAGTGTTTCATTTAATAATTAATTTTTTCTGGACTTTGCTCACATCACACACACTCTTTTACCTCTGCATCAGGAGGTATTTTAATGGTTTCACCAGTCACAACTTTTCTTCCCCACCCCCACCTCTGCAGCCTTTCAGCTCGGGACGACAGGTGGTGTTGGAGCGGCAGCACGGTGGGTCGAGCTCCCAGGAAAGAAACTTCTCTGATAACCGCAGGATGGGAGACAGCCGAGGAAGCTTGATGGCTCCTTCCAGGTAATCCACTCACCAACACATCAAACAGTAGGATCCACTGCTCTCTTCCATCTAAGATACAGACTGTATTTTTTTTCTCCCTCCTCTCCTGCCTGCCTGCCTACCTGCAGCCATTCATCCTCTGGACTGAACCGGATTGTACAGATCACCAGCAACTCTATCGTCAGCAATAACTCAGGCGGGTTCAAGACTTACAAAGGAACACAGCGGCAGTTCTAACACTAACCAAACTTTGGACTTTTTGGGTTCAGTTTTTTTTTTTTTAATAGTTAGTTTTTGTTTTGTTTTTTAAATATCTGTGGTACATTTAAGGCCACAATTTTCACAAGACAGTTTTGTTTCATAGTTGCTTATCCTCCACACTGAATGGTTTCCCTGTCAGTCGTGCTGCTACCTTAACAACCCTGTGCACACGTTTTAAGACGTTTAAAATTTAAAATATTGTACAGCCGGAAGTCTTTGTAACAAAATATCTACTTTGGTCCTCTATTTGAATGTTATATGTACATTTTTTATAGCCTATTGTCACATTCTCTTATTTTATGTCGAGTTGCCATTTTAGTGTATAATTTAGTCCTGACAGCAGTCATTATTTTCTGTTGGTATTTTTTCTCTTTGAGGACTGAGTGAAATGGGACGTTCTGTTTTTTTTTGTTTTTTTTCCAATCATTTTTGGTTTTGTGACATCAAATTTGTTGAGCTTAAAAGAAAAAGCTGTAAGATAGAGTTGCATTTCAGCAAAGTGTTGCCTCTGGACGTTGGAAACAGTTGCTATGTACATGCCCATGTGTCCCACCATGACTTTATAGTTTAATCTGTTACTGCGGGCCATTCAGTCGCGTCACTTTGTAAAACTTCTGTTTTTGGAACCATGTGAATGTTTTTAGGATCCACGGTGCGACGTTACTGCAATCTCATCAATTGTGTTGTTTCCTGAAGAATTATTTAACTTCATATTTGACTGGTTCTCTTTCTGGAAAAAACAATACTGATGAAGTTCATTATGGTGCGTTTTGTACAAAAAAAAAAAAAAAAAAAAAATCCTCTATCAAAATAGCTGAAGTCAGGCTGAGCCATAGATGTTATTGTTTTAATTAGTTTCATATTGTATAAATTTATATCTTCACAATGACAAGGGCTCATTACAAACGACAGTAAGGCAACCATTATTTTTAGTCTTTTATTATCCTGGTACTTTAAATCAGGTTGAATGTCCCTCGTCTATAAGGCATTTAGTTATATATATCACCACATACATAATGTGACTGTAATGTGAAAGGCTACATACATTATTTGGTCATTTATGTAAATAGATGAACATTAAAAACGACACAAACGAGAAATCACCCATACACACACATGTACACATACACACTCACTACCCTTTTGCCTGTGGCTCTTTCATAATATAGAAACAGATCTGGCCGTTCTCTGGAAAATCTCAGAGTAGTTCATTAGTTTTTAATACCCTGCTCGATTTCCTTTCACGGGCATCAAATCAAAGGAAAATTCAACCTTTTCGATTGTTCTGCAGTCTAGATGTGTCTCGTGAAGAATGACACTAGCCTCTGCTACATGTGACAAAACCAAGTCCTCTTCCCTGTAACGTTTGATTGGTTCGGCGGCTAGTGTACATGTTTCCATTCAGGAATCCATTTCAGGTTCAGATCTTCCCACTACAATTGGTGTGCTGGTACTCAGGCCTCTCTCAGAAACATTTTTGTCATCACATGTATTTGAACTGCTGACCTCCAGAAAAACCCTTGTGGAGTAGTACTGTTATTTCTATTTATATATATATAATTTCAAGCCCTTTTTATCCTCACATGGTAAACTGCCTTCGCCTGTCGGAAGCGGCTTCTTTTCACCGTTATTCCGTCTCGACCCATAGAAAAACGGCACTCTAGCACAATTGATGTTCCATATAAAATGAGGTATGTTTCTTTTCGGTTAGTGCATATCCATGTAACAGTGCAAAACCAATTACAGCTAAAGACCTAGTCAAAAACACTACACTGCAACAGCATTTCACCCACCAGCACTTTGACAAGGCAAACGGGAAACAACTCCGAGACACTGAATTTACACTTCCAACCAGTTCACCTCAGAGGGAGGGGCCAACAACAGAAATATTGAATTGTTATAGGTAGAGGGAACGGGCTATGCACGGCTTGCAACACCTAAGAAATAGTAACATAAAAACCCTACAAGCAATTTCAAAATTCTGTTTTACGTAACATTTCATTATTTCGTTATTCTTCCGCTGGGATGGCAGCTTGTTACTCAACAGTCTGAGGCAAAAGTAACCAACAGAAAAAAAAGAAAAGGGGAAAAAAAAAAACTAGAGCCAGAAAGGGCCCCGCTAGACACACACAAACACACACACACACACACACACACCCTTCTGTTTTCACCTTATTGTGATGACACTTTGAGCTACAGGAAAACATAAATCTGCTATGCTCAAAATGAGAACAGTTCCTCAATTCTGCGCCAGTCCAAGCTGGCTTAGGTGCACTCTTAAATAATTCATTGTCCAATACCGAAGTGGCTAATTCCTCGGTGTGTACGTGCACAGATGCCTCTGAAATGGGGACAAGCCAGAAGAGACGCCAGGGACGCACGCGCCGCCCTCAGGCCAGACCGTGTTTCTGCCATCCATATGAAAAAGACACGCATGGATTGTCTCAAAGAGCAAACGTGCCTGTTTCACATTGTCCTACACAGCTTGTTTTAAATATTCTAAGACGTCTTTTTTTTTTTTTTTTTTTATATATATATATATATATATTTGTGGCTTTGATAGTGACAAAAGAAGTGGCAACTAAAAATGTGCAATCATCACATGAAGCCAGACAGTAGGTGAGTCAGAGACTGTTTCAGGATGCCAAAAACATGAGAAAGATAAGACGGTAAAAATCTGTCGACCTCGGTGTGTCGCCGCAGCAGTGAAGCAAAAGCATCCCATCGGAATGTACTGTTGCGAAATGTTTCATAGGAGTCTAACCGGTGCGATAAATGGCACAAACCGCAAGATTGTGTAAGGTTAATATGTACATACATGAGTTTTCACACTTGAAAACTTACTGCTGTGAAGTGTGCACAAGTTTAACAGCTTAACTGCAGAATCTCAGCGATTGAGGATCTGAATTTCTTTTTCACCCGTTTCCTCCTTCTATTTTCACCAAAGGGCTAAAAGTGTACAAGTCTGGACCACATCGGTCTCTGTCTCACACGTTTAGTGCGGTGGATTCACAAATGTCAATCACATTTTTTGCCAGCTTGGTGGAATCTCACATGCTAATGACTGAATTCTTTGGTATTCCTTGTCGAACCCGGCTGCAACGGACGTGAACGGAGGAGAAACTTCCAAGAAAGAAACAGGACCTTCCAGGACGACCATACACCAAACGCATTTGGTGCCATCTAATCCAATTTAATGTGTTAAAAGCTAAATTACGTCTCACACAGAACCTTCAGAGCAACAAAGGTGAATCTTCTTAGAAAAAAAACAAAAACAAACAAGAACAAGAACAAAACTCTGCCATCTTATTCTCAGTTTGATTGCGAGAGACACAACTGTAAAAGACATTAAATGTCCGGATACAAAAATCTTGACCACTTCCAAACGTTGTCGTGTCAAATCAGCAATGCTCTGCAAATGAGACATGCCGCGCACACCATACTTCACATACCATACTGCACATGTACACTGGACACACACACACCCACACACACACACCGCACAGTCACACACATGGAAACAGACACATTCGGAACAGCAGAGCACAACACTGCCAAACTCTGGTAAGGCATATCTGTAGAGGGTGAGCAGTGACTGTGAGTGTTGTTAGGTAGCTGCAGTATCCGGCAGCTGTGTGGCATCACTTGACCATTGTGGGAGTTACTGCAAACACCTGATGTAAAAAAAAAAAAAAAACAAAACATTGGACTACAGGACAGAACTTTCATCCATCTGCACTCCACCTTCAGTCATTTCTACTCAATATGTTCACAATGCCATTTTAAGTCCAACCACATCGTTAATGTGTTGTCCAGTGTGTTGAGGAGCCAAGAAGACAAGGACCCCGTAACCATGTTAGATTTCTGTTTGTTTCTTTACTGCGTTTCATTGTTTGGTGTTCAGTTGTATGATGACCTTTGAATCCCTTCAGTCTTGAAAACAATGCGCTAACGGAAATGTGGAGCCAAGATGAGGATCGTGGCACCTCACTTAAAAATAAAGTGTTGAATAAATAGTGGCTGCTGTAAAAAGAAAAGCTTCTGACACTGAAATGAGGAAAAGTGAGTCGTTTTTTTTCCCGTGGGAAAAAATAGGAGGAGGTTGATGTGTAGTTTGTTGATTTTTTTTTTTTGCCTTGGAGCTTAAAAAAAAAAACAACCCAAAAAACCAAACAAAATAAGAAACATATCGCCTCGATAAACGTGACGCCCCCTCCTCCCCACATCACAAATATAGTGCACTGTGCAACTTGTAACAACGTGTTTTGGCCGCCTGTGAAAGTCTCTGGGTAGCAGTTGTAGTTGTAGTAGTAGTGTTCCAGCCTCTGATGTCCATGTTCCACTGAGGATAGATGATAGCAGGCACCAGTGGTTAGAGAGCAGGAGGTCCTCCGTTAGTGTTGTAGTGCCTCTTGAAAACAAAATAAAATTATAATAATAATACTAATAATAATAATAATAATAATTATAAAATAAAATTTCCCCTTCTGTGTTGAGCTGGAGCTGTGCTCCGAGTGTCCCGTCTGTCTGTCCGTCCGTCCAGGGGGGGGCGCCGTCTGTCCCCCTTTCTCGCAGATAAGCAAATGCACAGAACACGTACGCACGCGCACACTCACACCGACACGCTGGATGTTACAAAATCACGCATTTGTCTTTATCCTTTGACTCTTTCTTGGCCTTGCGCCGCCACCCTGCGACTGCTTCCCGGGGCTGGCCGTGGCTCCACCCGCTGCCGGCGCGCGCCCCCAGCGCGCCGCCCGCCGTGGCCGCTCCTCTGTCGGCCTCGTCCCTTTCCGAGGGCTCCTGCTGACCCTGCAGCACCGACGGGACCAGAGTGTGGATATAAAGGAGCGTTAAAAGGCAAAGGTTTGGTAGAAGAAAAAAGAAAAACACCTGTCACTCTGAGCTGAGAAGCAGGAAAAAGAAAAGTGGGACGTGGCCGATATCTGTTAAATCTTACACACTGGGCATTTAAAATACGTCCAACCCACTCTTCCTAAAGATTAGATTAGATGAATACTTTATTGATCTCCAGGAGAAATTTGCGTTTACAGCAGCTTGAAAGGGGAACCTCAATAAAAAGTATGCAATGTTCTAAACTATAGTATAAAGAGATATAAAAGTATGGTATAAAATTAATTAGAAATAACAAAAATAAAGTAAAATTTGGTGCTTCCTGACTATACATACTGTATATATATATATATATATATATATATATATATACACATACATATATGTATATATTTTTATATATATACATACATATATATACATATATATATATATATATATATATATATATATATATATATATATATATATATATATATACACACACACACACACACAGTTTGTGCATACTTTAAGAGAGAGAGAGATTGTCATGTAAAAGTGTGAGATTGTTAAGAACTATGTGTGATAACATGTGTTGTGTGTCCTCATGTGCGTAGTGTGAGTGTGATAGGATGTACATGTTGTTCGTGTGTAATTATTCAACACATTTCTTCTTCGTTTTAAATTCTTCCAGCCCCCCCCCCCCCCCGCCACTGCATCTCCTGCCCTCCACACCTGTGCCTGTGCTGCAGCTGCCGCCGCCGCTGCCGCCGCCGCCGCCTGCTCCTGCTCCTGCTCCTGGTAGTACTGGGAGGCCCGTCGATCCTCCTCCTCCTGAAGCTTCTTAGCCAGCTCCAGGTCGCTGATGCCCTCGGGTAGCTGCTCCCACTGCAGGTCTTGGCTCTGCTGCTCCTGCTGCAGTGACAGGGCCATCAGATAGTCCTGGGGAGCGAGAGGCGGCGACAGAGGGAGAGAGAGGCAGAGAGACGCCGTGATGTTTCAAATCTATTGTTTCTCATCAGACACTCAAGACGTGGGGGAACTCAATGCTTTTTTCTTTTTTTTTGCTGGTATTATCCATTTTATTATATTCCATCAGATTGTGTTTCACGCTTCGTAAATTCAAAGAGTCAATTATTCCCCAAAGTGCTTCTGAAAGTTGCCATCCCTCTCACTCAACTGATTATTAGCCCAGAATATTCCCAGGGAAGATTTTCTTTTCTGTCCTATCAGGTCGATACAGAGTGCCGGGCCTGAGAGAGCCGGGCTGATGTGGAAGTAATAGCCCCCGAGTCTGATTTGTATGTGATAGGGAGCAAAGTGGTAGGTTTGTCAGTGAGCTTGAGATCATCATCAGCCAGTCACACACACATGTGCACTCGACAGCAATGGCAGGGAGATGTAAAGACAGCATTTCTTTTCGTGTTCGTTGTCTGAGCAACAGTGTTTTGTGCCCCTGTAACACAGTTGTCAAGTTGGCACCAGCCACTTCACACCAAGCTCGTTTTTGCCAACTTGTGTGCTCCCACCTGATCTATCTGATCCTGCTGGCCTCTGTAAACCGTCTCCGGATCCGAGGGAGGCCGCAACCGGAACTCAGAATCGCAGAAATTTCCGTCTCCGTCCACGTTGTGCAGACTTTCCCACACCACTTTCTCCTCCGTCAGGAAGCCTTGATCCGTGACCAGGAGGTACAGCTGACCCTGCGGCAGACACGCACACACAGATCTTAACACATCACCAGACTGTACATACGCCCACTGTTGCACATGCACACAGGTTGTTGTTGTCGTCGTCTCTGGTGTGTCTGCAGACAGGTGACAGCGAGAGGACTTGTGTGCTGTTCCCTCGTCCCAGGTGTTATGGGTGACACACACAGCTTTGCTGACACTGGCAGAGAGTCAAAATAAAAGTCAGCTGACTCTGCTTCCCCTTTCTGCAGATAACAGGAAAAGTCTGCTGGAGCCAGAGTGAAGGGAAGTTAGACATGGGATGAGTCTGACTTAATGTGACCTTTCATTCTCTGTGTGTGAGAGAGTGAGTGTGGACCGAGAGTGAGAAGATATAATGCTTCCCTGGTGAAATGTGAAGAGAATGTAAGAAAAGAATTTAGACAGTTAGACAGGTAGATGTCTTTCTCAATAAGAAATAAAAAATATTTAAAAAAACCCTGGTTGTTTAACTACAAAATAAGTTATAAATGAGCCAAAAAAAGCAAAAATATATATTTTTTTATACGTTTACATTACAAAGCTCAATGTATAAAATTTACGCAAGAGGAGGTGGACTAACCCAGTTACCCACAGTTAAATTTACACTTCCAAAAACAGGTGTATCCCACAAGGTTCACCCACAGTAACCAGGCAAGAACGGAACTACTGCACTAGACTTGCACGCAGAGCCTTTCAACTATTCTCACCATTTTGACTTACTTCACGTTGACAATAATCGCAAAATTTAAAAGTTATTCACAGAATTTTGTCTTTTTTACGTCAACTTTATTCTCAAAATGTTGACTTTAATCACGAAATTTCAACTTTATTCTCAAATTTGAAACTTGAAAAAAAACATTTCTTGTGGCCCTATTCCTCTTCCGTAAAAATCAGAGTGTAAAGTGAACATATTCATCAGTTAAAAAAAAAAGCAATGCAGGCTTAAATCATATCAACACACCTCAGATTATGCAAAAATACAAAACTCTCAGCTGTTGTTGACTTCATGCTGCCATGCGGTTCCCACCTTGAACTTGATCATGGTGCTGAAGTGGTTGTTCCTGAAGAAGACGCACAGCTCACCCTCCTGCACGGTGGACGTGAGCTCACACAGGCCGTGGTACGTCAGCTGAGTGGCCGTGTTGTTGAGGAACTGCTCGGCCACGATGCCTGGCACGAGAGAAAAATGTGAGAGAAGAGGCAAGAAAAGTCCCGAGCTTCAGACTGAAATGGAAATAGCCAAAAATAGACGGGAGAGAATACGGCCGAATCACGGTGGCCTTTAATGGAGTCACTCTGACCTGGAACAGCCATCTGGGTTACGAGGCTGCAGCCAGTGGCTTCATTTGTTGCTGCTTATTATGCAGTCGTTCTTTTTCTTTTCTTTTTTGTCCAGATAAGTCATGGGTGCATTGTATTTTTTTTATTTATTACTTTTTTGATGGACTCTTTAGTCATTCATGAATGTAGCGCACTGCTTAGGAACAACGCGGTAATAACCCATGGCCCGTCTTTCTGTGTGTGTTGCTGGAAACGCACGCAGTTACTATAGTGAACTCCAGTGAAGTCTGCAGAGGAACAGATGGAGGCAGACATCTGTAGGACACCAAGGCATCAAATTTGGAGCAAACACACAGAAACTGACTGAGTGTGGAAGACATTCTAGGCCAGAGAGGGCCGGGAAGGAAACAAACTATTGATTGCCGACTGTTAAATAATTTAGGATCAGACAAACACATTTCCCCCCCTTACTGTAACTGCTTCTCAGTTTATTAAAAAAATAAAATCTCTGATGTTGATTTACATGTCGAGGCCTGGATGTGCGGAAGTGGCTGCGACCCAGCAGACAAACACCCAGGAAGCTCACTGTAGGATGAGCAAACATTTTAGGAGGGCGAGTTGCTTACAGCTGGTGCTATACACTGAAGAGCGTTCAAGTAGGTCATAGGATGAGGCGCCACTTGGATGTCCTAGTTCATTTTTACGTGTGCAACATGAGGACGATTTACCCGTCGCAACGACACCGCGCGACGCTGAAGAGAATCTGAGGGAAACGCAGCGTTTTTGCGGACGATAGAGAAATTCGGCGGAGTCTCTCACCTTCCCCGGCCAGCTCGCTGTTGTCTGACTGCTTGCAGGAAATTATCTTCTCCACCAGCTGGTTGTAGCTACAGTGGCCCACTGCCTTCACAATGTCGTGCATCTGCAAACAGACGTGGAAGCTGTGGGCAAAAGACAATCCACCGAACTCGGCCGCAAATGCAACAAAAACAAATTAAAGGGAACTTGTGGTGTGGTGGCTCTCTGGTACTCGGGCCAAAGCGACAGCTGCCGTTTGAAAATTTGATAGAGCGGCGCAGAAAGAAGCCGAGGCTCTGCTGCCAAGACGAAGATTGGAAATTTACTGTGAGGATGCAAAACGCGGCTTGTTTTAGGGGATGGCAAGAAGGTCAAAGTCAGGACCATGTGGCACTATGGCGATTCTTCCTGAGAACCTCCATTTCACAATGAAAAATGTGTGAGGAACACATTATTTAACGCTTAATGAATGTTGAGGTTCCAATGTGACCCATTTTTACATGAGGGAAGAGTAAAAACACCCTCAACATTTATCCTCTGACTTTAAGTTGACTTCTAATGGGTCACATTTCAACTTATTAAAAAAAAAAAAGCAAGCTGTTAAAATGAACTTGTTCTAGGTATTGAATGACCATCACAGGTGTAGCTACAGGTGAATTGCTCTTTCCTGCCACTACCCTGTGATAATGATGTTAACTACCCATCAAAAAAAAAATTAATTGTGACTAATTTAATTTAATCGACTCAATTCTTAATCGACAATTAATCGATCATCGATTAATTGTTAACATCCCAATGTGGCACTAAACAGGAAATGAAAATTTCAGAATTCAAACTGTGCTCTAAACATCTTCCAACTGTATTAACTGTCAAGATGGTGCCCCGTTGTTTCTCTGACCACCGGTATATAGGTCAGCATGATAACGTACACATTCCTGGCAGAGCAAAAAGTGGAGCATGCCCTGTATTTATTGTCAGTATTACTGAAATATGCCAGAGCAAAAATTATAATGAAAAAACGGTTTATGTCGTGACTCTTTCTGGAGCTACGAGTGCCATGTGCTCAATTCAATAATAATAATAAATAAAAAAACAATACAACACAAAGATCGCTATTGAATTGTTTCAAACAGTTTATCCGTAATAAACATGTGGAAGAGACAGAGCTAATGGCAAACATCAGGGACGACGGTTCATCAACCAATCGCCACCATTACGTGGGAGTGTCGTCAAACAGATTTCTGTGAGGGGAAACCCCATCTGACCTCACCTGGGGGTCCACCAGCCAGCCGTGGTACAGGGGGATGTCCAGCAGATCGAACACGATGCATTCTGGGGTGTATTCGAAGACACGCACCCCTGTGAACTTCACGTTGACGTCCAGACCCGTCTGCAGCTTGTGCAGCACTGCCATGGCGTCGCTCATGTTCTAGGAGAGAGAGAAGGAGGAGGACTATGTGAAAACTGACGGCTGTAAATGGCTCCAGCCACACGTTCACTATGGGGTTAAACTGCGAAGCACAGCCTGTCTGGGTCCGTTACCCCTGGTTGCGTGCACGTAGTCCCCACGGGTGTGTAGCTATCTGCAATTGATTTTTCTACCTTTCTGAGAAGCAATTAGCCGCTGCCTAATCCTCTGCTATGAAACCACGTCTTCACCGCCTCTGCTGTACTGAAATCTCTCATCACTGAAGTTCATTTGTGAGAATGCCCCCCCCCCCACAACCGCAGCAATTGTTTGGTTTTTATTATCAGTCTTATGCTTCACCGAAAAGAAACCGTCTCGTAAAATTCCGCAATTCTGCGCAGGCATATTATTATATGACACATTTCACAGAGCAGTGAAAAATATGGAGATTCTGGGCAGTGTACAACTTCCAAATCAATCCCATTCAATCGTGGACAGGAGAAGCATCACGGTGTCTATGAGCGGAGAGGAAAAAACCAGGACATGTCACATGACAGAGATGTGGTGACACTGCCCAGTGCCCAGCCCGGCCTCAGCATTCATTTACCAGCCTGTCCTTGCAATGTGCGAGCACCGGAGACTGAGCTTTTGGAACGCAGCGCATCACATGCACAGCGCCTTACATCAGAAACACCTGAGAACCCGAACAAGTTGTCGCACTGAGCCTCCGAGCTGTTGTTTCCCATCTGGCTCTCAGCTTCTGCTGCCATTTGGCTGTGAGTTGAGGACGGGCCTCCCAGCTGAGCCCTGCGCAGCCACAGCAGAGTGGAGCTATGACCGACTTTCTAACCGACTCTGGCTCTGTCACACAGTAAACCGCCGATTACATAATGACGCTTAAAAGACCAGAGACAAATGCACGCCATGAAGTTATCATGACATCTTCATTTTATCCAGCATTATGTTATGAAATGAACAAGGGATGTTCACACTTAATTGATTATCGATTAATTGACGATTAAGAATTTAATCGATTAAATCAAATTAGTCGCAATTATTTTTTCCACAGGATTTTTTTTTGTTATATACCTGTACACCTAGAACAAGTTAAATTACTTTCAAACAACTTAAAAAAAGAAAGAAAGTTGAAATGTGACCCATTAGAAGTCAACTTAAAGTCAGAGGACAAATGTTGAGGGTGTTTTTACTGTTCTTCAATGTAAAAATGGGTCACATAACCCTCAACATAATTTAAGGGTTAAATAATGTGTTCTTACACATTTTTCATTGTGAAATGTAGGTTCCCAGGAAAATTTGCTGCTTATCAATTCATCGTTAATTGATTGATAGGTCAATCAACTAACAATTAATGGATTAATCGATAATTTGAATCCCTAAAATGAACATAAATCTGTTGCAGCCACTTCAACGACTCCTCCTGAGATTCTGAGATCATTGGCTACAGATGCAGGCCACCTGATCTCAAGGTAGTTCTGCTCTTGGCTGAATTCACTCAAATTGAAATATTCTGAACATTTTGGACCAAATATTTTTTGTTTCGGTTTTAAAAATACAAATTAATTTTTCTCAAGATGGGTTGGAGTATTATTACGATTGTTTTTTGATAAACTGATGTTTTTTAAACTGCACCACCATTAACCATGGCCACACCACCATTAACCATGGCCACACCACCATTAAAAGACTTGATGCCATTACTCCGATGAACACAATGATCTACTTGAGCTTTGGCTTAGGTGAGAAGCCTCCAGCCCGCCCATGTGAAAGCATGGATTAGGACGCTCGAGAGTGGCGGTGATGGTGGAATTAGCAGGGATGTGTAATGGAGCACATCTGTTCACTTTAGGCCGGCAGGCTCCGATAGCAGATGAGTTCTCGGAGATCAGACGATTAGCGCTGCATTGCTCCCTTTCATCCGCGCTCCAGTTACACACGCTGTGTAACATTAACACAGAAATCTACAAAGATTTCCTGGTGTGTAACCCCGGCGTTACCGTCTCATTTATCGACAAATTCATTCACTTTGGGGAGGAAGTAATTAGACGGCAGTTGACAGAACGCTCCCTGGTGGTGTTTGTTTTTGGCGGCAGGTCATTGTTTTCTGCACTCATAAAAGCACACAGCAAAGGAAGTCAAACCACGGCTACATTTTCACCATACAGCTGCACATAACCAAATAATGGCGTCATTAGATCTTGCCTGAACAGAGTCCAGCCCCACAGAGCGCAACATCCAGAGCGGTGTTCCGGAGCATGTGCGAGACAAAGAGACAAACCATCTGATCGCAGTGAAACCCGCAGTGATGTATCACTAGACCTGCTCAGAACATCAGCATCAGGGGTATAAGAGCAGCGGTCATCACTGTAAAGTGGCACCAATAAAAATCAAAAGAGGCTCCTTGACACACAAAAAGCACTCTTCTCTGCGCGGCCTTGTGGGAGTGCTCAGTGCTGAACTGGCTCCATGGAGAAAGGAGCGGCCCGACCACACTCTCACTTCCACAGCTCCTCCGAGTAAATATTTAACAATAGCTAAAGAGCAGCGGCGCAGACGCTATTTTAATCCTCATACACGGCCGACACAGATGATGTTTTTCAAGCCAAGCTTATAAATAGAACCCCTACTGTTCGGAGAGGGTCTGACTTCTGACTTGCCTTGTGAAAACCCAAAAAACAAAAACAAACAAAATGAAAACACGTCCTCCCAAAAGGTGAGGAGGCCTCGTGTTGCACGCTGAGTCAAACACATTTCAGACAGTCGGTGCTTCCAGCACCCTTCTCCTCAAGCACCTTGGGGCGGACCCGAGGACACCCACGTGCATGGGAGCAGCGGTGCCGGCATCTGGGTTTGCATTGCCTTAATAACTATGCAGCGCAAACTCTAACTACCGCCTTCCTGAAACTGTGCATGCGGACGACACCGCTGACTTATTTAGGAGGGCGAATTTCGGCGCAACTTAAATTTAGCTTCTTCAAGGCGACTACGCGTTATGCCTCTTCCTGGCGAGGGACAAGTGTGGCTTCAAATCACTCACAGATGTGCTGGTGCTCTGCCACGCAAGAAGAAGAAGGGGCTGTGCCTCTCCCACACCGAAGGCAAGAAGTGGAAACGGGAGGAAGTGGAGCAGTAGCTCCATCACTAAGTCATTCTCACAGAGGACCGCCACACACACACACACACACACACACACACGCAAGCACACACACGCACACACTCTCTGGGTGATTGCCGGGAGCCGAACCTAACCATGCGTCTATAAACATGGCCATGTGAAACAACACAATCTGACACTCTTGACCCTGTTGTTCTCGGGGGCTCGCAAGACGCATCTTATGTAACCTACAGAGCCGTGGAGTGGGGGCGGGGGGCGGGGAAGCTGCAGAATTACGTGGCCGGCAATCAACACTGAGCGTCCTCCCCATATCATAGCGCAGCCGCTGGATCATTTTGCAACCTCTGAGATGACAAAACCCACCAGCTTCAGCAGAGCATTTCAAACCGCTGCGCATCTCGATGGGTTTACCATGGAGACATACATTAACAACGGGGTGGAGTACAGCACTCATGCTTTGCGTGGAGGCCAACTGAGCTGCTGGTTGACTTGCAGCATGGTGCTTCCACAGGGAGAAAGGCAGAGAGGGTTGGAGAGAGAGAGAAGGTACATCCATCCCCAGATCCCAGCCTTCCTAAAGCAGCTGGAAAACACCCCACAGGCAACAGAAATGAAAGTGAAAATGATAGCAGCCAGCCGTGATGAGGCATTTCCTACCTGCTCATAGTTTAGCCGCTGAGCCTCCGAGATCTCCTTCGGCTTGGTCTCCAGGATGTAATCTCCTGCAAAGTGACACCAAGAGGAAGGTGGTGAAGGACAATCAAGAACCGAGGGCTGGGAATCACAATGTCTTCATGGTGTCAGTGTTTGTAGGTCAGCTGACAGAAGCTGTGGGGCCCGTTTGAAAAGCCCCATGTCGGAGAGTGTTGTACTAGTGAGATGTTTTCACATTGAACCTCAGGCGACGTTTCCCGGCATGTTTGATGGAAATCAAACATGCCGGGAAACGTCGGTGCTGTGTGCATCCCGAGGTTTTCACAACAAATAAGATAGGTGGCGCCGATCCAAGCCCGAAGCTTCAGCTGATGAGGGGTTTTTAATTTTGTTTTTGCCTGTACTGTGCTCGTCCTGCTTGTGAAGCTTATTGCCAAAACATTCTGTTGCTCCTGTACGAAACATTTGAAGCATTTCACACAGCAAACAGGAAGCCGAGCTGTGTGAAACTGCTCCTGTTGCGGCTGCTAACAAGTTGCTGATGTCAAATGAGCGCCACAGTGAGTCTTGGTGATGGGTAAAACTGATGAGTTGCATTGTGAATGAGTTCCTTTTTTTTTAGTTCCTGAAAACGTCATAAAGTGACAATAAATTTCGACAGAAGGTGGTGCAATGTTTGTGTGGTAAAGCTGAAAGCTGTGAAAGTCAACCATATCAGACAAAACATTCACAAAGTCAGCCGTAAAGGAAACACTCGCAAGCATCCCTTCCTAAGTTAGTTCTGAAAGCCGGTCAACAAATAATCATTGACTTAAAAAAAACAACTGAGAACACAAGGGTCAAATTCAAATGAAATTGCACTGTTCTTTCAACACACCGCCATTTTTCTCTTCGGTCAATTCAGTAAAGGGCGCTTCCTGAAAGGCTCTTAATTAACTGGTTAATTGCGTGACCACTCACCAAGATATTCCATGAGTTGCTCAGCTGTTATGATTTCCATCATGGGCGGCATCTTAACCTGCGACAGAGTGAGCAAAATGATAAATGTATTACTACACAGTAGCAGAATTACCATCAGTTACCACCAACTAACACTTCTACTGCTAGTGTTACTCCAACAAGTGTGTGTGTGTTGTCCATCTACCTTCCATGCGAGCAGGAGGACATTCATAATGGCCAGTAGCGGACAGGGCCCGTTCTCGTTCTGTGTGATGATCGGCGTGTTCTCCTCCCGCCACTTGATCCACTTGATGTGGTAGATGGACTGGCCGGCGGCTCGGTCCTTCGCACAGGAGCCCTTCGCCCCATCGGCCGCGTACTCACTGTGCAGGGCCAGTGCCAGCCCTCGGTCCTCCAGACCCTCGCTGTTAAGGTCGGAGCTGGGGCAGGAGTTCAGGTTGGAGAAGGACTCCAGCGAGTCTAAGCTCCGGGACTCCTCGCCGAGGCTGGGCTCGGGGTCACTCCCTCTGGGCTGCCCCTCCGACGAGGCGTGATCTCTGGGTAGCCCCGGCTCGGAGCCCTCCGTCGCGGCTGCACTGTCCGGACACAGATGAGTCGGTTTGGCAAGTTTCGCGGCTGTACTTTTCGCGCAACAAGAAGATGAAGAAGAAGTAGGAGAAGCAGCCTCGGGCGGTACACCTGGACTGTCATGAGCGGCGGTCGACGACTGTCCGTCGGTTTTGTTGTTGACTAAGTTTGAGGCACCACCCTCGCTATCTCCTGCAGCCTGCACCGAGTCATGCCCCATCCCGTTACTGATCTGATCCCCGGAGCCCGAACACGCTGCGCCGGCTTGGGGATCCTTCGTCTCCTCGTGTGGAGAAAAGACTTTGCCGACTTCTGGCACGTCTGACTTCCCGGCGCTGGAAACGCAATTACCGGCTACTGGCAGGCTAACATTAGTGGAGCTGTTATTACAACTAACGTTCACCAAAGTATTGAGAGAAGCCTCACTATTCTTGCATTTCTCGGCTGTTCCCTTCACACCGCCGACAGCCGTCACGTCGCCAGTTTTCCCCCCGCTCGGAGCACACAGGGAACTTCCGTCGGCGTCCCGACGGAGGTTTGCATTTTGCTCCATTTTCGCAAAAGAGACTGTCGTCAGATTTTAGCTAAATTGCAGTAGCAGCTTCGCTCTGAAAGACGCCATGACAACTCTAGCAGTGACGTCACCAACGTGAAGCTCTTCCAGGCTTGAGCGAAGGGGGGCGGGTGGGAGCCTGCGTACGGTGGTTGATGCGTTTGAGGACACTCGGATTCTTTTGGATGCTTCGCGTAAATGCTTCTCAGCGACTCTCGGATGAGCGGTGGAAATATTCACGACTATTTTAGCAGTGTTTTCTGACTACTAATTTGAACAAAAAAATATGGAGGAAAAAAATCACTTTGTAATACTTCTTGTTTGTTAAGATTGCCTATTTTTTTTTAAACAACAACAACAGCAACAACAAATAAACTCTGCATTTTGACATGTGAAGTACCCATTTCGTGCCGCTGGATGACAGCAATGACATGACCAGGCAAAGAGCACTGCCGATAGATTTGAGTTTTTCCATTGCAAGTTAAATGGGCCTGACAAGCCTGTAATTCATATTTCCAAAGGTTACTTATATTTTTTGCAATAGATACATTCCTGTAGACAATATATCGGTATGATTATGCACATAATATTTTTGTATAATATTTTCTCCAGTAGTTGCTGATTGCTCTCTCACATTAAAAAGAAAGATGTATTTTACATGCTGCTGCATACCTTGCTATTGGCACATGTTCAGAACATATTTCATTGTTCAATATTATTGTTTTTGTTATCCTTTTAAAGGGGACACTGCATCAGAAACACGAAATACAAAAATGCAATACTGACAAAACTATTTGTTATGTTTCATAATGAGGAGATCATTTTTTTTTGATTTTTGCAAAAATGCAATTAGAACGCAGTACCCAGCCGTGGGAACAGAAATAATTTTCTTAGTACTTTTTCATGGTGTACTTTACGCCCTACTATTTTATCAGGCATTACAGAAACACATCGAAAAGAAGTTAATTTGTTTCAATGACCATATGTTATTTTTTCACCAGTTAAGTTTCGCTTAAGTAAAGACATTTTAAAAATAGAGAATTAAAAGTCAACAACCTGCAAATAGTTTGTGGCGCCCTTATGAGTTTCGCTTTATAATTAGCTGACTTTAATAAACAGCATTTTTAAAGTGACTCCGGAAGTCATGATTCGCGGAAGTGGAAACTTGCTGACAGATTAAAGGCAATATCGAGCACTTTAATGATTGGTTTGCCAATATTTAATCGTCAGTGTTTTTCCTTTGCCCAAAGGCCGTCAACCCCATTCGCGGAAATTAATATTAGACGGTGATCTTCAACCCTCACTACAACGCTAGTGGGACGGGCGTGTCCTTGCTTTCGGAGGAAACATACCGGAAGGGAGGAGGGTTGGTCGGCGTATGTCTGTTTGACGCATTGACTGCGAAAAAAAAGTTGAGTCGAACAGACATTGTGCTTTGCGGAGGCGGGCGAAGGCGATGTGTTTGTAATGGGAAATATCTGAAGCTGCCGTCCTTTCAAGAGAGGGAAAAACCAAAACAACAAGGAACAATCGCCGATTCCAGTGGCTCGCCTAGCTTGTGTACTGGGCGCACTGGATCTCTCAATATGATTAAAGTGGAACTAATCATCCTCATTTGCTGCCTCCGTGGGGTAACAGGTAAGCTTCCCACTGATTATCATTAAAAGCAACGTTTCCACTGACGCGAAGGTTGCACTGGCCAGATCAGCCACTTCACTTTGACAACTCACCTGCTAGCTGAGGTGGCTAGTCAGCGGCTACACTGTTGTGCTAACTTGTGTTCATGACTTAAAAGTTGGGCAGAGCCCCGGGTTCACCGGCGTTCTTCGCACGCTGCTTCGGCAGGAATGACAAAAGTCGGCGCCGACAGTCACACTGTTTATTTATTAATTTGGAGCGAGTAATAACTTTGGCTCAACGGCAAGTTTAGCTGCGCTTTTTACAATAACGTTTCTTTCTTGTAGGTTAAAGGTTAGGTCATGTCAAACCGCGCCCCTCCACCTGACAGCTCTCACGTTTGTTCAAAGCACGTTTAAAAGCTGGCTTGATCTCCCAGTTAAGTACCTGTACCTTAAAAAATATATGTCTGAACGTTAAGAGGCTGAACACTGCGTTCCTGTCATGACAATGCATGTGAAAACAGTTGCCTCTTATTGCGTTAGGCGGCCCAGATAAAGATTAAACGGCCAATTTACACTGACTCATATCGTCCAGTTGCCACAAGCGTGTCACAACTTGCTTTCAAGATGATCCTCTTATCAGCAGAATTTACGCTGCAAAGGAAGCTCCGCTCGCGTCCCATCATTACACTAATGGTAATGCGGTTGTCAGCGTTTCAGTCACTTGAAAGTCTCTCGTCAAAGCAGCTGGCCATTCAGCGTGATGTAACGGGGATGAATACAAACGTATGTAATCTGATGAGTAAAGCTTCTGGAGAACACTTGGAACGCTGCTGGTTGGGGCTGAGGCAGGCAATTGTTATGAGTTCAAGGCGTTTACTGTACAAGTTCGGAGGACATCGTGCTCATTGAATTCTGCCTGCCTTCTTTTCCCCCAGCTCAGGTTGTTGTGAGAACCTTAAATTAACAATAGGTTCCTGTGTCTAGTTTACGACAAAACAAAGCATCGTCTCATCTACGCCAATGGGCACGCAAGCTGAAGACAAGGGAGGGTGAAGATGGACAAAGGAGCTTCTGATCTCCTCCGGAATTTTCAGCTCCGAAAAACATTTTTTAATTTAGCCCTGAGGAATGTGTTGGCCATGCTGGGGGGTGTACACGTGATTAAGAGGGTTTATATGTCATGTGTATTGTAAGGAATGTTTAAACTGAATGCGTGAAAGCCATTGTCAGTTAAACGGTTTCAACGTCCCTATGGCTTTGCGCGCTTATCAGCCAGCCTTGCCATTGCCATTATCTAGAGAGAGGCACTGGTGCCCTCTGTGAAATCATAAAGACCTGATTTATCAAATGGTTTCTTTGCACACACTTTGTGAAAAGGGGAACAGGAAGTAGTGATAAGGAAATTAACATAATACATGACCCTTAAACGCAGCTGGCCTGTTCACAAATCCTGTTTCTTTGACAAACTGCCAGTGTGCAACATGTGTCTAGATATAAATAGATTAATATAGATTTTATTGTCATTGTTACCTGCACAAGAGATTCAAAGTGCCAAAACCGTCAGTGCAAAAAAAAAAAGAAACAATAAAAGAAAACAATAAAAACTGCAACAAAAAAATACATAAATACATAAGCAACACATCCCATGGTTCTCAGAGAGGCATTTCTGGATCTCACAGCCTATTTGATTTCTAGATGGAACCTTATCCTTACTTTAACCTGGTGATAAACCTTGGTCAAATTAACGGGTTTTAGATTTCTATGATTTTAATTTGTTGATTTTAAAGATGGCGAATAACTGTTTTGTGTTGTCCTCTCCATGGCACAAGAAATATCAGAATAAACTGAAACATAAAAGAGGATCAGTATGGATCAGCCATATTCTCATTTTTAACATCAGTTTTGAATATTGAGTCTCACAGTGGCCGCTTTTCTAAAATATTGACGCTAATTATGTTGCTTAGTCTGTCTCAGGCTAGCGTGTATTTGGTATTCACTATAACAAGGTCAGAGTTTCATCAATGACACCCAGAACAGAGCCAATGCTGGCAGGCCGGGTGCAACTTTCCCACCACTCCAGAGTAAATGCTGCTTCTTTTTTTTTTTTTGAAACGTTTGAGTTGCTCTGAGCTCTCCAAACTGTCAGTGTCACTGGCTGCCTACCATTAGTCAGCATGTGGGCTGATGCTGCCTGATATCAGGTGTGATCCACGCTGTTAACCATCACTTCTCTTTCTGTCAGCAATTTCCTGGCTGGCAGGGTTTTGCTCTTCAATCGGCAACTTAAAGCTGGAACAGGTTGTGCTGAAATCTCATGCTGTTACAGCCCTCAGAGTGAAATTGAACACCTTTATTTTCTATCTTTGTGGTCCCCAAAATATCATCTACAACTTCTTAAGTTATTGTTTTTAGATTAAAAAAAAAAGTTTGAATCTTAAATGAGTGACACAGACCTGCTTGTGCATCAAGGTTCTCAACTCCCACAATTACTACTCACAGTTTCACATCCATCCACGCACCAAAGATACGCATTTCACTCAGGACAGCGACTCTCGGCGCTGCTGATTCTCAGAATAGTGAATGTTCTCACCACAGAGCCATTTCCCACCGGACACCTATGTATATTTTCTCTAGATTAGTTACTGTGGAGAAAAACGGGAAACCCAAGTGTAAAGTTTTGGTTTTCAAATGGTTTGAATAAATCCTTTTTTGGTAAGCTTTAATCGTGTGTTTTGTATTTAAACAAGATTGCCAAGGCTTTGAGAAGATCACATTTGACAGAGTGTTCACTTTGGAGAAGCTTCTTCTTCTTCTTTTTCTTTTTCTTCTTCGGCAGAGTGTTCACTTTGGAGAAGCTTCTTTTGCTTCTTCTTCTTCTATTATTATTACTTCAAATAACCTGATTTCACGTAAAATGTTACATTTTTGTAATATTTTGATGTCGTTCCAAATCATGGTGTTTGTGATGTCTGTTGATCAGTTGTGTGCTGTTGTGCTACCACATTAATGTGACGGAGCAGAAAAGTGAACAGGATTTCATCTCGCTCACACGCCTCAGCTAGCATTATCATTCTTGTGGAAAGACTAAAGTAGCTGATGTTTGGATATTGGGCAGCTGCATTCATAGACAAGTTGCTACTGGCCTGACAGCCTCTCCTTGTGTTGGGAAGTTGTGACTCCCACCGCATGGTCGAAATGGATATAGAATATTGTGACTGAAAACGAACGACAAGATGGGGGCCGTACCATTGTGTTGTAGTCGAGCACCTCTCTCTAAACTTAAGTCCAAAACATATTGTTTGGCTGCATTGTTTTTTGGCACAGTGAATGTAGATTAGCATTGAACGGCCTGCCGCCAATCCAGCCTCTGTTCTCACACAATGCCATACATTGGGCCCGAAACAGAACTTAGGTCACCTGACAGCCGTCATGTGCTCCTCCTCGCATGCTTTAAACTGAACTTTCTTTGTGATGGTGAAGAGAACAAAGACATGGTCAGTGTGAAAGACAGTCGGATTACCTCTGGACTCAAATCAATGAGCTGAATAAGCCTTTCAGACTGAACCCATATTGCCAGAGCTTGTACCACAGCTGGCCACACCTTTGTCCCTTTTTTTGATCCCAGCTAACTTTATTTATGAATTACAGAATAATTTTTTACTTGCTATGGTTCTTACACTTAAGCTTGTTGCCAAAGCCTCTTCAGAAAGGTTGTCATTTTAAATCCAACCATTGGTTCTACCAAAGGATGCAGTTGGTAAGCGCAGATTAGACATGTACAATGTTATCCATTATGCTGGCATCCTGAAGCAGGTTGACTGCATACAATTTAAATACAACTGTTTCAATACTGCAATAACATTTTTCATGTGCATTTTCTAAAAAAGAAAAATAAGGCCAAGATGAAATGCAGAGTCTCAAAGTTAACTGTTGACAACTGTTGATTATCTGTGGAATCTCTCTTTCAGGTCAGTTTCCGTCCAGGCTGAACCAATATATACGTCATTATGAAGGCTTATCGTATGACACAGAGGCCTTGCACAGCAGTCACCAACGAGCCAAGAGGGCGCTCTCTCCTCACGACAGGACGCTAAAGCTGGACTTCCACGCACACGGAAGGTCAGTTTCAGCAGAAATCGTGCTCATGTAATAAGCACTTACTCCTTACTCCTTACGCTTACCAACATTGTGTTGTTTCTGATTGTTTTTTTTGTTTTTACAGCCATTGTAATAAGGTTGATCGCATCCATGTTATAGTTTGAATAATTAAACATATTTATTAAGCATATTTCTTTACTAATAGTATTAGAATTGATATTAAGCACATTTGCCTTTGAAGTGTTTAATATCATATCTTGATACTTCATGTCCTGTATATTGTTGTTTACGATGTGGTGGATGTATATATTGCATGCAGGAGTCTGAACTTTTCAGTCTCAGATGCCAACATAGAATGTAATTTTGTTTTAAATTGAAATGTAAAGATGCTTTAATTTGGCCAGGATTTGTTTGCCTTAGCTGTCAGATGGGCGTCGTAGAACATTTCACAAAGAACGCTGTCGTTATTAAAACCTTGACGAGAATAGAATAGATCATTCTTTAGTGTAAGCAGATTTACCTGTGTCTTGTATGTTTGTTCCAGTTCTATTTTAAATATAACCCAAATGGAGTTTTTCGAGTCGAGACCTGCCAGCCTTTTTTGGAAACATTGTTTCAGGCCTAAACTTTGTACATATTAACCGATTTGTATGAAAGGTAATTTGATATCAACTTAGAGGACATTGAGGCCGAATTTTTCACAGTGGAATCTCTGCAATTAAGTGTTAGAGGTTTAATTAGAAATTTGGCTCAGGTAGTGACACAACAATTGACAGGGAAAAATGTGGATGAGCTGGCCGTCCTTGACCTGCTCAAAGGAATTTGGTTTTCTGCTTTATGCACTACACATGCAGTACCTGATCACCACCAGCTTTTTAACACTCTTACACAATGATCTCCATTTGTCTTTGATTTTATTCACAATAGTTAACATGGTGCATTATGTATTATGTGCAAATGTCGGCACTCCTCATTGTTCAGTCAATAGTATGAACACGATGGCCACAGAATCACCTCACCCTCTTCCCAAACCTGAAGTCCGATGTTATCAAAGCATCTGTGACCACACTTCCTGTGCTTTTTCCTGTCACTGCTGTGCCGTCTGCTGATCACATTGTCACGCCGCTGTGGCCTGTTTTCTCTGTCCGAGCACCCGTAGTGTCTGAAAACATCATCAAACAGAGCTTTGTAGATGTTTGGCTTTAGATGTTTTTTATTTTAATGTTCATTCTGCTCCATATCCTGAAAGTCGGTCTCGGTGTTCACTTGTTTTGGTGCACACGGCGATGTGCTTTCGAACTGTTTAGTGGTCTACATTTATAGAGCAACAAGGTGGCTCCTAAAAATATTTTGGCCGCTTCCTGTTAAACTGGTAAACTATCATAAGCTTTCCTCTCATTAATAGGCCAAACTGAAAAGAAGAGGAAAAAACCAAGGCTCTGAAAATGCACATTTTGCAAAGACGTTTTCATATTTTTCTCGTTGTTTCTCATTCCACTGTGTGCTACTGCTGTATACATTTGCTACTTAGACAAAAATGTGCCTCACTACCAGCTGCTCTCTAAAGACAAGGCGCATATTGAGGTACATAACGAAGTTCCACTGAAACTACTGGCCTTACAGAACAAAGACATTTGCAATCACACGTACGTATTTAGCAAAAAGCTGCTTTTGTTCTCACATTTCCTCTCCACGCGAGTCATCTCCTCTAGGTAGCATGTTCGCCATTTGCATGTCTGAATAATTTATTGCTCAGCTGCTTCTGAGAGATGAATATTGCACAAAGCGAGCCCTGTGTGGCTCACAAACGCGTGCAGCATGATGCAGCGTGCACACCGACTCAAGCCTGCAGTTGATCAAGCTGTGCATAATTAGTTCCGTCATTGAGTTGTTTACTACATGTTTCTGTTTGAAATGAATGACGACCTCAGCTGTCATTTTTCAGCGGCAACAATAGGATTTCTAATTTTAGTGCTATTATTTTTGAAGATTTTGTGTTATTTATTTGGGATTTCTTGAGTGGGGAGAACTTTGAAGAGGAGAAGACGACTTTCTGAAGGTCAGAGTCAGCATAAGAAAGGGGACGTAAGTGGGGTTGTACATGGTGAACAGGGTTGTTGGTGCCAGACAGACAGACAGACAGACAAGGCAGGCAGGTTGTTCTGACTATTCCACTGCTGACCTTGTAGGATTTTCACAACATCACAGCCATCTCGAGAATGAATGAATGAATGAATGTGAATGTTATATACATTGATTTTTGGCTGACTCTGTCCAAGTCAAATGTGCAGCCCCGCAGCTCGTGACATTAGCGATGGGAATTCAGGCTCTTTTCAGAGAACCGACTCTTTTGGCTCCCAAGCGGCTCCTCATGTTTTTAGTTACCAAATTATGTGCAAATACTAATGATTAATGTTCATGATAACAAAAAATATTAAATGTGTATTATTCACACACTCAACATGGAACGCAGTGCTATAAAAATAAATATAAAATAACAAAAACAACACTCTAGTACAACTGTGTACAAGTGAAAATGACACATCAACAAAAACATCACTTCAAGATGAAAAAAGGAATTTGCAAAACAAACAAAAAATAAAATAAACTATGACAAACATACGTTCGCCACCAACTCCGACACTGGATGTGGATCCGTTTCCTCGTTCACTTCCAGAATGTTTGGCATAACGTCCACACCTGCCCTGGTTCTGCGTCTCTTCTCCAGCGCTCTGGAGTGAAGTGCTCAGCAGGTCAACGGTGCCACACACCAATAATGTCCGGTTCTCACAAGAAAAAAACTACAACAACCCACAATTGGCTCTCGAAAGAAACCGGTTTGTTTGTGAACGACCCATCATCATAACATCAGTTGTTTCTCAGGTGACTAAAGTCGAAACTGTCACACCGCCACAGTCTGTGTCACACCGTGACTGAATCACAGCTTCCAGTGCCCTGCACATTTGCCAGCACAGCGTAACATTTTCCTCTCTGTTTGTTTCAGTCTTCTGCCCTATCAGAACGTAATGCAGTGTCGGTTAAAGTGGTTGTACCAGTAAACTCTGATGCTCTGAAGCAGCAGGTCAGATTGCAGACGAGTTTTTCTCTCTCCATGGCCAGGCTGTATGGTTCTAGTTGGCTTTTTTATCCTTTTACTGTCCATTTTGCCACTTTGTTGAAGAATATATCCAGTTAGTGGAAGTGCAGTTGTCAGACTTTGAAGCAAGTGGAACTACATTACATTGCATGCATTACGTAAGTATGTTAGTTTGACAAAGTATGTTATGAGAGTCTTGAATGGAAAAAAAAAAGTTGCTGAAAAGCTTCTTGCACACTTGTCTGCATCCTGCTCCTGTCCGACTGAGTCGGACCGCAGGCACTTTCTGTTCCTCCTCACCACATGCTTGCTCATGTGTCTACTGAGCATCTCCTAACCGTCAATTGAAGTCATTTGTTTCTGTGTCTGGGAGGTGCAAGGAAGATCGCCATCACATTTCCTGGACGTGTCTTCCTGCACTGCACTCAGTAATCCTGTGTCATTTTTTACAAAAGCGCGCGGTTGTCAATTATACAGTGGGGTTTTATGAAGTGAGTCAACCCATATTTTCCCCGATAGTCACTTTAAGGGACTGTCCTCGCTGAGCCTCCTTTCTTTTATGCAAAAACCTGATTTCTAGGTCTCCAAAACAACAGAAATTGAAAGAACCCTTTCAATTTGAAAATTGACAGAAAACTGTCTGCACCGTCTACAGGAAATCCGTGTTTTGGGTTTTTTTTTCTTCTTTTGGGGGAGGGGGTTCTTCCTTTTGTTTGACACTCCTTTTTGTGCAGCTTTTGTTTATGCAGCCTTCACCTGTGCAAAGTGGAAAAATGGCAGAAATCACCTAAAACAGTGCTCCAGTCGGACTTTTTAACATGTTTCTGGATCAGTGTACATCTCCTCTCCTGCTACCTTGGTGATAAGATATATCGCATTATATTGTGTTTTATTAACTTCATATTTCTAACTTGACATATATGCCATATAGGTTCTTAAAGCACCTACACTACCAGTCAAAAGTTTGATCACACCCTATGAATGTGATTGTTTTTTCTTTCATTCTCATGACTTGACGTTGTAGTAAAGGCATCAAAACTACATATGAACACACATGGAATTATGTAGGAAACAATAAGTGTAAAATAACTCTTAATTCTTCAAAATAGCCACCTTTCATAAAAAGCATATTTAGAGTTGTAGCAGAATGTGAAGGGGATTCTTTGAACTCCACTGAGGAACAGAACCGCAGGTTCAAGCAGAACTCGTGGCTCATGTGCGCCTCATGTGATGCTCGACCTTTTTGTCTGTGACATCACAAATATGTAGCCAAGAGGATTGTGCTCCAGTGTTCACGTGCTTTTCCGTTCATTCCTTTTACTCCACTGAGCACAGATGAGTTTTCTTTGCAAAGATTTGCATGTGTTGCTCATTCTGGACATTTCCTCTTCAGTGAGGGCAGATGGCCCAAATAATCAGATTAAATAATATGTGTAAGTCACTGTTGGTTCTTGATGTCCAGAACAAAGCAAATGCCAGGTCTATATACTTGAATGTGTGATGATAATCGCCACTCTGTGTTTTCAGAGAATCCTCAACATCATTTTCTCTTTCTTCTTCTATTTTAGACATTTTAACTTGACAATGAGAAGAGAAACGGATATATTTTCTCCCGATCTTGTCATCGAGGTCTCCGGAGAAGAGATGCCAGCTGATACCTCCCATATTTACAGTGGAGAAGTCTTTGGTAAGTTCAACTCTTACTCTGAAAGAGGTGGAGTGAAGTGATGCTGAAAAATAAACAGACGAGCCAAGAACTCGCGTTGACTTTCTGCCACAATGCAAAGTGTGAAATCCATTTTAGGGTTTTGCATTGTGAACTCAGAGAGAGGTCCAGGCATGGACATCGTTAAGAAACTAAGGACTACATAGACAGCATTAGAACCAAGTGTTCCCAGAATAGATGGGCATGATACAGAATGTGGAGGAGGGCGTTAAGCTTTTCTGCCTCTGCTCATCCTGTTTGTCCTTTCAGGCGAGCAGGGCTCACTGACTCACGGCTCGGTTATGGACGGACGCTTCGAGGGCTTTATTAAGACCTACCAGGGGACCTACTATGTGGAGCCCTCGGAACGGTACATAAAGGACAAGAATGCCTCCTTCCACTCCATCATCTACCACGAGGACGACGTCGGTAAGGTCCTGTAGCTGAAATGTTTAAGTTTCTCTGCCTCTTGGCCAGAACCCCTTTGGAAAAGAGGTTTTTAATCTCAGTGGGACTTTCCTGGTAAAATGAAGGTTAAAAAAAGAAGAAAATACCACTTCAAACCATGACGCAGTTCCTTCTTCCTCGTCTCCAGATTATCCTCACAAGCACGGCTCAGAAGGGGGCTGTGCTGACCACTCAGTGTTCGAGAGGATGAGGAAGTTCCAGTTGTCTGCCGTCGAGGAGGAGCCCGTCAAAGTAAGAGCCTGCATTACGACAGAGCCGCCCTTCTCTCAGCACCTCAGCGAAACACACAGGTGGACCAGGTTGACAAGATTAAAAGATCTCGCTTCTTTTTGATCCCACCCTTTAGCAGGCACTTAGTTTTAGTCTACTATTAACACCTGCAGGGCTGAACTTGTTTGTTAGCAATGTTCACCTCGCATGCATGTTTTTGGCCTGTGGGAGGAAGCCAGAGAACCCAGAGAGAACCCACGCAGACACAGGGAGAACATGCAAACTCCAGTCATTTAAAATTGGTCATAGCAGTTATTAACATGACATTTTTATTAGTTGTGTACATCTAGTATTAATTTCAAACCTGGTTCGTGGCTTTTTTAAATCGTCCCTTTTAAAATGGTAACCGTATGCGTTTCACCTTTGAGCCATTTTGTTATATATATATATATATATTTTTTACCTTGGTTCATCCTGGTTTTTACTTTTTATCCGCAGACAGTCAATAAAGTACCTGAGGAGGAGGAGGAGGAGAGCACTCACGGTCCTGTCATTCTGAGGAAAAAGAGGGCGGCTGCCAAAGATAAAGACACCTGCCAGCTCTTCATCCAGACCGACCATCTCTTCCACAGATACTACGGCAGTAGGGAGGCGGTTCTTTCTCAAGTAGGCATCCGATCTTCACAAGATGGGAATCTGACACATATCTGAAGACTTTTTTCTAAAAAAAAACTGAAAGCTCACCCAGCTAACATCATCCCACCGATTGTCTCTGCAGATTTCCAACCACGTGAAGGCCATTAACTCCATTTTCCAGGCCTCAGACTTCATGGGCATCCGAAACATTGGCTTCATTGTGAAAAGAGTTCGGGTTAGTTGAATTTCCCCTCTAAGGTTTCATAGCGGAAACCTATGAAACCTTTTGGGTTTCATAGGTTTCCCCCCAATTGCTGCATTTATGCCCATTCTTCATTTAATCTTTCCCTTTTTTGGTTTTTTTACAGATCAATACCACAGACGACATTACTGACAAAACCAACCCCTTCCGCTTTGCCAACATCGGAGTGGAGAAGTTTTTGGAGCTCAATTCAGAACAAAACCATGACGAGTTCTGCCTGGCTTATGTCTTCACTGACAGAGACTTTGATGATGGGGTGCTGGGCTTGGCTTGGGTCGCTGCTCCTTCAGGTTGGTGCACAATCCCACACTGTTAATATTTATTGCTTTGCTTGATCTCAGAGATTCCATCATCCCTTTTAAAAAGTGCAACAGGATGGCTTTTCCTGTTTTAAGTGTAACAACACCAGGCATAATTTCTTTAAATTTAACTGTTCTGATGTGTTGCTGACTGAAGGTGAATCTTTAGTATCTCGCAAGAGTTTATATCATAGACTGGGTAAATATTTCAATGCATATTTTTGGCTTGGTGAGTTTTTTTGCGTCTGATTTTGTAGAGAATTCAACATCTTTTTACTTTTTCATTGTCGTGAAAAAGTCGTGGTGTTTTTCACAATACGTTTTATTGCAGTAAACATCTTTACAACTTATTGGAATTTTTAATTTTATTTCTAAATAGCTGTTTTCTTATTTGTCTCCCACAGGAAGCTCTGGAGGCATATGTGAGAAGAGCAAACTGTACTCTGATGGTAAAAGGAAGTCTCTGAACACGGGCATAATCACAGTGCAGAATTATGGCTCCCATGTCCCTTCCAAGGTTTCACACATCACCTTTGCTCATGAAGTTGGACACAACTTTGGGTCTCCTGTAAGAACTATGAATCCACTCCTGGGCTCCTCCAGTACTTAGCAGTCTGCTGCTTGACTTGATATTAATTTCCTTCACTTTACTTCTGTGTTGTCAGCATGACTCTGGGATTGAGTGCACCCCCGGGGAGTCCAAGGAGCAGAACAAAAAGGAGAAGGGCAACTATATTATGTACGCCAGGGCGACGTCGGGGGACAAGCCTAACAATAACAAATTCTCAGTCTGCAGCGTCCGCAACATAAGTGCTGTTCTAAAAAAAAAAAAGGACGACTGTTTTGTCGGTAAGTTCTCTCTGAACTCTCTTCTCTCTCTTTCTGTGTCTGATATTGATTCTTGCCCTCACGCTTTCATTTCTTCTGTATGTACCTGTACACAGAATCTGGACAGCCAATATGTGGAAATGGACTTGTGGAAGCTGAAGAGCAGTGTGACTGTGGCTACAGTGATCAGTGCAAAGACCCCTGCTGCTATAATGCCAATGAAGCGGAGGACAAAAAGTGCAAACTTCAGCCCGGTAAACTGTGCAGGTCAGATGTGACGTTTCCTCCCTTTCTGTTTGGAGTTCACAGTAGATATCATTGAGTTGTTGGTTGACCTGTATCCGGTTTTTACCCCACAGTCCAAGCCAAGGCCCGTGCTGCACAGAACAGTGCACTTTTAAGGGCTCAAGTGACAGCTGCAGACAGGAGTCTGAATGTGCCAAAGAGGGCATGTGCAACGGAGGCACAGCTCTGTGTCCCACCTCCGAACCAAAGGAGAACTTCACCGTCTGCCATAAAGAAACACAAGTCTGCCTTGGCGGGGTACGTTCAAACACCAACTGTCACACTGCGCTGTTTCATGTGGGCGTGGGCTAACACTGCTGCGAGCAACCGTAGGCACGTCGAACTCTTGACGTTCCCGTCTGCTGTGTCCTGTACGGTAAATTGCACTGGTTATTTAAACTGAAAGCCTCTTTCGTTACCTTCTCATTGAACCAGGTTTGCTCTGGCTCGATCTGCGAAAAGTACAAACTGGAGGTGTGCACGTGTGGCAGCAAAAATGGCCAGGATGAGTCCGCCGAACTGTGCCACGTGTGCTGCATGGAGAAATGTGAGTTAAGGAAGACGGCATCGCTGTTCTTTGTCCTAAATATGAAGTTATGGTAACGATAAGGAGCTGATGGCTTGGCATGTGGTTGATACCAATATAAGGGGTTGCTTATAGGTGCTCGTGCACTCCTTTCTCTCAGCGCAACCAAGCACCTGCAGCAGCTCGGGCTCAGAGCGATGGACTGAGTATTTCAACAACAAAGTCACCACGCTGCAGCCCGGCTCGCCCTGCAATGACTTCAAGGGCTACTGCGACGTTTTCATGAGGTGCCGCCTGGTGGACGCTGATGGACCTTTAGCCAGGCTCAAGAAAGCCATCTTCAATCCAGAGCTCTATGAGAATATCGCAGAGTGGATAGTGGTGAGTATTTTTTTTTTTTGTTTGCTTGCTTTGGCGAAACAGGAAATGTTGCGAGTCTCTCAGTGGGAAAAAACACAGAGCAGCTGTCTGCACATGTTGTTGTTGTGCTCGTTTAACTTTATTTGCATGCTGTTTAACGTGATCTCCTGCTACCCAGGCTCACTGGTGGGCTGTGTTGCTGATGGGCATTGCTCTGATTATGCTCATGGCTGCATTCATCAAGATCTGCAGTGTGCACACACCCAGCAGCAACCCCAAACTCCCGCCACCCAAGCCACTGCCAGGTACAGTATTTATTGCAGTGCAGTCACCAACATTTACCCACATGCTGCATGTGCACTTTGGAAACACAAAACAAATTCTCACAAATATTCAATGACAATAATTGGGAAAGAGTCAAATTTTAAGGGGTTGCGAAACCTTTTTTTCCTCCCACTATTGTATATATTTATTAAATAGTTTCCATTTGTTATCTCTTTATTTTCCAGTGTGTGAATTTTAAAAGGGTTTTTAATTATGCAAAGCTATGAATGAAAGAAATTCATGCAATTTCTATATTTAGTCAGTTGTTTGATTAAGAGTTCAACCTAAATACAGAACGGTTATATACATTAAAAGAAATTAAATCAACTTTAAAAGAAAAGTCATTTCCTTAAAGGTCAATGGACTTTTGCGTTGGTAATCAACTCGCAAAGATTTCCATATAGCTGCTGCAGCGTGGCTGCAGGACTTCCAATAGTTCCCAGCGTCCTTCGTGCTTTTTCTGGTCCTTCACTGAGATGTTTGTCCTGTAGGTACCCTGAAACGGAGACGAGCTCAGCAAGCCAACCAGCAGTCCCAGGGCCAGCGGCAACCCCGCCAGCACAGAGAAAACTATCAAATGGGGCAGATGAGACGCTGACAGGCCGGTCTGCTCTTCGCCTTGGCTCCTCCTAGTGCCTACAAAGGGACATGACCTATCTCCACACTTACCTTTACCATATATTGCAAAATTCAAAGAACTTCTAACTTGATAAATTCACTGGACAAGCGCCAACCCCCTCCTTCCTACTAGCCTCCAAGGCATCTCCGCTCTCACGACTTTTATAAACATTTTCCAAATACAGATCAGCCAAGTTCTGTATTCTCTGCAAAGTGGTCTTATTTCTTTTTTTCCTCGAGTGCTTTTTGAACGCGTGAGATGGAACTTTCCTTTTGGAGTTTCTCTCTCTGCCCTTTTACTGTGCTGCTTTCCTTTCTCCTGGCCGTCCTCTCAGAAGTGCTGCCACCATCAGCACAGAAGCAGGACTGCAAGTCAAATGGGGGGTTTTTGCTGCCAAATGAAAACAACACTGAGAACTCACTTGGAATACAACTTTTTTTTTTTTTTGCCAATATCCTGTGATTGTTTTGAATGAATGCACTAGAAAATATGCTCTATTTCATCAGCGCTCACTTTCCTTTGTGAACCTCACGCAGCTGTTCTTTTTGTCCGTGTTCAACATGTTTCGCCATTTTGGTTCTCGTCCAGAGACGAGACAAACGAGTAGAAAAGCCGATTTGCATGCGTGTGTCAGGGTAAAGTTCCTACTGGCTGCACAGACACTCAGGTTCCTGTCAGCTGCAGTGGAAAGCGCCAATGAAAAGAATGTAAATAGATGTGCTTAATAGGATTATGAGCTTGTCTCTTATCAGATGAGGGGTTTACTGAGGGAAAATTGAATGCCTAGATATGTATTTATTACATTTTCCATGTAGGTTTTTCCGCTGCGTTTACATAAATCGTATTTGGCTTATAATAAATAGTCGGAGAAAAGCTTTTTATCATGTTGATTATATCTTCTGCGTCTTTCTGGGTTGGTTCTGGTTAGTTCTTATGGTCGTATAATGATAGGTGAAAGCATAAACGTTGTTGCCGCGGTGTGATTTTCATGTCTAGTCATCCACTTGCTTGTCCTCAGATGTTTAGGAGGAGACGCTTCATCTCCTCTGGCCCTCTCCTTCGTCGCCAATTGAGTCAAATGAGGGGAACTCGAGAGCTTTTATACTTGTTTGCTTGTTTTGCTTGTCGCTGCCGTCACCCAGTGTCGACCTTCTACTTTTGTTCTGTCCTTTCTCATCTTCAACCTTCCTGGGTTGTGTCACTGCATTTTCAAGGTGCCTATTCTTAAGAATGTATTTGGGGTCGCTGCTTTCAGCATCAGTAGTCTGTACCAGGAGGGACGCCAAGGGTGTGGTGGCAGCTGAGCTCAGCATCTTGCTTTAGAACAGTCGGAAATTGTAAAAAAACAAATAAAACAACACAACAGTTGTGTTGCTGTTGATGAGATTTAAGGCTTTGCATTGAATTCTTAAAACCTGTCAGTGATGTTTGACATGCAATGATGATACTTTGAAACTTTATTATCCACACCATGTTAGTTGATGCGTTGGAGCTGCCAGGTTGGGCTTTAATGCGTCGCCCCCTCGAGCCCGTAGCTTTACACTTGGGTCGAAGCCACTGATGGATTGTGCTGAGTACTGTTTGACATGACTGACTCAGTCACTGGTGAAATGTATGAATGGATGTACGTGCTTGTGTTGTTGCCCTGGGAGGTGATGAGACGGATTCTATGCAGACTTCTCCGCAGAGAAATGCCTTCAGTTTCCTTTCACGAGTTCGGATACGCAGCTGCCGTTTTGTTTTTTTTTGCTACGGCTCGTGTCAATGTTTCCGAACAACAAAATGCAATGCAAACCTTTTTTTTTTTTTTGCTTTTTTTTTTGCCTTTTTTTTAAAATACAGATTTTGATTGTGGTGTTGTGCTGCTGGTAGTGCTTTCTCTGGGTTTAAATCTTAAAAAGGTATGTATTTTTTTTCATGATCTCCGGCACATTTTCCAGCCTGTGTATGCGTGCGACTGAGAGGACGAGACGCTTGGCTGAATTCTTGTCTGTTTGTATTGGAGGATAATGATACTCTGGGAACTCTTGCTAATGACTTGCCTTGCTGTGACGAATCAGTGCTGTTGTCTGATTTTATCATTATTTTCTTTTTTAAAAAGTGTCCTCAGCTGTCTTCTTGTTTTTGTTGACCTTCCTTGTTTTGTTTTTTCTGCTTTGTTTACTTTGAAACTGATTTATTTCAAAGGATATATTTGAATTACTTGAAATTCATTAATAAAGAAATGATCAAACGTTTGTTTTCACTTTGTGCCCTTGAGCTTCACTTGCTCTGTATGTCAACAACTGTAGCTTTAACAGTCATTAATAATAGCTGATTTCTTTGCTGCCGGCTTTCCAACTCAACTGGCTGCTCTTTGAGTCATCGGCTGCTAAATACTGCTAACTTTTGTAAGATTTTCTTGTTGGGCTGTGTAAGACTTTACTTGGGTGAAAAAAAAAATCATACATTTTTAATAAAGAAATAAGAGTGCATATTTATTTGTGCAATGGTTAGAGTGGCTTGTTTGATGCAGCAATGCAGGTTTTTCCAAATGCCGAAATTGCTTGTTCTTTGGACTCAACATGGCCACAGGTCATTGACTCAATGTTCACTGTCTGGTTAATGTTTGAATTGGCAAATGCTCAACTGTTTGCACACTTTTCAGACAGAAATGTAAATGTGGGTTGATGGACACAGCTGCACGCTGCTTCTCGGAAAGCTGTTTTGCTGTTCCGAGGATCTCGTCACATTTTGATAGTTTGACAGCGTATCCTGCTTCATTGTATTTTTGTAAACATGCTGGAGCTTGCCTTGGCTTTCCGTTTTTATCTATGGGGTGCCACATCTTAGAAAATTCATGAATCCACAGCTCTGCTTTGCTTCCGTTGAAATTTGCAGGTCATACGTTGAGCCTGCTGTGTTTTCTCCTCCGCTGCTTCGGTGTGTCTTCCTTGCAGCGCACAAACACCTTCAGCTGCGTTTCCTGGATGTGTTGGTCGTCATCAGTCATGGGGCAAAAAGACGTCCTAAAGAAAACAACGGAAGAGGCCTTTGTTAATAATTTAATAGGGGTTTGGCTCGTCAGATGTATGTACGTGTCCACTAGGTGGCGATAAAATTCTGTGACAGGAACGACGGGGAAAACTGCAAACTGTGCCCCTGATGGCGCTTTGATGATTAACGGTGTGTGTTTGAATCTTTTAAATACGGTGGAATAACTGCACAACATGAAACATCATTGGCAACATAAAACAAATCTGCGGATATTACATAACCAACATAATAGGCTTAATTGACTCGGAATAAGATTGGCAATATTACAAAAGCAGTAAAAATCCACCGTATAATTGGTTTGAAATTTAGCAGCTGAAACTCTTGTTTGGGAAACAATATTTCAAAGACGTCACTTGGTTCTTATAATGGAAAAATCACACAATAGTAAAATATGCTTGATTCTAGTTGTAGGCAGGTTGTAGAATGGTGTGTAAAATTATTTTTAGGGGAATTGCAATTTAATCCACAACTTTCAGGACTGCCGGTTTGAAAGAAACAAATTTTGTAGCTAAAATGCAAAGCACATAATTAGCAACCATCCTTGACTTTACCAGCTGGCTGCTAATCATTTTAAAAATATGTAAATTAATACTTCCAAAGTAACACGTTGGAATGTTTTGCTGTCATTGATTTTCTGCTTAGAATTTAAGGATGAATTAGATGACAAATACCAAATACACAGACTTTGCTGTATCATGCTCACACAGATGGCGTTTCCTCTATCGAGTCATAATTTTCGCCATCTTGGGAAGTTACACCTTCATGTTAATGGAGCAATGCTGACTCGTAATGAGAAAGCAGGGTCACTCTGCCGCGTGTGTTTACTTTTATACCTTTGAATGTCTGCATTATCAAAAGGCTTTGAAGTGGCGAGAACTTGAGGTGAGTCAGTGTTGCGTCTTCCGCTCCACTGCCGCTGCCTCTCTGACCACAGAGCCGTACCTCTCCTGCGTCTCGCCGTCTTTGACGCTGATCCTGCCTATGGTGAGCTGTGGCTTCATCTCGCGGCTGCCCCAGGGGATCATGGTCTGCACTCGATCCCACACGTTCCTCCACATGGCAGATCCCTCCAAGTGCATCTTCAACATCATCAGCTCCCCCAAGTCTTTGTCCAGGGTGATGAGGAAGGTGAGGCTTTTGTTGCCCGCGATGCTCTCAGTGCTGTTTTTGGAGAGGATGGAGACAAAAGGAGGAGCACATTAGACAGAAGGTAGATCCCACAACAGGCCGGGGCGTTTTCTCTATGACAAACTCCTGCTGGGATGGCACATGAGAGTCCTGTTAGGGCCCTTTCATACAAAAGACATGAAGGATAACAGAGTTGTCAGGGATAAAGGGTCTTGTGTAAATTATTTATCCCATCGTCTCCATTTATAGTTCTCTTTCATGCAGCAGCTCCAGCTCTTTCCCACGTGCATCGGGTGCGCTCTCTGGCTTGTTTCATTTTCTCCATCCAGTGGAAAGCCCAGCTGCGTGTTGTATGTTTGGAACACAGAGCAGAGCAGCAGCCGCGAGGAGCCCTGGCGGGGGTGGCACTGCTGCGGTACTCACATAGAGATGGGGACGTCGCCGCTCTCCTCCTTGGTTCCTGTGAGGGAAATGGTGAGCGATGGCTGGAGCCCTTCCATCTGGTTGACAAACTGGATCCTGAGCTGGTAATGATAGACTGCAGAGTGGAAACCAGAGGCCGCAGGAGAGATTAAGTCAGATGGGCCAAGCCACAGATATTCTTTTCTTCATGGAAATATATTTAACTTTTACACTAGTGCAGTGTGGCGTCCACTCTAGGTTGGTTGATTCTGAGCAACCGAGACGTGCACACTGTCCCAAGCAGCCATTCTCTCACTTTAATCCAATACAAACACTGACCCTTGGGTGTTACATGCACTTAATTCCTATTTAAAAGTGATGAGTGCAATGTACTGTGTATGTACCAACTCTGTTAATCACTTTGTTTCCTTGAGGTGGAGGCAGGCACATTTGTTTTTCTACCAGATGAAAAGTTAAAATGTCAATATAAAAAAGTCTTTCACAAGAGGCAACTTAACTGGAACAAATGCGACACAACTCATTTCACCTGAGTAATCCTGAGTAATTTAGACAGACGGTGTAATCATTGCACCTGCAGCAGTGGATCTTTTGGCTAAAAATACAGTTAACGCCGGCGTTCTGACTCAGATGGACTGTGATTTTTTTTTCCTGATGCCTTTTATAAGGTGTAGTGTAAACACCATATTATGTTTTTTGCTTTTCATTTCTCTCACATTCCACTGCATGAATACTCCAGATGTCCATTGGGTGAAATTGCTGAACAAAACATCACATTAATTTTTTGCAAAATATGTCCATTGAAATTGGATGACTGGCAGATGGTGTGTAAACTATGAAGTGGAAGTAAAAGTCTGTCATTTTTTTTGAGGTTGTATCAGTGATTTTCCTGCTCTCCTCCCTCTCTGCTCTCCGTCTCCAGTTCAGTCTTTGGGACTGACCACAGACTGGACCCAGAGCTTCTTCTCCTTCATGCGCCTGCATTTCCACTGATAAGTTTTGCATTTCTAGCTTTTCTAATTGATCTAGCTGCCTTGTTGGTATGGTGTTTTTTTTGTTGTTGTTGTAATAATCATCATTATAGCTTGAGCAGTGAGCCTCTCATACGTTTGTAGGGCATCCGAGAGCGCGTCTTCAGGAAGAGCTTCTTGCTGCTGCCGCTGCGGACCTTCTTGATGTCGTAGCCCAGGGTGTTGCAGCGATTCTTGCGACAGTCCAGGCAGACGCCCTTGTCGAAGACGCTGTTGTCCCTGCACCTGTAGGCCATGATCTGCTTGTCCTTGTTCAGCAGAGAGTCGATGAACAGATGGACGGACCGCTCGTGAGGGCACTTCACTGTCTGCTCGAAGCCTGTAGTGGGAAACACAAAGAGGAGGACGCTCAAGAGCCTGTGGCATTTTGATCAAAGAGTGCGTCCGCTGAAGCCTGACACCTGTCAGGCTGCCTCTCACTCGCATCCATGAGATGCTTCTCATTATGTGCGATAGCGGTTTGCTTTCGAAGGCCTTTCATTTGGGCTGTAGCCTGGAGGCGGCTCAGCTCACAGGGGGCGGACACAGCGGAGGAAGGCACATGTTGCTAATTACCTCCTGAGGTTGACGGATGCTTTAATGTGGCTCTCGCTGTCAAATTGCACGGATGTGTTTGGATAGAGCGGTGCCGTAAATCCCTCAGCCACTTGTGTCGGACTGGAGGGGATTAAAATCATCTGCCCCAACACACAATGGAAAACTGTCAACAAGCACAAGATGAACCGGTACCAAAGAGTATTCCCTGCAATTCCATGTGTTGAGGTGGCGAGACCACCAGACTGAGGGGCATTGCACACTTCCTTACAGATAGTGTCATAAGTGCTGCCAGAGGTCTGGATGGGAACCTTGCTGGGACAGAAGACTTACCAACATGGAAAACCCAAAAGCCTAAACAACAAGTTCATAGAGGTTCCAGTAAGGTGGAACCTTCATGGCTCTGTAGGGTTTCATTCCAGATGTTTCCTGCTAAAATGAAAGTGCCATTTACTTGGATTTGATGTCATTCTGTCCAGATAGTATTGTTCATAGCACTGCTGAACGTCACCTTTTTAGATGTTCCCCTCAAGACATTATGGTATAAAACAGCAGGTTGCAGCGTGTTTTCAATCGTACCGAGGAGGCCGTACTCGGCGATGTGGTCGTAGATGTTCTGAATGTCACATCCTGGTTGGAAATCCCCGCCGTTTGGGTAAAAATCATAATGTGCCACAGCTTGCTTGATGCCAACACTGAGTCCCATACGCTCATGGGTAAAAGTGTGGATGGCATCCACGAAGTCGGCGTCATCGGGAGACAGTCGGTCTGTGTGGGACATGCCTTCAAAGAGTGGGCCCGCCGGGTCGAGACCTGGATCACGCAGAACATGCAGGAGAACCAGGGTGTTACAAAGAAATCACCAAAGGAAAGAAAGCAAACAATGTCTTTTCAGTAAAATGTCTGACCTGTAATTCTTCCAATTCTTTCTGATCCTTTCAGGGAGCTCCCGGCAAACCCTGAGATGTGAGCGCCGAGGCTGTAGCCAATCAGATGCGCCTTTTTAAGTGGGTAACTGTATTGCACCTATTGAGCATATTGAAGTTGAAATTAATAGAGTTGGGGAACCCACGTTTTTGGGTGTCATGCTGGAGGAAAATTTATTACACACACACACTCACAATTTAAATAGTTCTTTTTCTTGTAAAAAATAATGAAATGAAAAACTTTGGAATGACATGAAATGTTATGTAGGAAGCTGGGTGTCACACCATGTCATTCTAACATGCAGCAGTGTGACAGATGTTTCAGTCTCCTCTACACTGGCGCTGACCTGAAGTGACTCCAGCAGGTGAGCGATGTCTTTCCCCACGGTGCGGGTGCTCTGCACCGCGATGGGGTAGTGCTGGTTAGCCAGGGACAGCCAGTCGCTAATGACCACATTGACATCTCTCAGACTGATCTTCAAGGCCGTGGCTAATCTCAGCACCCAGCTCTCCATCGTACCATCCACCTATCAGACAGAAAGAGAAAAAGTTCACCAAATTGTTAGAGATGTGTTTAAGTCACCAAAAGGTGCGATTGCTGTTGTGGAAGTCGAAAAAACAAAACAAAAAAAACACATAAAAACACTCTCAGCATTTTTTATTCCTGTCTGTCTGTGCTTTGAACACGATTTGCAGACATTTATGGTCCATCTGGAGCGAGGCCAGCGCCGATGCCCCCATACTGGACCGAAGCTCTGTGTTTTGTATGCAGTGGTTTAAAGCAGTGAAGTGGAAGAAAACTTGACCTTACCGACCACCCGTGAGTGATGATGATGAGGGGATTACTGCTGTTGAAGCCGCAGGAGGCCAGAGTGTGCAGCTGCAGAGGGTCCAGTGTGCAGTTGTCCTCACCTCCTGCAAACATCCTGAAGACGGTGCTGCTCACATGCGGCTCGCTCGCCCTCGCCACGGCGAGCTGATCCGTGGCTGTCACATCTCGGGAGGAGGACAAACAAGGGGAGAAGTTTTCAGTTTAGCTCTCCTTGTCTGCACGGGTTCAAGGTAAGGCGCAAGGTGGCAAAAGACGGATGAAAAGTACACAAGACATTCGGTTTGTATGTGCGCAGCGATTATCAGCTACTAAACAAACGCAGAGTCTAGGTCAGGCAGACCTCGCCATTATAAAGATAAAATCAAGTGGATCTCTGCCAAGCTTTTCCTGTCTCTCCTTATCTTATATAAACGTCTCTCACCGACCTGTTCCAAACAACAGGAAGCACAAAGGTCCAACTGACAAACTTAATGAATCATCTCCAGAAGAACTGGAACATTACATTTCCATCCAAGGTTTGTCCTCCATTTCAGTCCAGCGTGTTTTCAGCGTATTCAGTGTTATTATATTTCCACACACACCAAGCTGCCTTTTAATGACCTCAAGTTGTTAGTATGCAGCCAAAACACAGCAGACACGTTTTAAAATTGATTATAGTAATTACCACGTGCGTAATGTCTAATCTCAACAAGACACTATTGGTTTTAAGCAACTTTTTAAATCTTTAGAAGAAGTGTCGACTAAGACTGAGAGGAACCAAGAGATGGACTGGACGGGATTATGAAATAGTATCTTGCCCAAACCCAAGAAATTCTCTTGTAAATTTTAAATCAGAAGACTATGGTGTGAATGGTGTAAAATTACATTAAAAAAAACAAACAAAGTATGACATGAAATAGAGAAGGTGTAAAACATTATGAATGATGTTAGCACATTATTTCCACAATGTCTAATCCTTCATACATTATACTTTGTTACAAGTTGTCATATGCGATTATGAACATCTGCATCTTTTGAAGGCGCTTATCATTTTTTGTAGAGCACACCTTCATAGAAAGCATTTTTTGGTCTGGATATTAGTATTATATTCCAGAACATCTAATGCATGACTTACTGTGTAATTGTGGTGATGCACACTTAAAGAACCTAAGAATACTTTTCAGATCTATTTGAAGGCCTTTTGTGATGGACAACAGGCCATTTTTCCATCCACGACAAACAGACAAATGCAAATCACTTCTATTCAAACACAACACCACTCACCTCTGTTTTTCTTTGCTTCACTTATGTAAACTGTCATCAGCAAGCAGCACAGGATTCCGAGGACGGACTTCATCGTTCAAACTTTTCCCGCAGGTGACGAGGTCCGGAAAAGCAGGCAACGTACGTTCAGGTAGGTCCGGTGAGTGTGTGTGTGTGCGTGTGTGAGAGAGAGGTGAAGCAGATCAAAGGCTCACCGTTACCGTCCACTGGCTGGAAATGTGAAATCAGTCTTGGGATCACATTCCTCCACGCCGTACAGGAAGGTTGGGGAGAGCAGAGTGATGATTTATGGATCAGGGTGATTTGGTCCTATCCGGTTGGCTGCTGAATGGGCCACAGAGATCGAACGCGTTGCGAAAGCACAGGGGTATGAACAGGGACAATGATCTGACAGTGACCGAGAAGGGGAGAAAAAATGACCTCACATCTCATGCAGAAGAGGAAACACGCAGAGAGACGGTGAATCCTGTGGTTTCTTCAAAGCTACCAGTAACCTCAGGCACAAGCAGCAAACAGATCCTTATCTCTGCGGTATTAGATGTTCCCTCAGCAGACTTTGTTTTCAGGTGTCGTGTTTGCCAACCATAGATCCACGTGTGTGCGTGTGTGCGTATGCGTGCACAGCTAGAAAAGATGAGAAAAGCATGGCGATCCTTGCAGACTGATGCAGGCCTCACTGAGCCGTTAATTCATTTGCCTGACATCTTGCGTGTATCTATATCTATCTATCATATCTTACACATCAAGTCAGTCAGCAAGCTTCTTGAAGAGATGCCAAGCCACGCATGTGACCTTTTTACTGTCACGTGTACGTTCTATATGAGGCCTCTCTAAATGTTGCAGTTCATCGGTAGAACGACACAGCGCGTCAATCCGTGAACGTGCGCTGTGAGCCCGCGGTTCAGTCCAGCAGCTCAAGCGTTACAGCCGCAGCTTATCTAACATGTGATGTCACATCTGCAGATGAGCAGTTTGGAAAAGCAAACACGATGAAGCCTTGCTTTTCCAAGTATTCTGTGTCTCAACTCCAGTCTGACTCTGTTTAAAACACTGTGGGACAAAAAGCAGTTGTTTGGACATTATTATTTATTTATTTTTTAAGTTTGTAATCAGTGAAAATCTTAAAAGACTATTTTATCTGTTTGTGTTCCTCAGCAATGTCTTTGACAAAGTTTCAGATGGGAGATGTTTACAAAAAGAGTGCAAATAATTGCTCAAAGGTGTACAAATGGATTACAATAAACACTGAATTAAAGACAAATTACCACATAAACACAATCAGAAAAACCTGTTAGCAGCCAGACGTAACAAAAAAACCCTGATTATCTATGCATGCTGTTCAAAACTGATCATTTTAAGAAAAATATTTTAGAGGAACTGTTTATAAAAGGCTTATGTGTTGATTTCAAGCTTCTCTGTGATGATCTGACACAAAGTGCAATTTGGGGAGAGAAATCTTCATTTTATATATATATATATATATATTTATTTTTTGCCAAATAAAATACAATAGAAATAAATAAAGTATGTAATGTGGTAGTAAACCTGTAATTCTTCCCATAGACATATTTTGTCTTGACTATGTCGACAAGTTCTTTTGGGAATGTATGCTTGACAGCCAGTGTTTGTCAAAACCCCTGGTACATTCACTTGGACAAAGAGTCCAGTAATATTAACTGGGACATGAAAGGCAGATAAAGATGGAGAAAAAGTCGAGGCTACCATGAGCTAAAAATAAGCCGTTGCTGCATTCCATTCTTCCATGAAGGAAGAGCACGCCGTGAGCTGGACCGTTAAAAACACACTTCTCATCAATTCTCAATGAAGTTATGTAAGAAAACTCTTGTTGTGTTCGACCGCACGCCCTGCTTCCGATCACTTGCGGCTCTAATTGGTCAAGGTTTGGTTCAGATGTGGAGGATTTTTTATTTATGCATGTGGCCTCTCCAACACTTATTCAATGAATAATTTATTTAATTATGGAATTTTTTATGTGTCTTCCAGACTTGTGTGTGGATTTAAAATAAAATAACTTCTGCAGGTAAACGTGAATATAGATTTTTATTACCAGATAAACCAGACTCAATAATTACAATATCAAATTTAAACTTTACAGTGAGAAAATCTACGAATACAAATGTGCCCCGGAATATCGTATCACCCTGCTTCATTCAGAGTATTACTGTCACACAAAGTATCAAATGCTTCCTGACAAAAAAGCACAACCACACAAATTTGTCACAACAAATTCACCTTTTCACATTTTTGATGCTGCCTTTGCTGTTTAGCTTTGCTTTTTTTCTGCTTACTGAGGACATCTTTATCGCATGGTTACATAAGTGCCTGCAAGAGCTCTGCTGCTCAAAAATACCGTGCAGAATAGTGTACATCCGTGATCACGTCTGATGCTTAAATGCCCCTGGAACTCACAACATCACATAACATCACAGTCAGTCAAGAAACGATCTCACGCTGTAGTGCATGTAATTCTGCAGCACTTGGCTGTTAGGAAAATGTCTGTAAAAATAGAAAAATAACACTTTGACCTTCCATTTGCATATTTCAACTCACTTTGCATGTCAAAAGGGTAATAATTGCAAAATAACAACATTAAAGTCCAGTTATTTACAATGCTTACACTTAATGTTCCCATTGTAAATGCTAGTGTTCAGTCCAGATTTCCAGATCATTTTTTTAAAAATGTAGCTGTTCACATGATCGTTTACTGCAGTGTAAAATGGTCACAACCCTGGAGTGGCCTATTTCATCTCACGCACAGCAATCTGTGAACGTAGAGGGACATAGAGGTGATATGGCCAGCGTTTAAAAATAATAATAAGATCTGCGTCTGATTTATAAGCAAATGTAAAATGGACACATTTTGTTTTTGAAAAGGGTTAATATTGCCGCCCGGCAGTATAAGCTATAGGTACACAGAGAGGGGGGTAGAATCAGTGTTGTGCCACTGTGTAAACAAGCTTTTAATTCTTACTGTCCATCAAAACGGAAACCATTCAGTAAAGCAAGCTAAAACAAATGTAATGTGAATGTAGCATATTAACCAACCAACTCACACACACACACACACACACACACACACACACACACACACACACACACACACACACACACACACACACACACACACACATCACATCACATTAATACAGTTATTTAAAAAAATACATTGAGACCAGATATTTTTGTTGGACCCAAAAAAGCTAGAAAATAAAATAACAACTTTTAAATATTTTGTGGATCACAGAAACCAGTGTCTCATAAATTAAGGCTGAATTCACAGTCGCCGGCAGTGGCTGAGAGGAACAGTGTCAGCGTGAACTCGGCTGAAGGTGTCCTGTGGTAAACAGCCCAAACACCCGATGAAGCCGGGGAGCACAACCAATGGTGTTGCAATGGAGGGAACATCAATACACAAGTCTTGAACAAACACTGTGCTGAATCATTGGGGAGTGCAAGACCTATTACATAATCTTTAACCCAAGCAATCATTCACACATGCACATGACAAAGTAAAGTGGAATAATGAAGTCAGTCTATTCAACACATCTTTACTGCTAGTCAGAATAAAATTATATCGACGGCTACCAACTCCCACAGAACTGTGATCCGTTCACTACGTTCTACTGTTTGAAATAACTAAAAGAAGCTGTACAGGAACTTGGCAAAGACTTCTAAGTGAAGAAGGTGATTATTTAAAAATACTGCATAGCTATCTTTGAAGGATTACCAACCATGTACGAGTTGATAATATCATTAAAAAAAGGTAAAAAAAACAAAAAAAAAGTTTTAGGAACAAAACTACCTCTAAATATAAGTGCAGCTTATTATTTGGTGAAAAAATAAGCAACTGTTGGACCAAAGGTATATGTGTAAGACTTTCTAGCAATAGAAACTCAAAGGCATTAAAAAAAAAAAAAAACAACAACATTTGGAGTGTTTTTCAAAAGTCTACAAACTTTAAAAAAATTATAATAAATAAACACCCAAACGTAAATGGTGACAGTGCTACTAATATGTTAACTCTCTGAGGATGAAAATCGGCCACTCTCCTGAGATGCTTATTGGAACCTGAACTCAGACTTAACTCATGGTGGCGATTTCATATTTGTCCTGAACGTGGTTCTCCTGGATCGGCTCGGGGTGGTGCAGCTCGATGAAGAGAAAGTAAACTCCGGCTCCGACAGCTCCGCCCACCATGGGCCCCGCCACAGGGATCCACCACCAGCAGCCGCCGGCTCTGCAGAGAGATGGATCGCATCAGGAACCAGTGCCACCCATAAAATGCAACAGTGTAAAAGTGGTCGGTGCTGACGGCGAACGTGCAATTTTTGCATTGGTCTTCGTCTTCCTCCATGAGTTTCATTGGTGCACTCATAGCCACCTGCAAATATGATTCTCTCTCCTTTTCCATGGGGAAGGAGACCTTCCGAGTTGTGTGTTTTTTGTGATTAACTATATAGTCAATAACTTTTTTGTGCCATCATGATGAACTCTTTTGCCAAATTTTCAAGTGAATCTGGAAAAAAAAAAAAGTATTTTGGGGTGATATGTGAATGACCGTATCACCCAGCCTGATTAATAAATAATACTGGAGAGTCAGAATATCTCTACCTCTTCTGATCCACCTTTTTAGGAATGATAAATACCCCCTCTTTATTTTTGTCGATTAATTCCGGAATCATGCCACCTGAAGCCAGTTCTAAGCAGCTACCTCGGATTACAATGGAGTCTTAAGGAGCTCTGAGACACGCTGCATGCGTCCTCATTCTCCTGGTGGCCCGATATGATACGGAGCCGGGGGGAAGATTAGCAATGTGCTGCTTCAACGGCGCCACCAGGGGGACGTTAAATGCAGGTGAAAGGGCGATGGCAAACAGAGCTCCTGCACCGGCGCAAAGGTAAACAAGCGTCTGAGAGGGTCATTTTGCTCCTCTCTAGGCCATCAAGAAGTAGACTAGAGGCGGGAGGCGGCTGGATTACAGACCTTAATCGCTGGCTAAGATGATCAGGTCAGGACAGACACACGGCGGGTCACATTGACGCCATGTGGGCACTGAATGGAGCCAAGTGTTGCTGCTGCTGCTCCAGTCTGTGCTAAAGTGAAGATGGGGCCTGCAGGAATCCTCTCCAGTTGCACTGCATTTGCAGCCCCGTTGCTTTTATCATCATATGTATCTGATATGCATGCATACATATCCCAAGCGTAAAAGATTATGTCAGATTTAGCACATGCGTATACGTGACGAGCAGAACCAGGGGGCTTACATGTGCATTACAGCAGTATCAGTCATAACAGCCATCTGTTGATGGTGAATGCTGTGGAATGTAGACAGAAAGCATCAAATGCGGCGTTTATCCTTATTTCCAGGATTTTTTTTTCTCCCCCTTATGGATCTGATATTACACTTTTTTTTACAGAGTCACAGTTGTTCCCGCCGAAGCTAAATTGTCATCTCGAACAGAAATTGAGAAGTTGTCGTGAACAGAGGTCATTGGAAACCCTACTGAGCCAACACTGTGCTTCTTAAGCATCTTGGTGGAAAGGTGCCAGTGGTGAGATCAGCCCAAGAGCACAAAGAGCTTCGGCTGTTTTGAAGTGTTTTGGAGTCGAGGGTTGACATCCTGTGTTGTTACAACAGGGAAGATGAGAAAACGTGACTTTGAATTGGCGCAAAAGTCTGACTGAGAGAGCAAGTCCCCAAACGATAGATAGATAGATAGATAGATAGATAGATAGATAGATAGATAGATAGATAGATAGATAGGAAACAAAGGCAATCCAAAAACAGTGGTGCAATGGCCAAATGGAAAATAGAGAAGCATGTTGAAGCTGAAGAATATACAATCATTCCATCTTGGTAATGAAGCATTAAATATTTTATATTTATGTACATGGAATCTCATCCAGTCCAGTTGAATACCACAGAGCATTTTTTTTTTAAATGCATGAAAGACATGCATGGCCCCTGAAATATTCATCCAGATTGTCAAGAGAGCAGAGCTGGCGAGGCTGCTCCCCATGTGGGAAAGTGAAGAGCAGCCACTTGGTTTGCCTCTTGAATTCTGCGCCTCACTAATGGTGAGAGTGAGAGTCGGCCCTGAATAATACACTGATGGAAGTCCCAAAAAAGCCTCTGTGGTGCCTTCACGCCAAATGTGCGCGGCTACCTGAACACGTCCATGCCCCATCCGGCCACAGCGGTGAAGAAGCGAGGTCCGAGGTCCCTCGCTGGGTTGATGGGGTAGCCGCAGTTCAGACCCATGGAGACGGCGATGGCCATGATGATCAGGCCGATGCACAGTGGCTCCATGCCTTTGGGAGCGCCAATGTTCTTCCTGTCAGTGATGGCCAGGATGCACAGGATGAGGGCGCCGGTGCCGATCACCTGAGGGAGGAAATAAGCATCAAAACCTGATGGAAGGATTTTCTTGTTTGTTTTTTTTGGTTTGTTGTTGGTCGCTGCTGTTTTCTTAGGATGTCGCCTCGTCTGCAGCCGTGACCTCTGCCCTCTTTTGTTGCCTCTAAGCTTATTACAGGGCTTCCCCTTTCCCCTGGTTTCAGGCAGCATCACTACTTATGTGGGCATGAGTTGTTTGTGGGTGTGTTTGTTACGTAAACACACACACAGACTCTTAAACCCCCTCTCACTGTGGGTTCAGACTACAAGTCAGATCTCCAGTGTGTCAAATGGTTTACTTTGTTATTAATTGAATGTTTTATTTATACATCACTGCTGTCGGGAACACTACTTAAAAAAAAGCATATATATAAATATAATTGTGCAGCTCCTGTTCTCATCCAGAGCAGATGGATGTTATTCTCAGCATCGCTCATACATCAGCAAACAATTCACACATCCCCGCATTCATACTCACTGTTCCCGACTGCTCTAAATGTGCACTCACATGGATCTCTGCATGCTCTGCTGACTTTGAAATGCACTCACGCCAATTGGGAAATGTTAAGATGCTGACATCAATAATTCTTTACAAGTAGCAGCAGCAGCAGCCCGCTGAGGCTTTATTGACAGCCCTGACACATTAATATTACACATATTACTTATCTGACCTGTTTAAATACATTTGAATATGAATTATTTTTCTGTTTCTACATGTTTTTACATCTTGGTCTAGTTCATCGACATAAATCCTAAATTCCAAAAACGATTAAAAGGTTTTGTCAACACTCACCTGATCAACAAACCCATTTATAATTGAGAGATGTTTTGAGGGGTATGATGCAAAGATGTTGGCTGTAGCATTAGCACCAGTGACGGCAAACTCTCCATTTGTATACTCCATCAAAGCATCTGTTCCAGAATAAAAACATTAAAGAAAAATGTAGAAAAATTAACTTTTTAGCCAGTTATCATTGCTCACATACTGTTTTCTTTAAAAGAATAGTTATTTTCTTTATTTTGTACTTATACACGACATGCACCCACCGTAATATAACCCATAGACGGCACAGGATCCAGCAAAAGCTCCCAGAAACTGTGCCAGCACGTACACTGGGAACTTTTTCACAGGCAGCTTCCCCAGAATCACCATGGCCAGAGAGACAGCAGGGTTCACATGGGCTCCTGGAACACCGCAAACCAAATAATTAATAAGGATAAAATCCAGTTGCCTGGCATTCATGGGACAAGAGGAATAATAAAACTGCAGCAATACGGTGAAGTAACACCTGTTATCATGGCCCAGACGACGACTTAGATTATTTTCAATTCTTCTTCTTCTTCAAAAAAAAGTAAAATAAAAAAACAAAACTTGACTTGAGCAGCATTGTAGGAATCTATGCTGACTTTATCTTACCTAAATCTTAGTCAGATAAATACATTCATAAATAAAGCAGCGTTTTAACTTTAATTTAAGTTTGTCCCATTTGGAGACAGAGGGGACAAAATAAAACACAGACACAACCTGGAAAGAAACATTTTTAAAGTCAGTTAAGTTAAACATTTTTACATGCAGCTCTCATTAAAATATTCTCTGAAGAAAAAAATCATCCCAAATGTTATTTTTCTTGTGTCAACTGACTGGCAGTGGAGCAAATATGGACACATGACATTTGCATTGCGTCCACTCTTCTCAAAGGTAAACTGAGTTCAGCGGAGGAAAACAAAGTGCCAGCGTGAGACGGGCTGATCACTTAGTGCCTGCGTTTGAACCCTCCGCCGCTCATTCATTCAATACGTCGGGGCCTTTTGGAAACAAAGAGCTGCGGCTTTGTGAGCCTTTCCTATATTTTTCCTTACGAGGCGTGTTTGAACACATTCCTGCCAAATGTTATTGGGCCGGGGTCATCTGTTTAACACTCTGGGATCTTGGCTTTGACCTTGCTGTGGTCAACACCGCTGGGGGTATCAGCCATGCGCCCATTGTTAATCTCCCCATCCTGTTCACAAACACTGACCACGACAACCGGCCAGACCTGCCTGTCGGAATTGCATCTGACATAATCTGCCCGAATCTGCTTAAGGCACACGTAGACTGCAGGTCATTAGAGTGACCATGATGTGTCACACTTACGTCTGTCATCTAAACTCGGAGACTACAAAGTGAAAACAATTGTGTTTGCCTCTGCGATGGGGCCGCCCTGCCAGGGAAGCCTAGAAAGCCAGGCTTGTCACACCTGACCCCCCTCCTCTCCGGAGACCCATGCCCCAGTAAAGCTCATTAGTACAATACCTACGATCATCTTCAGAGATGTCGTTGGACAGAAGCTTCCCACTGAGCTGTGGACCCTGGGGCTGAATGGCCCAGTCATGCAGCAAAAGGCTCTCCATATATTAACCTCGCTGTCCCCAGGCCTTTCTGCTACTCCTCTGAAGCTTTACAACTCCTCTCATTAAATGTGGAGCACTAGTAACACTTCAGCATGAGTCAGGGCCGTCACAACAGCCATCCCAGGGTTGGGATTGAAAAAAAAAAGGCCTATTTTGTACACGTGAAGTTTGATGTATCTAATCCCAAATTTAAATTGATCATCAATTCATTTAAAATAAAAGTAAAAAACATGGAACATGATGGCAGCGCACCTGTCCCATCCTGGGATTGTTCTCAAGCAGTTTGATGTGTTTAACTTTTGATGTTTAAAGTTATATACCAATGGCACACATTGCTGCCAAGAGCCACCTGCATACCTCCGTGTTGAATTTCCACCATTAATACTGATCAAAATGTCAGAACTGATGGTATTTGGTTCAGTAAAGGTGACACCAACGTTCACCGCACCGTCACACAGTGCGACCACTTACCAGCAGGAATCCACCAAACAACTCTCTCCATCTTTCTACTTGACATTTAACAAGAATCCCTATCATTACAGGAAATGCAGAGGGATCGTCTTGCTGTAATCCTTGAGGAATGCACCTCATACGTTTTGGCCAATTTGGACTGCAGGACAACGTGGTGTCCATCCCATCCCAGAGGTAATGACACACAGTCAAAACATGGCCAGTGCAAAAAGACAAATAACAGAACTTGGATTGCATGCAACTACTCCCCACACGGATATTGTGTGAAGCATTTCTCAAAAAGCCTTTTGCGATAGCCTCTGCCGTGATCTGCATCCTGTGCGTGGAATTCTTTGCGGTCTTCATTATCTGGATCAAGTTAAGCTTTTAATGTAAATGCGTTGACTTGGACGAGAGAGTTATGTTGCTGTAAAAGCCAAACGGCAACCAGATGTACAATATCAAAGACTGAATCCAAGCTTAAAACTAATACGGACTGGATGACCAGCCAGTAATCGCAATGTCTACAGAGCCTAAACACTAACACATATCTTTAATAACTTGTTTCTCTACACACTTAACTGAGAATCTCTTAGAGTTATAAAAACTGAGTCCATATCTTTAACTTGATAATTGACGATAATTTAGCAATTTGCTAGAAAGCAATTATTAAAACATTATTCAATATTTTCAAAAAAGAACATTTCAATGGCCCCATGTTGTACTTATTTTCAAATCTTTTCTTTCTTGCCAAACTCTCCAGATCTCCAGCACATGTAGCTTTCCTGTGGACTGATGCATTGTTTCCTCCTTCCACAAGTGGAGAAAGAAAAACAAGGCGCCAGTGAGATGATCTCAGCGGGTGGAGTGGACACCTGGCTGAAGGTGATATCAACATACATTTTCTGGTAAATGGAGCAAGCACCAGACAACTGGAGTTTTTCCTCATTTGTGGGAACTTCATTTACAGGCTAGACACCAATATTACTGTTTGAAAACATTAACAAAAAAAAGAAAACCTTGTGTAACCTTGAATAACAAGTGTTGCTCTCTATATTTATTTGAGTGGATTTATAGCCTGGTGACTAATTGATGATGAACCTATTTGAGAGCGAAGAATAAGATAAGATGTTATGGAGAGGCTGATTTTTCTTGTTAAACTGCAACGAATGGGAGCTGTTTCTGTCACTGTGTGCTTCTTATACCTGAAACTCCTCCTGCAATGTACACAGCCATCATGACTCCCAGAGTGAAGCCCACATGGATGGTCAGGGGCTCTCCAAGAGCCCCTTTACTCAGCACCGTCTGGGCCACTGAACCACATCCAAAGAGCTGGGACAAAAACACAAAAGGGAAGAGGTAAAGAAGGGGAAAAAACTCATTGTTTTTAATTATTCCAATTACACCCACCATTAACACCAGCCTCTTTTGTCCACCAACAGCCTCTGCATGTCACAGACAATTTTTCTGACCAAAAATAATGAAGCCCCCCTTTTCCCCCCTCAATTATTAGGTAAAAAAGGAGCACACAATTTAGACAAAAGGTGTGAAGGGGAGGGTGTGATCTGAAAATCTGAAAAAAAAGAAAAAGAAAAAAAAGGTGGGGGGGCAGTGGTGCAATATATTTCTGCACACACACCCCCACCCTTGAATCACTGAAGAGACAACAACATTTTAATAGCTAGAATGATTAAATAGTCGGAGGGAAGTTGCGGTGGGAAGAGGAGCGGCAGCGCATCTTGTCTTCATTGCCAGAAGTGAAACATCAAAGAAAGAATCCGTCCTCTCAGAGAACACTATCTGTTAATAGAGACATGTGAGAGACAGCAGAGTCCCGGGAGAGCCTCGCTGACATGACATTAGCATACTGGCCGGCAGCTTGAAAGCAGCTGTTTAAGCTGAATGACAGGTGCAGAGGGAGGTACTCACAATCAGGACAAATATCCCCAGAAACTCCGCCAGGAACTCCTTAAAGATGTCCCGCCGCAGGCCAAATCTCTCCTTCATCTTCATCTTTGCATCATTCTCCATTATTTTTCACTCCCCCTTGCGGCCCCGTGTGTCCACTCGGGTCTTCTTACGACAGGAGTAAACAGCTCTCCAGCACGGTGGAGATGTCGGAGTGATCGTCGGTGCGCGTTGCCGCCTCCCACTCGGTGCGCTCGGAACGTGGAGCGATGAGCGGCGAGCAGGCCGTCCGTCGGGCGCTCTAAGCTTCGCGCGCCTGTTCCCCTCTGTGACCACCAGGGGGTCCTCTGCCTGGTGTCTGCACAGTGGAACAGGAGAGAAAATTTCATTCCACTGAGGAAATGTGGGCTCCATCTTTCTCCACAGCATCTTGCACGCTGCTGTTCGGAGCTCCAGTTTGTATTGTCAATCACGTTTGCCCCCTCTTTGGATTAAGAAACTCATCAAGAGAACTTTTTTTTCTTAACAATAATAATGTATATAATAATGGATTAGATAATGGATAATGGATTGGATTTACATAGCGCTTTTCTAGGCACTCAAAGCACTTTACATTGAAACCATTATTAATTCAGTTTTCATTTTTGCCACGCTTAAAAAAAGCATGACAGGCTTTTGATTTGATTTAATTTTAATGCCTCGTTCTTGACAGTGCAGTCAGCGAAGGAGCTCTCCTCAAGTTATTTAAGGAAAAATAAGTTAAAGAAAGTGTAATAATAATAATAATAATAATAATAATAATAATAATAATAATAATAATAATAATAATAATAATAATAATGATCTGGACTCATGGGCATACATTTTTAACATTTGGACGTTAATGCCACATCCAACTTAAACGCTTGAAAATATTTAATGTTTTTTTTTAATATTTGAACTTTTTCATTTTTTTTAAACAGTGAACAAATCAGTGTCCATATGAAATAAATATACTATGTAAAACCCCCAGAAATAAAGTCAAATAATGACCTAGTTTTACACAATTAAAAGGTGTAGCTGTAAAAAAAAAAAAAAAAAAGAAGAAGAAGAAAAAAGTAATTTATTAGGCGCCCACAGGTGCGTTAATTCGCCTGAGGAATGTTGCTCATAAAAAGCAAGATTATTCAAATCCAGTATTTCACATTAATGATTAAAAGGTTCACATTAGAACCACATAAAAATAATAATAATACAAATATATTTTATTGTCAACTTAGTCCTAGTTCACAAAGCACTACTTCAAGCAGACAGTCGTGAACCACTTTGGCATATTTTTTTCCCTCATCCACAGAGTGACCGCTCCGTTTTGCCGTTTTGCGTGGCTTTTGGGTTCCGTCGCATCATCGCATTTATCTGATTCAGTCGCCGGCGGGAAGCAAAAGTCAACGCCGCGACATCAACTCGACTTGAGACCCAAAACCTCCGTTTTCCTCTTTTTGGCCAACAGAGGGCGCTGTACGAATGCACTTCCCCACCACAGGCAGAAGCCGGTCCCAGCTCCCTTCTGCACCTCCTCCCTCCTCCTCCTGCTCCTCCTCCCCCCCGTCGTCTTATCTTCCGCTCACTGTGCTTGGTGAGAAAAGGTGAAGGCGACAGGGCCGAAGATGGGGTGTTTTTGAATGCATTAATCAGTGTCACAGTTTGGGCCGCGTCGTCTTTGATGTGAAACAGACACTTTGGGAGTGTCGCCCATGCTGTGAAGAAAGGCTGTGACGTGCTGATGGAGAAACAGCATCCTCCGGGGGACTTGCAAATTACGGGGATACATCTGTCTCTGCGCTCCTTTGTCCTGTCAAGAGGCTCTCCAACATCTCCAAGCATCTCCAAGCAGTCTGCTGCTTTTATCAAACTGTTCCCTGGTGGTCGATAACTCATCAACTACACGGTGCTGATAACACGATCAGGTTTAGGAGTTTATTTTGTATAAATCCACATTCTCATATTAAAAAAAAATAAAACCCTCCTGATTCAACCTCGCACCTCCTCCCCAAGCGGCCTCCTGATTTGTGCGTCGTCTAAAAGGTGCCGTGCGTGGCTGTGACTGCGTCTGCGGCTTCTCACAGGCTAATTGGTGGATGTTTATTCTGAGTTTTTTTTTTTTTTCCTTTTGAGGAGGCGCTGGGAGGAATTATCACCTGCAGGACAAATATCTTACCAACAACACGGTGACAAGTAGCAGTGATCCCTGCGCGCCACATTTACATAAACCCCCTCGCACCGCGACGAGCTTGTGTAATGAAAACACCGGGTGATCGTCCAGGACGGAGAGAAAGAAGTGTGACACCTTGACGAAGTGAGGAGTGCGACTTTCTACCGCTCAGCCAACAAAGAAAATACCCCCTTTTAAAAGGATGTGGACCCCCAGAGTTAAGATTAAAACAAACAATAAAACAAAACAAAACAAAACAAAAAAAACAACTAACAAAAACAAAGAAAACAACAACCATTAAGTGCATTTTTCCTCTGTTGCTTTTACGCATCAAGTGCTTTGAGGGTGATCACAGAAATGTGGCAACCTGGTAATGAAACTTGTGCAAAGCTTAAAAAATTCAGAAAAGGCGCATAATCGTGTTTCGCAACTCGACTCGTGAGTTTGAGGGAAATCACGGCCAGCTGTCACCAGATGATCATCTTAAAAACAAAATCAACAACTTTTCCCCCCCAAGAAATGTCATCTCATAGTTATTTATCACAACCATTTACTAACTTTGTTCACTTTATTATTAGCTCAGTTGGCAAACCGCAGCTGTATGTATTGATCAGCCACCGGGGGAAAAAAAGGCTAATTCCGTCTGAAAATGATAAAACACGCTGCGCTGCGGAGTGAGAGCGGCGGAAAACGGAGCGTGTGGTGGGTGAGTGGGTGGTGGGTGGGGTGGACGCGTTTCTCCTCCTTAACACGCATGGCCAAGATCGTTTATGTAAATGCGTGAATTTAATTTTCAAAAGGACGGCCCTTCCCGTCGGCCCAATGAGAGCGAACCGCGCTTGACACCTGGCTATAAACCCAGGAAGGATCCCAAAGTCCCGATCACACATCGGTAGTTTTTGGGGAAAAAGGCGGCAGTGACGGACGGACGAGTTGGAGAGTGACGATGACTTCCAGCCAGATCGAGATCCCCGGAGAGGTGAAGAGCGACCCCGCAGCTCTCATGGCATCGCTCCAGCTGATGCCATCACCGGTGCCCAACCCGGAGATCAAGTACACCAAGGTACCGTAGCTCCGCTCCCTTTTGCGCACTACGCCGCTAAACTCACTCCAGCAGCTCCGCCAGGAGCCAAACTCCCAGTGAGAGCGAGAGGCGCTTCAGCCCGCAGCACGCCGCAGAGACTGGGACAACTTTTTCCCTGAGTAAAACTTCTAAACTTATTGTTCACAGTCTGTTTTCCATCCTGCGCCCATGTGTACGGAGCGCTTCTTTAAAGTTTTATTAGCTCTCAAAACACGTTGGAACGATTTAAGTTCCATCCTAGACGTCAACCGGCTGACGGTTTCCACGTTTTCTCGCTTTCACTTCAGTTCATAAAATTATCATTTTTCACTTACGAGCTGTAGCGAAACAGCGAGATGTGCAGCGAGGTTTAACAAAGGCGCGCATTTTAAGTCAATTTATGATAAGCAGATTTTAAAAGGTTGGATAAAATAACCTGGTAGTTGTTAACATTAATATTTTGTGTCAAAATTTCAGTAAAAGTCCTGATGTAGAGCAACATCCGCCTAGGTCACTGAATTTGAATCCATTCATCCAGATATTTCTCAGTTACTTTTTTTTTTTTTTTTGAATAAAATCTTATTCTTTTCAAATTTAAATATTCTGTTTCACTATCCTTTGAATCTATTTAAATTTTGTGATTATAATTTTGTTTTTCATTTTATTTTAAAGTCCACAGTAATTTTTGGAATCAATGACCATTTCTTTCAATTCAAACAGTGAAATGTGAAGTCTACACTATATACTCTGAGTGACTAAATAATTTAATTAGGATTTTTTTTTTTTTTTTTGCTAAATGTCTTTGCTTCATAATTGGTGTTTTGCCACAATCTGTAATGTCTGATAAATAAAGTTTAAAGTAAAGTTTTTTTAGAATAATATTTCACTCACCTTGTATCCACTAGTGAGAAATATAATTCCAGAAATGGCAGAATTAAGTAGCTAAAAGTCTCACTTTATTCAAGAAAAAAATATCTACATCTCAAAATTTAAAATCCTGGATTATCAGAATCCTGATTGTGGAGTCGAGTTATCAGATAAGGTGCTTCAACTCTTTGTCCCACCATAAAAGCAGCAAATATACTTGAATTGCGAGAGTAACCATCAAAATCCAAATCAAATTTTCCAAAACCCTCTCACTTAAATCAGATATTATTTTTACTTCTCTTCAGAAACCCGTCTCTGTGCTGCCTGTGTGAACACGCACGCTCTTCATGACTCTAGAGTTATCCAAAATCGTGATGCAAATAGATTTTGTAACGTCTCGTATCCAGCAGCAGCAGCAGCAGCAGCCGCAGCAGCAGCAGCAGCCTGGACCAAACCTGCTGCTGGGTTTGTCCTCGCTCAGAAAATACACAACAGTTGCTTTTACGATAACGAGATGAAAGGGCGCGAGGACGGCCCCATGATACACGCGATATAAGCTCAGTCGCTGCTTTTAACTGCTCAGCGTTCATTGCAAACTCAGAGCAAAGGCCACTTTGCCGCCGCTGCTGCTGCTGCTGCACGGCTGGCGGCGGAGGAGGAGGACCAGGAGCGTCACGACACCTCTGTCCAGTCCTCCTCCTCCGCCAGCCGTGCATAGGAAGAAATTTAGGGAGCGACCTGGTGAATTAACCCCAAGGAATTTGGATCCTCCGGTCCCTGGTGGCTTTGTGGATGTAGGGGGCAGAAGGGCCCTGATTTATGGGAACCCCCCTGGCACGGGCTTCTCCTCACACCCTGTTCCTGTTCTCCACCCCACTGACTGCAAGAGAAACAAGCAGCGCGGTCGGGCCCGGCCGAGCTCCGCAGACTCTCCTCTGACGCTGTTTTGCTGCGCTGGGAGGCCATATTTATCTTACTCCGACTCGTATAAAGGCGGCAAAAAAAAAAAATGTTTGAATGATTTCAGCCACAACTTGCTTTGAGCGTCTTTAACCACCCCTCCTTCTGTCCGCAGCATAAAGATTGCGTCCGAGCGGCCTTGTGGAACGATACGCTGCTGATACTGTATCGTTACTTAACAGGTTCGCTTCTGTAATGAGGGAGGTTACGGCAGTCAAGGTTTGCCCCTTGTACTCCTCACCGAGTCGTGAACTTCTCACCGGCTGAGACTGGCTGATTGTATCAGCAGGGCTATCTTCCTTCTTATGAGATTCCTCGTATTGATCTATTGATATGTCCCTGTGCAGCACTGCAAGTGTTCACACACTCTTTGGCTAAAAAAAGAAAAAAAAAAAAGAAAAAAAAAAAGGCCCCTGCCAGGAAGCTCCCTCTCTTATAGTTTTGCCTCCATCCCTGCCCCCACATATCTGTCGCTAGAAGGCTTCAACAGCTGGCTCTCAAGACAGAAACACTTTCAAGGTTGATCGGACCACAGAGGAAGCCGTAAATAAGGGCACCTCGATAGCTTGTTTATTGTTGTTTTCTACTTGAAGTCCGAGCAGAGACGAAAGCTTTTTCCCGAATTATTCTGAGAGGCAGCGGACCTTTGCCTGCTCTCACGGCTGATGCTTTTGGCATCTGTGGTTTCTCACACTATTCAGCGATAATGACTTGTTAAGTGAGACACTGCGGGATGCATTTTACATGTATAGGGAAGGAAATTTGCTGCTAAGAGGGAAAGGGTGTGTGTGAAAGACTTGCATAGAAGAAATTCCCTTAGAAAAATGTTGTCTTGTGCAAACTTAAAAAGTCCAAGACCACGAGGTTTCTATTAGGTGCAGCAAGTGGTGGCTGACTAATAGGAATTTGTATGTATAAAGTGCAACTAGTTCCAGTCTGGTGATGTCACAGCCTAATTCTGAGATGGCTGATTGAACAGTTAAAGGGACTAACCTTCGCTCCTAGTCCAGCGATCCAAACGTGTTTAATGCCTTGTGTTAAACAGCCCTAAATCAAATCACCTGTATTTTTTTCCCCCTCCCTTCGCTGCTTTCGCTCTCGGTGACCTAAGTGCAGTTTGCACTGTAGGAACCTGCGCAGAACCTGCCTGCCCAAGACCCGTTTATTTGTAAAACAGTCTGCGCGGGGACATCCACGCAGTTTGGATGAATTAGAGGCTCCATCAATCTGTCACTGATTGAGATAGCACAGATGGAGGCTCGGGGCTCCCCGATGCTAGGTGCTGTCCGCCGGGTGTAAATTATGACCCCGTCTCACTGTGTGGGTTAGTGGCCCTTCCGCGCCAGAGCCTGACCTGCAGTTCTGGAGTTCTTCACTTCAAAACCACCGTCTTTCTGCGATCAAGATCAAACGCGGCCAAAAGTTAGAGGATCCCGCGCACCTAAATGATTTATCGCCATGAGCACAGCGAGAGAGAGAGAGAGAGCCCCCCACATCCCGCCCCCCTCTCAACCACCACCACCACCACCCCCCCAACTCCCCTCCCCAGTCCTCTGCCTTTTGCTTACACAATCTCCCTGTTCACACACACACACACACACACATGGCGGCGCACTCTCCGCTACACAACTCTTTGATTGTGACAGGCCAAGTGTGTGCCGCCGTTAATATGTCTGTTGGTGTGAAATGCCCACTTGTGCCGCGAGTGTAAATTACCGTCTTAGCCGACACGTCAGCGTCGCGTCCCCCGTCTCTTAATCACGGTTTAAGGAAGGCCAGTGACAGCGAGGTTGCCCTGTTAACTTCCCCGGTCCTTCAGCCCCGAGCCCTTTTGACAAGGAACATGTAAATCCTGCAGTGTCACAATGAGAAACACAGGGCTTCATAAATCTGAGGAGCCCCCTTCTTCTCCGGCGAGCGCAGCGCTCGGCAGAGACACAAGTGTGTGTGTGTGCGTGCGTGTGTGTGATTTTTTTTTTTGTTATTCTTGATGTTTATTTGCCTGTGGAGAAGCACTACAGCTTAAAAAAAATCACTTCCCTTTTGGCTCGTCATCCCATGAGTAAATCTACGATTCTTTAAACACGTTCTTGACCTGGAGGTTTGAAGAATGTTAAGCGCACAGGAAATTCGTCAAACCTCAGATGTTTAATGGGGAGAGGAGAGCCAACAGTGAGTGGACGTGAAAGTCATATTCCACAGCCTTTGTATTTTCCCTTCTTCTGTCCAATGCAATTTGAGGGTTCAAGACTAAACTTTGGCAACATTTGTGTTCTTCCTCTCAGGAAACATCAGCTTGTTCACTGTAATTCTTCGGTTTGCGCTTCAGGCCTGACCCACAATTATTCTCTGCAATTAGACTTTAAAAATTGTTTCAATTTCTCTTTCAACCTCAGGGCGCAGACCTCTTTTTAGACTCACTTCAAACCCGGAGGCCTTGCGGAGTTGCCGACTTTGTGTTTCCAAGCTTACCACTGCCGGGCCGCTCTCAGTTTTTAAGCCGCTGTGCGTAGCGACATTGATCCCCTGGGGACCATCTGCAGGGTCACAGCAATGGACTCAGTGTGTGCAGCACAATAGTTTAGAGGGCAACGGCCATATATTGTGTAATTGTCAAAAATGACGAAAGAGAGAAGTTTTTCTCAGCAGGTCACAACAATAAAGAAGATAATTGTATTTTTTCCAGGAATTAGCTGTTTTTTCTGCTGCTATTTAGACTTTGAGGCAGGAAGAAATTGGATTTAGTGTTGACGTTTTACTTATGTTTCAGAATCTCCTCACTTAGTTCATACAAAAGTATAAATATACAGGATTAATTATACAGCATGTGACTTTGGGACTTGAAGTCTTTCTTCAAACAGCACCTGCTGCGACATGGAGCCTCTGTGAGATAATTCAGTGAGATAATTAATAGTAGCAAAACATCAAACTAGTGTTTCTGTCACAGCTTCTGAGTCAGAATAAACTATGTAAACGGCTTGCACACACACACACACACACACACACACACACACACACACACACGCTGATAAGGCTCTAGCCAGCCAGCGACGGCGAGGTTGTGCTGGAAGCGTGTGAGTGTGCAAACTAAAAACATGAAGGTTCCGTATTGTCAGACATGTGGGAAGAAGTAGGAGGATGAGGGGGGAGGGAGGAGGAGGAGGAGGAGGAGGCGGGTTGGGGGGAGAAAAATCACCAGCTGGTCTCCACTTTCACATGCTCTCCCCTCACTCGTAGCAGCAGCAATTATAAGAGTTTTTGAAAGCCGTCCAGGAACCAGAGAGGAAATAGAGGTCCTGTGATAGGGGGAGGATATGAAACTTCCTGCGCAGACCAGCGCTGCAGGTGCCTGGGTCAGATTCATCTGGCTGTGGAATCTTGGCATGTTGCGCGTAAACACACACATGTACATAAAAAACACAAGTCTCCTCATAATCGCGCCTCCCTCCGCAGTGACACCCCTCCTCGTTCCCTCTTACCTCTTTAAGTTAGGGGAAAAAATAAAAGCCGCAGAATGTACACGTTTCCTCAGCCGTTTGCGTCGGAGTGGCGGTGAAGGCCAGCGAGCCAAGCAGATGTTTCGCTGGCTGTGGAAAATATTTTGGCATTTATGTCCTCCCACAACACTTCACTAAAAATGAATTATTTCTAGAAATCACGCAATGAATGTTAATACTTGACCGTTATTGCTGGAGGAAAAACGTAGCACTTAGCGTGTGTGTGTGTTATTTAGTGGTAAGACGGCCGCATGAGATGTTAAAAAGAAAGCAAAGGTTTGCAAAAAAATAACTGAAACATCGTGTTTTACGTGCTATTTTTCTGTTGCTGAAAAAGATCTGACTGACAACTTTTGCAAAAACTTTTGTAGTTGCCTAATATTTAGCAGCTGCCATGCAGCCTGCGCGGAAAGTCTGCTTATGGTGCATGTTGGGTTTTCTCTTTAAACACAAACCACAGACGTTTCCATTTTGTCAGTAACGAAGCAGAAAAACCCGCTTGAAACTTTCGACATTAAGTCTATTGTTGCGTCAAGTTTTTCCATTTTGAAAATATCTCTATTGTCCCGCAAACTGCCCCGCACCCTCTTCTCCGCCCCCTTAAGGGGCTCGCTGATTTTCATAAACACGCAAGCATCATGTGAAGCGATAGCGAAACCCCTGCAGGGAATGGGAAAGAAAACACCATTAGTCATTTGAAAATGTGCACTTATCTTTCTCCGCCATTCCTGTATTCATTGCCCCGCTTCCAAATGATCCTAAAAGTAATTTTAAGAAACCTTCGAGAGTTGATTTACGCCTCGGCCCTGTCATCTTAATCAACTCTTTTCAATGGGGCGAGACAAAAGTCCAACACCAGTCCGAGCCCAGAGAGAGGGCCGAGCCAAGCGGCGGCTGACAGTTGTCCTTTTCTGCCGGTGATTTAGGTGGCGGCCCGCTCCACTGTTCTGCCGCTTCATCCGTTCTCCTTTAGCAGCGTCCTGTGAGAGGGGTTACGCCTCGCATAAAGCTACCCATGGCCTGCATTCTTGCCGCGACTGTTGAGGCTGTCAGGGGGCTCCTCTTGATTTAGGGTGCCCCACTTCAGTGGCCCCTATAAATTTAAAAACTAATTCAGCGCTCTACAGGACTTTCTGTTTTTGTAGCTGGCCCTCTGCTCCTTATCGTTACTGACAATTTTATGAAGTGCTCTTAATGAGTGTCAGATTAAAGGTGGCCCCTGAGAGAAGTGGGGAGAGGAGCCACTCCGGCCTCGCTCTATCTTTTCCGTGTGTGTGTGTGTGTGTGTGTGTGTGCGTGTGCGCGCCGAGGCCTGGGGGAGGGTTGAGGGAAGGTGCGTGTTACAAAGGAGCGGCCGAGGAATGAGTCTAACGTATGGCTCTTGCAGGGTGGTACGCGCCGATACTGAACACCTCCAACGTCTGCGTGCGGGTTATTTATGCGCAACGTCAATAATACGAGGGCGCCAGGCGTGGGAATGAGGAGGAGGTGGAGGTGGGGGAGGCAGAGGAGGAAGATGGGGAGGAGGGGAGCAGAGTTAAGGCTTCGCTCCGACTGTTTTTCACACTCGCCGGCATTTTATACCAACCTGAGAGGAAAAACTTGGCCCAGCGGCGCGCAGCCAATTAAAGGGTGCTTAATAGGCGTCCGCCGAGGTAAACACGTCCGAAGGGGGTTTGCCGCCCCCCTCCCCGCCCCCAACCTCTCACCCCCCACCTCCACTCCCAGGACACTTGAACCTGAAGCCGTCTCTGAAGCGGAGGGACGCTCAGAGCAAATGTATACACAAGGAAAGATTAGCACGAGCACATTTTCGTCTCACACTCCATCCATCAGGCAGACTGACGGCCGTTGGAAACAGTGTCGGCCTAATGGATCCAAACATAGTGGGTGGGAGCGAGAGGGAGCTTTTATACCAGCACCGCTGATTGCAACTCGTTCTCGCTCCTCTCGTCGTCGTCGTCGTCCGTCGAAGGAAAGGCCGACTCGTCTCTCGGACTCGCAAACTTTCGCAGCTTCGTTTTACGTTGTTTCTCGCACCGGAACTCGCGCGTGGTGTGTGTTTTTTCCCGCTGCTAATAGACTGCTAATAATTTGTGCGTGTGTGCGTGCGCGCGTGCACGTCGTTTCCAGGCAGTTGTTTAACGGAGAAGCCGCTTTAACGCACCGCAGAAACCAAACACGGCGCGTGTTTTATGGCCTCGTAAACGAGCAGCGACGTTGTGAAACGTGTGTCTGTGTGCTCGGGTGGTGGTGTCGGGGCGGTGTGGTGTGGTGTGTGTGTGTGTGTGTGTCGGGTGGGGGGTGGTGGTCTGATAGGGATTTATTCCGCCCCCCGCACCACCCCACCCCGCCCCCATCCCCAACCTGCCCCCACCCACCCCTTTGTCTGGATGGTGGAGCACTCCCCAGAGAGCCATGCTGGACGGGCAGGAATCCCAGTCCAGATTTCCAGAGATTCTCCCATATCCTGGAGGGCTTGACTGCAAACATGTCACCGTAGCCAACAGGGTGTCATGAAAAAGAAACGACTGGTCTAAAACACCTAGTTATTACCTGCCAATTCAAATACTGCCGGACCGCTTTGAAGTCCGAGGTCGTTAGTTTTGACGACGGTGAAAGGAAACGTTTTTTCCTCCTCCGTTCGAGAGCCACGTCTCGTCCAAGTCCAGTCTCCCCGTGTTTGCAGCCGTTTTGTCAAAATCACTTTACGAGCTGCGTTCTTTCTCTGCAGATTTTCATCAACAACGAGTGGCAGGACTCGGTCAGTGGGAAGGTGTTTCCTGCGTGCAACCCGTCTACCGGAGAGCAGATCTGTGAAGTCCAGGAGGCCGACAAGGTAAACTGCACATCTTCTGAGTCCTCTGTATGGATTTTGCACGGAGGAGAATAATTCCCTGTGATCCTAAATACCAGTCAACTCCCAACCCATTGGAGTGAGCCGACTGTCTTTCCATACAAAAACATCAGTTTGAAGCTCCTTGGTTTCTTCTACAACCTTTAACACACTTTCATATAAAGAAAACAGAATATGAGAGAGTGGCTTGAATAAATAATGTGCCTCTCTTGTGCCGCAGGCTGATGTTGATAAAGCCGTGCAGGCGGCCCGCCTGGCCTTCTCTATGGGTTCTGTCTGGCGAAAGATGGACGCGATCAGAGAGAGGTCGCCTGCTGTCCAAACTGGCTGACCTTGTGGAGAGGGACAGCGTCTATCTGGCAGTGAGTCTCCTCAACATTACCATTCTCCTTAAGATCAACATAAAGTGTAGAACAAAAATGCTGTTTGCCCCCAGCTGTTCTTTATACACAAAGTAAAGTTATTATAAGACTTGCATTTGTTTTTCTGTTATTTCAACTGACTCTTTTAAAGTAAAAATATTATTGGATGTCTTGTTTTGTGAAACTGTGTTGTAATAAAGTCTTCCCAATGTGCAAAATATTGATTTAGTTGAAATCAATCAACTAAACATTTGATTCTGTGAGGTTTTCCAGTCAGTAATGTGCTTCTCCGCATGGATACATGTTAATGCTCTTTGGCTGAGAGAAAACACTAAACTGGAACATAGGGGCTGTTTTTGTTTCTCCGTGTTGTTTTAGTGTCACATTTAACCCCTGGGAGGGCGTAATCGCTGGAGTAGTGTGGAATTATGCCGAGGATCATAAGGTTATACGACACATTTCTCTAAGCGTCGGCCTTTCTCTCCTCAGACTATTGAATCACTGAACAGTGGGAAGCCTTTCATGCCGACGCTGTTTGTAGACCTCCAAGGAACCATAAGGACGCTGAGGTACTTTGCTGGATATGCAGACAAGATCCACGGCACTTCCATTCCAATGGGTAAGATTTCGAGGACTGCAGCCGATTTTTAGTTTTCATGCACCAAAGAGCAGAGTGTTAAAGAGGCCGTGTCATGTACAGGAGGAAAAAAAACAAACTGAAAAAACAATGTGTCCATCTATGGAGACATTTTGGTATCCAAGTATGGACAAGTATCCAGGTTGTTTTTATGGTATTCCAAATACTTTTAGGAAAACAAATGAATAAAAGAATTTGGACTTTATATTTGGCAACTTATGACAGATAGCAGTGCCCTTGATATGGCGAATATTACTGCTCCACATTGTTCCCCAGTGCTGGTGTATCATGGCCATTTACGTCGAGGTATTTTAATGGGAACTGCCAGATGTTTACTATCCAAAAAACCACACTGTTGCACTGACTGATGAGTCAAAGCAAGCAAACAGCAGAGAGACACCAGAGTGTTGAGCTTTTGACACCATGTGTGGCCATTCAAAACGTCATTCAAGGCCATTCGAGCCAGACACAGCGATTTGAGCTGTGTTAAAAGTTTTTGTAATATGTATATGAACAGCTAACGCCTGGGTAGAAAGCAGGGCTCGCAGCAGAGAGTAAGGTGTCAGAAGTGGCAGCCAATCCAGACAATGAAGTCTCTTGTTTTGAGAGAGCCGCTGCCAGCATCACCCCTCCAAAAAAAAAATAAAAGAGGTTCGAAGGTGGATGAAGTAACACGCAGCACAAAAAGGAGAAACCCAATCAGTGAGAGAACCTGGGAAATGATGCTGCCGCATTATATACCTAAGCTCCTCTTGTTTGCTGCTGTCGAACCAATCAGCGCTTGCACTTTCATATTGACTCCACCTTGGAGCTGCGCTACTCTTGTGGCCCCACATAAGTGAGACTGGGTGACTTTAGGTCGCCAGAAACAGGGACGGTCCAAGAGCGGCAGCGTATCTTTGCCAATATTTGTACATCTTGTACACCGTGCAAAGCTTATTGTGTTAGATTTGTATCAAATGAATGGGGAGTGTCATTGGGTGAGGCACCATTGTTATACCTGCGCTGTTTGGTATAGTTTACACGGCCTGTTCCAAATTGACACATAAGTCATTTGCAGACGTCACACTTTAAAACAAACCCCAAAGACGCTGGAGATCTTCGTGCCGCGGCTTCATCTTTTGGTTTTATTAGTAACAACTTCAAAACAACGGCCTCACAAACCACTTTTGCGGAGCTGCGGAAAAACTTGAACATGTGCGCAGACCTGTGTCCAGCACTGGAATCCCTTCTCAAAAACGATTATCTGGCTCGCCGTTTACCATAAATCACCGCCGTCCAAACACAACATGAGGCAATGTTTCATCAGCTGACGACTATTGTAACAAATTCATACACACATTTCTCAATATCAATTGTTTTCCTGGAGAATGAACAAGCATGGCACACCCTCAGCGCAAGTACCTCCTTTTCCTTAAGTAATGCAAGAAGAATGAGCAAACCTTTCCAGCATAACACCCATCTCCCTGTGACCTAAAAGCTGCGCACGGGCCTCTGCTGCAGGAGGAAATGTAACGAAATCTCTCGCCGGGGTAAAGGGCCCAGGAATGTTGTGTGTGGAATCATTTACGAATTAACACAATCAACAACACGGGGGTATTAGGTTGTGATGGTTTTAAATGAGTTTCAGCCACAGTGTGTCAAGCTTTGAGAAAAAAAAAGTCTACTTTCTGTGTGTGTGTGTGTGTGTGTGTGCGTCTGACCCCCTCCAACTGTGTTCCTCCAACAGATGGAGAGTATCTGACATTTACCAGATACGAGCCCATTGGAGTTTGCGGACAAATTATCCCTGTGAGTATTTCCCTTCCTACACGTGTCACGCATGATTGATACAAATGAACATAAAAGCTTTAAAATACAAAACAGATCGGCTCGGGTTGACGAGTCGAGTGTAAAAGCAATGCGCCCCGTTGAATCGCGTCCCACGTCTTCCCGTAAACTCGCTGACAGTCACTGTTTATTTGGGTAAATCCTGCGGGTAATTCCCCTCTGGCCACCTCCTCCCCCCGCCGCTCCAAAATAACGGTGCCAGTGATCTTGAGTAATCTAGAACGAGGGAGCGAGAGGCGAGAGGGGCGGAGGAGCGGGACGGAAGGCAGCGGGTTCCGAGGGGAGGGGAGCGGTGAGAAAGGAGGAAAAAGATCAAGGGGGAAAGAGACACTGTTGATTGTGCAAGAGTGCAGCGAGCGTGCGGTTGTGCGTCTGAGCCCCATGGGCTCCTGTGCAAAGCAGAAATAACACAGGCCTGCGTATTGTACAGTGATACGGGTTTTATTGCACATGTGTTGCAATTTCCCAGCTTTCTCAGAGTTCTGTGGGAAGAGAAAATACTGCACAAGTGCCGAGAACATTTTCTCACTTGACTGTGTTTAGACAGAACGAAAACGAGAGCAAGTGACTTAAGAGCGATGACTTATTGAGCTTGACTTGTGACCACCCAGCGTGGCAGTCCGATGCATGATGTGTTTTTCCGGTCTGTGTGTGTGTGTGTGTGTGTGTGTGTGCGCGTGTGTACAGTGGAACTTCCCTCTGATGATGACAGCGTGGAAGCTGGGTCCAGCGCTCGCATGTGGAAACACGGTGGTGCTGAAGCCGGCCGAGCAGACGCCGCTCACCTGCCTCTACGTCGCAGCTCTGGTCAAGGAGGTAAAAATGACGGCGCGCCGCCGCCGCCGCCGCCCCGCCCCTTCGAGGGCAAATCATCACCGATCGCCGAGGCGTCCGCCGTAGCCAAGTACACAGTGTTCGCCACAAATTTGGCGGACACCTTGTTATGATAGTCTGAGGTTGGCGTAAGCACAAGGCGACAAAGAACAGATGTTCAACTCGAGCGTCGCCTCCTTGTGCAGTCTGTAAGTTAATACCTCAGATTAACACTTTTTGAATTTGGATATACTTTTGGATATTTTAGCCAAACCAAATTGCGTGTGTTGTTTGTTCTAGTGTGTAAAGCACCAAGTAGCCTCAATTCTCCTGGTCTTTGAGTGGGTGGTGCTCCCACCGGTAATATCTTCATAGATTTACATCAAACACATCTTTAAGGTCCAGTGTGCTGGACTTTAAAGATCCACTGTTCAAAGTAAAAGCAGCTGAACCCTCCAGCAAACATCGAGGCCTGACCAAACCTGGAAAAACTGACGTCATATCATTCGATGCTGTCATAGCAGGAAAGTGTCAAGGAGGGGGAAAAAAATGATTGCGACATTTAAACACTTTGTGTTTTTGTGGTTGAAATACACCACAAACTTCCCCAAAATAGAGCTAGAATGGTGTGAGGCATTTGCATTAGCATTAGCAATGATTGAGCCATTCCTGAGAGCTGTCCTTTGTTTCTACTGTTGCGAAACGCAGCTGGGGCCCTGACCTTACTTATCTGACCTTTGTTTTGAAGGATGTCACTGACTTGTTGCCAACGCTTATATCTAGTTTGCATTTGAACCAAAACCACTGATAAATTGTATTGCGGAACTGAGGACGGTCAGAATCACAACCAAGCTCAGTGACACCAGTCATTGCGGGTATACTGACTGTATTACAACCATTAAAGTATTGCCTTTCTCATTAAAAATTAAACAAGCAGTTTTAACTGTCAGTAAATGTCTTTACATTTCCAACCCGTCAAGCAGGAGGAGGGCGATTATCGTTTCCACAAATCTCAGCCGAGTCCTCTGTTTTCTCTCCCTCCCCCTCTCTCTCCTTTCCTCTTTCGGGAGACTATCTGTCTGTTGCCTTCTCCCTTTTTTGATGTTCCTCCGCTCTCCGCATGTCAGGAGGTTGGGTTGGGTCCGGATTCCCCCGCACCGCCCGTGGTTTTGCTTGGCTCGGCGGCCATCTCCAGCTAAAGCTTGTTTCCTCTCATATTGTTTTGACAGGCCGGCTTTCCTCCGGGAGTCGTCAATATTGTGCCAGGATTCGGGCCAACGGCGGGAGCGGCGATAGCGTCGCACATGGGCATAGACAAAGTGGCGTTCACAGGATCCACCGAGGTACTTTGGTCTAATATAATGCAACACAGGCCAGCAGCTGCCTGCCGGCCTGTTTTTGTGTGCTGAGTGACACAGTGACCAACATGTGCAGAGCGTGAGAGCAGGTTGAGTAATAAGGAGATGTTGTGTTTCTGCGTTAAAGTCTAACTGTAAAACAACGCAGTGAAGCTGCCTTCCCTGTCATTACTACTCAGGACAGGGAGGGGGCTTGATTTTTTCTTCTTCTTTGTCCTCACACACACATATGCACATGTTTGCACTGGCGGCGGTGTGTAAATAATTCTCTCCTCCAAACGCTGCTTCACCTCTTGTGTTCTCTCCTCCCCGGTGTCTGCTGCATCAACTGCTGTATCAACAGACAGAATCAGCTGATAAAACCGCATCGCGTTAAATTTACAGTTACACTGGGATTTGTCCGGAATTCACGTGGATATTTCCAATATAAATCTTCCACGTTATCGCCAGCATTTTGTTGGCCTCCGATTAAAATGCGAATCTATGCAAATCAGTCGAATATTTTCCAACTTCACAAGACGGTCACGCCTTCTTCGAGAGAGTTGTTGCAACTGCTTTGACGAAAATCTTGCTGGTTGTCTGCATTTTTTGCGCATTTCGACACACTTTTAGAACTAGTGATGTGGAGGGGAGACAAATTCAACAACTCGCTAACGTGTTCAGTCACTACGTTGACTTGGAAAACGGGGCATTGAATTGACAGGTGATTTCTTAACACTTTTGACTGGTCAAACACAGTCAGTCTCAGGTTCTTGGCAGTTGCAACAACCTTTGTTTCATCACTAAATTGACATTTTTTCCAAGTGTGTGAGGAAAAAACTAGTACACGGAGTAAACAAAATCAGCAATATCCAGAGACTTCCGAACAATGTTGTCCAAGTAAGGCGGATATTTCCAATTCTTTCACTGAGCAAACTAAACAGCCAATCAAAGGTAATGACGCTGTTTATTCCACCACCATTATCCATCTCCTACTCACTCTGTGGTGCACTTGATGGAGCGTTAAACAGAGATAGAGCAGCAAAAGAGCCCAGCAGCAACAGCAGCAGCAGCAACACATTCAACCTTGTGCTTTTGTAATGCACTCGCTGGCCTCTTTTAATTTGTTGTGACATTAGACTAAATAAACACCACACCATCCCACATGCATATGATTTTCCGCCCTGACAGCAGGAAAAGCACTCCACAGTTGTTGTTTTTTTTTTTTGCAGTTTTCCTGATATCCTCATTCTAATTGAAATCCTTAGTCCTTCTTTAAAGTTTCATTTTTGTTCATTTTTTACTGAACAGTAGTTTCTGGTGTTGACATTGGCTACATATAGGATAAATGCCTCCACCACCACCAAGTTGGTGTTTTGGGTGTTTTCATTGATGAAACATCATGTTTAATCCAAATGTACCTCTGTTAAGATGATAAGGTTTAATTTCATGCATGTACTGCTGAATTCACATTCGGTCACTTAGATTTTGTAGTTTACACAAAGCTGCACCAACTTCAACAAAATCTTGAAGGAACTTTCACATAACATATCGCTCTAAGTTAACAAATATTCTTATTAGAGCAATACTGCATTCAAAAATTCCTGCTATTGATGTGAGTCATTTAACAGTACCTAAAATGGTACTTGGTGCCACATTATCTTTTTCCATGTTGTCTTTTTGATCATTTCCTTTGTGATTGATCCAGGGTTTTTTTTTTCTGTTTGAGTGACTTTACTTTTTGTGTTTCATGCGATCTGGAGCTAGTTAGCGAGGGAAAGAACCAGTGCTGTAAGAGACGGCTGGTGCCCAGACAGTGAGTCACCAGGCTGCAGTAGATGTAGGGGGTGGAGATGTACTGACGACCGCAGCATCTCCTCACGGGCGAGCACGCTGTTGTGCAGCTACAGGTGGATTTTAAGTCCACAACTCATCCTCAGACTGACTCACGCGTGACTCCACACGGAGGAGTCTCGCTGGCCGGCCTGTTTCCTTAACTCTTGCTTGAGCAAGCTCACGCGACCCCCTGTCTTAGTCAGCCTCTCTGTCTCTGCGATCAAAGGCCGAGGAGGCGCATTAGCAGCACCAAGCTGAGCCACGTGTTGTCTTGATTTTACAAAGTCTGAATGCCAGCCGTGACACAGGGGGCTGAATCTGTCTGCTTCCAGGCAGCAGCGTGTGTGACACAGACGGGAAAATTAGGAAACACCTTTGAGATAGTGAGATCATCTGAGTCAGGAGGTGGATAGTGTTGGTTGGACGCTCAGTGGGTGTCTTTCTGTCAGTTCTCTTGAAATATAAGCAGAGTAAATGAGTAACAGGAACAAGAGCACTATCTGGGGCTGCAGGATAAGGGAGGGTTTGGGAGGATCCTGGGTTCTGCTGATTGTTACAACATTCAACATGTCACCACATAGAGAAGACTGGCAAAATTCTGCATTTCTTTTAATCAGACGTGCAATAGTTCCTTTGCTGCTTGAGAAGATACAAGCGGTTGCTGGAAGAAAAAAAAAATCAAAGTTCTGAGATTCTCTTTAATTAGAAATTATTTAGGGACTAATGTTGAGTCATTATCGCATTATAATCCAGCAACGCCCACACACGTGAATCTGCCATCACCCAACTTTCAGACGTATAAGTAGGTTTGGCAGGTTTTATTGTTATATTCAGGATTCAGGTTAAAGTCTGAGCTGTCTTTGTTATACTGTGTTGCTCATCTAAGTTGACCCAGGCTAAGCTAACCATGGCTCGTTTCACCTACGTGTCTGGTTTAACGTTGAACCGATTCCCGCTATTGTGGCAACCAAAGTTCTAGAGTTCACCTCTGATTGTGTCGGTGACTCGCAAAAACGGAAGTTTAAATTACAGAGTTATCAAAAGATAAAAGTCAAACTCAGCAAACTTGTTTGGAAAGCCCCAGCCCCCCAACAAACTCCAATGTCTGATGGATCCGGATCACTCAGCACCACCCACACACCTTGTGGCTGCTGCTTCCTGCCCTTCATTAAACATCAGATGCAGTTACCGGCTGAAAAACATCAAGTCAACATCATCACATTCCAAAAAATATTAAATTGATATTGATTCTGCGTGTTTGCGGAACTCATGTTGCAGAGATGCATTCCCTGTTTTGACCACTTGAAAGTCTCGGGCTGATTTAGTGATCTGGCTTCAGGCCTGCATCTCTGTGAGTAAACCCTAGATCTGCTTCCTCTACAGGTCGGCAAGCTGATCCAGGAAGCAGCTGGGAAGAGTAACCTGAAGAGAGTGACACTGGAGCTGGGAGGAAAAAACCCCAACATCATCTTTGCAGATGCCGACAGTGAGTTATTAAGCACGCTTTATTCCGACCTGTCCCCCTCTCTTGGTGGTCCATCACGATGGTTTGTTTTGTTTGGTTCCCACGCTAGATACCTTCAATCTGTGGATAAACACGCGTGAAATGGGAATTTTAAAATGCCCCCGAATGCTTTGAAAACCCGTGGATGGATGGGTTTCATATAAATTCTGAGTGGCTCACCAAGCTGGGGGTGCCATGGTGTTCAAATGCTTTAAGCAGCCGTTGGAGAGGCTCCTGAAGGCCAGTAAATCAGGAGAATGGACCCTGTCTCAGTCGGATGCTTCAGCCGAGACCCATAAATCATGGGGGTCCGTTAACCCTTCATGCGCAACAGCAGGGTCCTGTCTCTCAGGTGTCCGGTATCAGATTTTCAGGCTAGTTCCAGTAAATGTTTTGCCCAACGTAATACACACAGCGAGCTTTGGGGTGAAGACATGATGGCAATTTCTTTAGTCAATTCTGACTGATCTAATGTGCCCTGTTTGTTTATTAAGCTGATTACAAAAACTCCCTCCCGCGTGTCAGATTTGATGTTGCTGTTGGAAAAAAAAAACCCAAATCTGTCTGTTTTTGCTTCTTTCGTCCCTCAGTGGATCTGGCTGTCGAGCAGGCACACCAGGGAGTGTTTTTCAACGCAGGCCAGTGCTGCACAGCCGGTTCCCGCATCTTTGTGGAGGAGTCCATATATGACGAGTTTGTCCGCAGGAGTATTGAGAGAGCAAAGAGGAGGATAGTGGGCAGCCCCTTCGATCCCACCACCGAGCAAGGTCCTCAGGTGAGGCCTGCCGATCTAAAACATCAGCTGCACATCATTCTCTGAAAAGCTCTCGTCTCTCTTTAAGTCATTTCTTTTCAAGTTTCAGAATGTTTGTTGATATTTATTTATTTTTTTGCCCAGACCCCTGTTAAGTGCCTGTCCTCCTCCCTTACAGATCAGCCGGGAGCAGCAGAATCGTGTGCTGGAGTTCATCCAGAGCGGCATCAGTGAAGGAGCCAAGCTGGAGTGTGGAGGCAAAGCTCTGGGCTTGAAGGGCTTCTTCATTGAGCCAACGGTTTTCTCCGACGTGACGGACGACATGCGCATCGCCAGAGAGGAGGTACGAGGAGAGATGGAAAATCTTCCAATCGCCGTTCAGCCACTTAGCTTCAAATTGTAGAGGTTTTATCATTCGTTACCTTGTGACACCACTGCCATTGACGGTGCGTCCTGCTGCCCTGGTGCAGCACTGCATCACCAGTGGTCTGCTCAGACTGCGAGTCCAACACCAGGCCAGCCAGAAGCATGAGAGCGTAAAAACCTTCTAGCGATATTTTAGAGTTTTTTTTTGAGAGAAACAGTAGAATATGGAAATTAAGATTCCCCCAAACTTTCTCTCAGCTGTTCTCATTGTCGTTTCCCATTACTTAACGTTCTAATGTGATTCCAGATCTTTGGCCCAGTCCAGCAGATAATGAAGTTCAAGACCATTGAGGAAGTGATTGAGCGAGCCAACAGCTCAGACTACGGTTTGGTTGGTGCTGTTTTCACTAAAGACATCAACAAAGCCTTGACCATTTCCACAGCCATGCAGGCTGGCACTGTCTGGTGAGTTCCTGCTGTTGTGTTTCTTTAGCTGCAATCAGCAATATTTTTCATGTGGAAAGTATCAACCATTTCAGACTCTGGCATCCAGGAACTGTACACTGGAGACGTGCCACTTCACTATCATTACACAAGCCAGAAAAAAAAGTTCAGTTTTTCACTTTTCGCTCCCCCTCTCCGCTCGGCCCTCCTCTGATATATAAATATGCAGAGCAGCTTGTCGGTGCAGGACAATAACGTAAAATCAAACGTGTCCATCCACACCTTGTGTTTTCATTAGCATAAATGAGTTGCTCGTTAAAAATAATAAGAATTAAAAACCCTCCCCATTTTGCCCCCAAAATTGTTCTGGTTCTTTGTAATTACCTGCAGATGGCTATAAGTGGGGCTGGAGCTACAGTGCAGCTCACATTCAGTGTCTGCCAAGAATTTTTCACCACTTGTTACACTTGACTGCAATCCTCCGTGAGCAGAGGAAACATTTTTACTTAATTTTTTTTTTACTTGCTGTTCATTTCTGATAGCGGCCAGTTACCACCTCATCCCTCAGCGCCTGCTGACAATTTTGTTTACATCTTTAAGACACACAGACACTTTCCCCCCATTCTCTAATATCCTCTATTAATGTATAATAGCTCACTCAGGTGACTCTGCGCTGCCATGTCTTGGAAATGTGTTCTACCCTCCGGTGTGATAAACTCACGTTTTTTTCCACTGAAATTCAGAACCCCCCCCCTTTGTTTTGCCACATTTTGTTCGATTGTATCTCCAGGCCGCACCTTCGCCACCTCCCTGAACCGCAAAGATCTTCTCAGCTCTCAAGTCTAAAACCTCTATCAACTTTTTGCTTTCCGGGCAGCTGCACATAGCAAATTTGCAAATATACAACATGAAAACATTCAGCTGTGTTTGTTAAACAATAATGGAATTATGTTGTTACATCCCGTGGCTCTCGGATTACACAGGGTTTTTAAAAGACCGTTTCAAGAGCAACAATGACGACGACATTTTTACACGAGCCCTTCAGAGCGCAGCTGTAACGAAGCTGCTTTGAACCAAATTATGTGCCGTTTTACCATAACAAACCACATGAGTCAGGCGCACAAGAGTGATCGATGTTTTGTGTATTTCCCAGGATAAACTGCTTCAACGCTCTGAGCACACAGTGTCCATTTGGAGGATATAAAATGTCTGGCAACGGCCGTGAATTGTGAGTATGACTTGGCCGCCCGCCAGCCCAATATTACTTATAATGACTTTGTGTTTTGAAAACTTACTTTCCAAAGTTGCTCAGCCTCAGAAGTATCTTTATCTTGCGGGGACGCTGCAATATTTCTGCACGGGGGGGCCTCCAGCAGTGTAAACACCACGCCGTGGCTGCGCCGTTATCGTGATTCAGCGTGAGCGGCGGGGTTACATTTCCTGTTGTCTGTTTTCAGGGGGGATTGCGGCTTGAGGGAGTACTCGGAGGTGAAGACCATCACGATGAAGATGGTCTCCAAGAACTCTTAAGGCAGCCGGACTCTCTCAGGGAGGAGACGGCGCTCGGCGCTGACTGCGCCGCTTGTTGGCGAACCACCATTAACCACGAGAACTAATTATCTCCACCATTAACAACACAGGCTGTGACCACTACCCCTCCCTCCGTAGCCCCGCCCCCTCCCAAGCCAGGTCCCCTCACCGAGGATAGTTAGCCACTTCCTGTCCAGCTGTGTCCAAGCGCCTCGAGGCTGTGGACTGTCTCCTGGCTAACTGACCGACCACTGATCGACCTCGATAACGTTTCATACCTCCTCCGCTAACAACATGAAAGCACTCACAGAGATGAAGGGGGCGCCACAAGACCCCCAATCGTGATTCCATTCCAGCAGTTAAACCCCGCCCACCTCCCCACGTGCTGGATGCTCAGAGACTCAGTTGCTGCACTTGCCATCAACCCTTCTACTAGCAACTTGTTGGCGGGCCAGTGTTACTTTGTACTGTGCGTTTGCGATCGTGCGTGAGAGCCTCTCTGCCTCGCCGTCTCGGTCGAGGAACGCAAGAACGTCCGCTCACTCGAGACCACTGAAGCTGTCAAGTCCCAGATATGAATGGATGAAACGTCAATCCAATTAAGTTTGACTTCTAACTATCTGTGTTTATATTTTAGCTTGTGTGATTTAACACTGTTTCAACAACCATTGACTGATGTAAACATTAAGAAATTAACTTCTTTGAAAAGCATTTTACCTGCTCACTTGCTAAAAAGGAGTAGATGTATTTTAAAGCATCATTATGTATCTGATCTTCATCGATGTCCATGTATGTTTATGTTTATGCAATCCTTTGCCATGAAATTATGAAATGGCTATAGTTCCTTTTTCAGTAAAGACTTTTTTCTTGCTGACTATTCTTGCTTACTTTTTTTTGAGAAAATGTGTCATTTGAATTTCATGTCCACAAAAATGTCATTCTGAGATGTAGTAGTTGTTATAAACATGTAATAATATATTATCTCGAAAAGTCAGAACTTTTGTCACTAAACCATGCAAATCTTGGCCAAAAAAAAAGAAATTCTAAGTTTCTCACAAAAACAATTTAATTTTTGTGCCACGTACATTTTAAAATGTTACACTGCCAAAATTAAAATAGAATGGCATCTTGAAAAAAACAACAACTAGACTTAGACAAGTTAGCACTTTTTTAATCATGCAGAAACTGCTGTATTTCCTGACTGACTTCAGGTCTCAAGGCGGTTAATGCGGGCTTACATTTTGATTTGTTTCTGCCCAAACAGCTCACGCAGTTCCATTTATCAAGTGCCATCTTTAATATATTAGATGAGGAGACATGTGCCCAGTGAGAGGGGCTAAAACAACAGAAACATGAGTCTGGCTGCTCCTCAGATGAACAGATGAGCAGACGCAGCACTTGAGCCTCTCTTTGAATTATCGTGGTGCGTTTTCCCACAATTCCCTTCCCAGCTGGTATCTGTAGCATTTCCAAAGAAGAAGATGAAAAAGAGTCTTTCTTATTGCAGCCTTCTGGTAACACATCAGGGTGTCTGACTTGAGACTCAAAACCCCAGGTTAAAGGTGCAGCAGCAAACTTTTGTGTGTTTCTGATAGTTTTTGATAGGGCACAAGCTGTACTTCACTGACTGTAATGGCAACAATGAATGAAATCCTCCTCCGTTTATCTTTTCCTGGGAGTCAATAAATTGGTCCCAGGTAATGATCCAGTCAAACAGTGACTCAGAGACCTCATATTATTTTGCCAAGCTCCCAGCCCCCTGCTGGCGCGACTTAGGTGGTCAGTTTGTTGGCA